>NKYR01000059.1:0-224248 GCA_003184365.1 Evernia prunastri
CACGTATCGACTTTCTGTATAGCCTCATGATTGCCATTTGCGTGATTCAGCCTCATGGTTGCCATTGTTTGCTACAGGGAAGAGATTTAGGATACTAAACGGCGTGAAATACGGACCACGTCAGCTACAACGATGGACTCAAGAGCCTGCACGCTACGAAGCCTTCACTCGAAAACTAGCACATCATATCTTCCACGTCGCACCTTCACAGTCAGCCTTATCGTTGTTAGTCTTCGGCAAGGAGTATTTATACAGAGAGTATTCTGTTCCTCTCGGAAACGGACGATGGGGACTTAAGGTCGTGGAACCTACATTTCCTCCTCGGCAACACTACCTGCGTCCATCAGTAATGAACACTAGGTCTGTGACACCAATGGATGGATGCGTGGTCAAGTACGTTGTGCAAGAATGCGACATACTGGATTACATTTTCCCAGAGCCTTCTCCGCGCTGAAGCCGCTCTTTGGTGTACAAGCTTCTAGAGACTACTATTATGGTCTAGCAACACCTTCCGCCGATTCTCTCGAAGCTCACCTATCCTTTTGGGGGGTTTCCCCTCATCTTTCCGCACAACTTACATAATAACACAGCTTGCAAATTCGAGTTCTGTTGGTCGAGGGGAGTCATGTCTAAATTTGTTTGCGTCTTGCGCGACCGACGATCCTTGGTCTTTTCTGGACAGCTGAATAGATGCAAATTCATAAGTTAAAGACGGAAAGACATGCATGTAATACCTTAGCTTCTTAAACAACTTTCCCATCACCACCTACAACACGTTTCACCACCAGCTTGAGAATGGCACGACCTCTCAGACATACTCCGCCGTAACGCTATCATACTTGACCTGCTTATACACCAAGCAGTACTTCGTCTGCGCAGAGTAATACGTCATCTCGATCTCATAATAGATGACATAGTACATCTTCCCATCCTTTCCCAATTTCTGCACCAGCTCGTTGACGGGGATGCAACTAAGATCCGCCGTCAATCTCGCCAGATGTTTGACCTCTCCGCCGTCCTTGTAGATCGGAGCACCTCTGTCCTCTGGGTCTGCGAACATGAGGATGTCCTGTGCGACAATCTGACGAGGGCCTTCCGAGACCTTCCAAACTTTGTGGTATTTGCGAACGAAGGCGCGGTCTTCGGTCACGGGGCTACCCTTGGTGATGAACCAGGACATGTCGAAGACTTTGAGTTCGCCATCATAATCATCCCTGGCATGATCAGCATACTCAATCAGAGATAGGGCGAAATGATACTTACCACCAGCTCGTGGCCTTGGCATGCTTGCTGCTATCGTACTTGCTCATAATCTCCGTACCGTAATGCTTCCTCGCAGATCTACTCGCCACCTTGACTCTCTCCGTCTCTGGCTCCAACTGGCTGAGACCCTTCATCAAAGCGCCTCGAACGACCGCAGTCCAGCCATTTGGTGGCTGCATGACTTCGATAGCCGGGTCAATAGCTGCACGGACAGTCTCGCGGAGGTAGGCATTTTGTCCAAACCCGCCGACGAGTAGCACCGCTTTGACCTTCTTCTGGGTGGCTGTGATCTGGCCTCGGACCAGTGCTACGACCTCGTCCACAACGGGATCAAAGATCGCTTTGACCTGGGTGCCGTTCATCTTGAACTTGCCCCTTCGAACGCCTTGGGATGGGTCGTCGGCCAGGCCGGGGACTTTTTTCATCAGCCACTATTAGTACTATTTCGAAGACCTACCGCTTGGGGCTGGAGCACTCACCGGGAATGACAAATTCCTCATTAGCCCCACCGCGGAACGCTTTCTTGGTAATCAAGTCAAATCTCTTCATAGCATCCTCCACCACCTCCTCATCCCACTCCTCGTTCAAGCTCAACTTCTCAACCAGGAACTTCTGGAATATACGATTCAAGAAGGTACTCCCGCACAATCTTCCCGAGCCCATAGCTGCCTCTGTGACCTTTAAAATTGGTTTCAACTCTGTCACAGTATACGAGATCAAATCGACCGTGCCGCCTCCAGCATCGCAGAGCACGAAAGTATCACCGACGCGAATGCTATGGGGATCCATCGCATGTAAAGCATAGATCGCGGCAGCTTCAGGCTCAGAGATTATCTGTAGGTTCTTACCCATGCCGGCTGCAGCCGCACACGTGCGGGTTTTGGCCTGGGCCGAGTCTGACCACACTGCGGGAACGGTGATTATGTATTCGATGGGCGTGCTTTTAATGATGCTAGATGGTAATTTAAACTTGAGTACCTCCTCGGTATGCGCACGTAGGGATGCAAGGTAGTCGGTGCAGAGCTTCTCGCTTGAAGCGCTATAGCCTGGTGGGAGGGCGTGCTGATCAGGGAACTGACGGCTCAAGTCTGAAATTCCCCGGCTCTGGGTAGGGTCAAGATCAAGTTTGAACCATTGATGGCGGAGGCCGTAGTCGTCGACTTGGAAGCCCCATTTCACTTCTCCTAGCTCATATCGGAGCTCGCTGGCGTCTCTGTCAGCGTACGCTTGTTCACGTCAAATAGGAGTATGCATCTGGAACGAAGCTGAGACTGACGTTGGCACCTTATCGCTGCTCACTCCTTCAAGACCGCCAGTCGTCGAGTCAGGCCACTGGATGATCACCGATTGCACATCGGGCTACCTAAGTTATCAGCATTGAAGAAATCGCTACGAACAGAGATGCATCTCATACACGACGAGTCTGCGCCCAAGCAACACCAGAAAATGTAGTTCCAAAATCCACCGCGATGAGGATCTTACGGTCAGCTGTACGGTCGTCCTCGATCGTCATACCGGAAGTGGCCTGTCCCAGAGCCTCGAAAGTCGATTTCTCGTTCATTTTTACTTGTTTGTGAAGCGAGTCTTGATGTTAATAAGCTTGGTTACCTCGTTCTACGTATGTGTGAAGATATGTGTGAAGAAAACGGGATTCTTGGGGAAAGGTAAGAGTTGGTGTCAAGTGAATCAAGATAAGGCGGGGTTCTTGTTCTCACGAGGCTATCAAAAAGCGCCTTTCTAAGCCATGCCAGGCAGTAAGCTTTGTACTCCACAAGACTGTGCGGACATTAAAAGACAGTGAGCAATAAGAGGCTTCCAAGGTTCTGCACCACGACCGCGCTAGCAGACCGAGTGTCCTATGAAGTCAAGCGCGAGTGCGGCGTTTCAAGAGGGCGTTGATTTTTAACACTTGAGTCCTTATGAGAAGAGTACTACTGGTTCTTCGGATTGGTAGCCTTATGGTGTTTTCTAAGTTCCCGCTTACTTGGCGGAGCAAGTGGGGCGCAGTGCATACCTTAGCTATGCTGCATAAGGCTGCCAGGCTGATTCTGTATCCCGCATGAGAACTTCAGCCTTGTATTCGATCACAAGGCGTGTTCCAGCCTTTTACTCTTGTCTATTGCTAGGAGAGTTCTTGATTTCTTTCATAACGATGGAGCAGAATCAGGAATTGCGATTGCTCGACAAGTCGATGATGGCTGCTAAAATTGACGAGAGCAGTAAGTATGGACCTGAAGCGTGGTATAAGGTCGTTCTTAACACTGGCACTGAAGAGGTTGCTGAGTCGTCATCGCATAGCGAGGACGAGCTAAACATGTCTCACGGTAGGTGTCTTACCAAGCCAGCAATTGACCCTTGTACCTAATCCTCAGTCAGACGAGAGTACAACAGCAGTATCACGACCTCACGCCGTTCAAAAAGCTACCCTACAAAAACCGAAGCCAAACCAGTCTACCAAGTTGACAGAGTCAGAAACTCTCGAAGTACTAGAAAAAGACTACCGTGGCCTACACAAGGCCTACGACGACGCACGACGAGACTTGCAACTATCAAATCGAGAGAACAGAGACCAGTCCCTCGAGCTCCGCGACCTCAGACGTCGTCTCTCCAAACTGCAGGAGCATAACACACAACTCCACGAACAAAATGGCCAACTGCGGGAAGCGTACCAAGCCCACCAAGCTCGTGGAGAAAAGCTTTCCAAGAGTGAGCGAAACAAGTATAACGAGCATTTCGAGATGCTCGAGAACCACATATCGCAACTCAAACACGAGCGGCACAAACGGGAAACACACATGGAATCCTTGACCGAGCAGACCCGTGAAGCCAACGACGGGAAAGAGCGACTGGAGGCAGAAGGACGAAGGTTGCAGAGGCAGATGAGAGACCTGGCCGCTAACCTGACGGAATGCAAAGACGATCTCCTGAGGCTGCAGCCCACGAGTCAAGTATCCGACAACGAGATCTCGGACCAGTTTTCGAATCTAGATCAGCAGATCGCCGGCTGGGTCGACGATAAAACCGAAGATTCGACGGTACTGGAAGAGAAGATTGGAAGCATCAAAGCGGTCGAAGAACTACCCGAAATGCTGAGGATATTCGCAATCCCTGACCACTTGCGGTTGGCGAAGAAATACCCCGATTCGCAGCCATTGCTGTTACGGTACTTTATACACTGCTACCTGCAGAACTTCATCTTGAGTGGTGAAGTCTATCTCTTCGGACTTGACGCGCGCAACATTGCGCTATTGCAGGGCATGGAAGCGGGAATGAAGCAACTCGAGCCACGCCGAGGTAGTCCCCCCCGTCTCGTATTTCATCTGACCGGCACCACTAACGCCCCAGCAGACGAAAAGACAATCCGAAACTGGCGATCCGAAACCCTCCGAGGCCTGCTCAAAATAGCCGACTTCAACGATGAACAAAACCGACAAGCCAAGACCGCATCCCAAACCCTATCCTCCGCCCTCTCGTCCCTAATCTCCGACTCCCCCATCGACAAAGCCGACGCGGGGTCCCTGCACCAACAAATCATCCTCCCAGCCATGCACCTCGCGAACCAACTCCGCCTCGCCACGACCGACTACCGCCTCATCTTCCGCCCCTTCACGCGCGACCCCAGCAGAAGCAGCACGGCCTACCACCACGAGATCCCCAACAGCAGCATGGTCGACGTCGCGACGCACAAGATCATCCGGCCGGACAGCGTGCTCAAGATCGGGGAAGACGGCCGGATTGGGGAGGAGATGCTCGTCGTGTCGCCGGCGCTGGTGCGGGATCCGAAGGAGGGCAAGGGGAAAGTCTTGGTGTGCAAGCCGACGGTCCTCGTGAAGCTGGACGAGCCGATGGGGAAGCGCGGGCGAGGGATTAAGGCGTTGGGGGCTTGGACGCCGAGTTGGTTTGGGGGGGATGATGGGGTGGAGTGAGGTTGATTGCTGGTGGTATGAGACTTATGCCTAGCTTTGACATCCTAGCTTTGCTCCTAATGTGGCGTTGGTCTGTTTCAATGGGGGAAATAAGATGCGAATTCTGAGTTAGCCGCGTCCAAAAACACAAGAACGATCATCCATGACCCAGTTCGGCAACTTCTACTTCCCCGTACCCCAGCTGCTCATGAAGTCTTTGCTTTGAGTGCGATGTTCAAGACCTGCATGACACCGGAGATTGTTCCCACTCCATATCGAACACACGATTGTTTCGGACAGCAATGTCAGCCTCTCACACTTCTATTGCACGGCGCTAGAGGCACACCAACAGGCCTAGGCAAAATATCAGCGGAAGGTTTTGCGTATGTTGTCTTCTCGGCTTGGAAGTGAAAAGGGGCCGACAAAGTGATTTCTCGCTGTAGTTAAGGCATCGAGTGAACCACAATGTCTAGAACTAGAGATTGGTAAGATATCGTTTCTAGTTCTCGGAATTCTGTTATACTGCTCCTCGCCACATACAGAACTTGAATACTTAGCTATGTCCTATGGTGAGAGAGGGTTTCAAAGTAAGTAATGCATCAATCGTCCAAAACTTCTAAAAGCATACTTCATTCATCGAACTCGCAACTCCCGACCGTGGGGGATCATTTACCACGGATGCAGAAACTACCAGGCTAAGATCCAGGACACCAGCTGTAATTGTTTATGAAAAGCAGAATCAAAGGTAGGGACCTCCAGCACCTTGGGCCAAATCGTGTAACCTCGGCTGCTACGCCGATTTACTTCTTCAAATGCGTTTCACGTGACTCGGTGATCATGACTCGTTTCCCTGAGACAGGCCATCAAAGAAGCTGAATAGGTGTGACAGTCTCTCTGGATCTAATCCCCCAGGTTCAGACGCCTGACTTAGGCTATCTTTGCTAAAGGTGGTTCTACGACGTGACTACAGGCGCAAAATGCAGAGACTCGAAGCCGAATGCGCTAGAGAACGTAAATTTTAAGTGATTTATGGGTATCATCCAGAAATATCTTGTCGGTACAGGAAAGTCGTCTGGGTACTTAGGTAAGTGCGGCTGGTTACAGGATCTATTCTTGCTGCTCGTATATTTAGTGGTAGATCTTTCACAGCCTCGCTGCAAAGTTGATGCGTAGCAGTGCGAATGCAACTAGAAAGCAATTCCTTTCCGAGAGTTCGGAAGTCACCTTGTGGAGAAGCGAGCTGAAAGTACCACCCCTCTATAGAGACAGGCATCTATATCTCCGCATACCGAGTTCATGTCGGGTCACATATTGTTCCCTGTGCAGAATCGATGCTAGCAGATGTGTACTGGGCTACTTCAGACCAGACGTGACGAGAATGTGTTCATCCGCAATGATCTTGAAACAAGCTTATCGAACTGGGTGCGCAGATGAGGCTGAGCCAAGATGGAATTGTACTCTTTGGAACACGTATCAATGTTTTCAAGATGCTTAAGAATCTTCACGGGTATGTTGGACTGGCAGTGCAAAGCTGAGACTGCAGAATCTCTCGGCGTATGTCCAGTGGCAGCCCGCCAATTTTCCGACTCGGACCCCTGATTTTATGCAGGAAGATAATTAGACTTTCAATCCATGGCCTTGATACACGATTGGACGCGACTCTGATCCATGTCTATTTTTTCGCTACGAGGGTTAGTCGATGAAGGCGTGATCTTCATTGCATCTTAGACAGAGAGTGAATAACTGCATGTGAAGATCAATGCTCCGTTGATCGCTGGCAGATTTGACTTATTGCAATTTGACACTACCAAGACTGCGAATCGCTTCGCGGCTTCCCTCAAGCTCATCAACTGGCTTTGAGGTTAATCTTCCACGGTCTGATCCATGGCTTAAGGAAATAAATTGCACGTTAGCCAGCTTTTGTTGTAGACTGCGTCCTTCCCTCTTCCTGTGGGTTCCAGACATGCTAGAAGTACTGTGCCACAAAAACCTCCGATCAAAATGATGTTGAGTTGCCCCTTGTCTCCGGAGAGAATCTGCCGTGAAATCAACATATTCCTGGACCTCGCAGACTACCACTTCTCCTGAAGTAGCCTCTGCACATCATGAAGATCTTTCAAAGTCATGAGTCTGTAAGTTTCCGGTTTCAAATCTTTAAGCAAGCGCTCGGTTTCTTGCTTTTTGGGGGGGCTCCTCGAGCGCTCTTTGGGCATCTCGTACGATGCAGGGTACTGTCACAGATCCTCATTCAAAGCGCACCAGATAATTGTTTGCAGCTATCTTGAAACTCCTAAGCGCTCGGACTTCAGACGTTGTGATACCAACCTAGAGTTGCGCTAGCATTCTTACAAATTGCGTAATTTTGCCTTGCCAATAGTGACTAACTAGGCAAAACAACATTCTACACTTCGTGTCACGACGTATCCTCATCTGTTCAATGACCTGAACATATCAATACCTTAATACACCAGGTAACAGTACCATCTGAAATATGACCAAAGACTTGCATTCCTGATGTTTCATTTTTCGAGATTATCAGCCTTCAGTCTGCAGCGCCGCAGTCTTCCGCACGCAATAACACATTCGAAGCGGAAAATACGAGCAAAATGAGTGACATGCTTCATTCTAGGCACTCCTTTACTACGGTACCAGTGCTCTTTCAATCCACGGGGAATCATGCATATTTTGCATCTGCAGATAGATGAGCCTCGTGCGCCAATCAGACTTTGTGAACCCGGCGCTGAAGTCATGTACCCGTTTGAGATTCACAGTAGACAAGGCTGTTGCTGATAGGTCTGCGTACTGCATCAGCTATATATATTCTGCTCCCAAGTTCGTTTCCCATGGCACGTTATCCCTCGGGTTATTATCAAAGGTTGCGCGTCAAAAGTCCTTTTCATTGAAGTGGCTCGTCTATTACCCTCAGTATGGAGATGCAACCAACACAGCCTCAACCTCTAGGACGTCAACCTACGCTAGAGTCTCAACAATCCAGCCATAATCATGCTCCACCCAGCACGCAGGCTTCGCGTCTGTCCCTCTTCCGTTTGATTCCCGTTGGATTACGGCGGGACAATAACAGGTTCCCTGAACACAGAGATGTTTTCACCGCTCTCAAGGCAGCCTCACTGCAACATAAAGGTGGTAGCAGATTCAGGAGGGAGTATAATCAAACTAGCCATCAAAACAGACTTTCTCTTCATACTACTTTTGATCTTTATGTACGAGAGTCCTTCGCGGCCAGTGAAAGTGAGTTCCAAGAACTTTGGTTTTGTCAAAATGTCTCCGCTAAGTCGATCGTCCAGTCAATGGGAGGGCAGACTTTTCGGCGAAGGAGAAAACGTTAGCTGACTGGCTAAAATGGGTGCACCTGGTATCAAATTTTCCCAGAAAAGACATCTTTGTGATTAGGTACGCGGCATTATCAAATTTTATCATATTTGAGACGAACTGACCGTTCTACAGTTCATGTACAGCCGAGAACGCTCAAACAAATGCCGAAGTCATGGACTGGTTATTTTTCATGCCTTCACAATTGCGGCGACTCAAAGAAGTATCTCGCAGGGCTTTGGCATATTTACTCTCTCAAGAACAAGGCTGGAATATTCCCAAGGACATGGCAAGTAAAATTGCAGAAGCAAGCGAGGAGTCCTTCTTAGAAGTTAACGAACCTCTTACACTTCCATCTGAGAGTAAATATAGCCACCACCTAAGTAAACATACTGGCTGACTCTGTCTCTCCAGTGCTGCAAGCTCCGAATGCCTCATCGTTGGGCAACAATGCCATCAGAATTGACGCAAGCCATGGAACTGGCGCGCAGAGACCGGACAACGCCTTACTCCACAATCCAAGTGAATCTGTTTCCCCAAGCACAACTCAGACTCCAAATAGCAGGGACAGTACCTTGGTGTCTTACTTCTCAAGTAACAAGACTATGCCCACCGAGTTCACTCTATACTGGCAGTCCCACTTTCCCAAGTACTGTGGTCGGTTTGACGCCTACATCTGGCAGCCTTCGCAAAGCCTCCTCCTTTCAGCTACGTCAAGTTTCATGTCTTTCACCCAGAATATCTCCGACAACTGAACCTACTACTTCTTTTCAATGACTCTCGCTCCTTATGTGCTTTCCGGACACTGCATGAGGAATTTACCGGGCAGCGAGTTGCTAACGAGCCCTGGTCACCCATTTCTGAGTTGGTAAGATGCTTATCAGTAGTGTTCAAAATGATACTGTCGGACATGTTTGAGTTCCTGCAAAGTTGCACAAAGGAGGTCAATAGACTGGTATGCTCCTCCTACAACACGTTACACCAATTTCCTTCGATCTCTGCTGACATGAACCAGACATTCAAAAGTCGGGCTTATCCTCGTATTGAAAAGATACAGTATTTGATACATATGAACGATTGTAGGAAACGAGCAGAAGTCGACATGAAACGCGATAAGAAGCAGCTCAGAGCCATCATTGAGGGCATCCAGTCCCTCGTACCGGTCCCACAGAATCTCGACGAAGATATCAAAACGTTAGAATCTCGAACAGCTGATCTCGACTACGTGCTCGGAAAGCTTGAGTGTCTTGGAATCGCCATCGATGAGCTGCAGAAGGAGGTGAGTGTGGGAAAATAAGGAAAAATTCCCAACGCTTTAATAATTGGCTGACACCCTGCTCGCAGATCGAGTCTCAAACCAGTCTGAAAACAAGTAACTTATACTTACTAACTTTCATGGCCGCTATTTATGTGCCAATAGCCTTTGTCACTATGTGTACACTCGTTTCATACTCACAGCTGTCAACTGATATCGGCAGTCATTTCTCGGCATGAACATTACTGAAACACCAACATCGCTCATTGCTAACTCAAGCAATAATTCATCAAACGCCAGTCAAGACAACAGCACTCAATCGAGCAGCAGTGACGTTGACCCAACTCAACGTCTATGGGACCTTCGATGGTTTGGCATCTTGTCTGGGCCACTGCTTTTCTTGACCATAATCTTCCCGCTGATCATTGGTCCCTTGATACGATGGCTCCTACAGACGTACTTGAGAGTCCGAGGACTCTGGCGCAATTTTATCTTCATCCCGGGGCTTGTGTTTCTTGTTTGCTATTACAAATATCTAAACAACCATCGGCTTGTCAACACTGTTCTCATCAGCTTATGGGACGGTTCCGTGCTTCTGATTGGCATCTTCCGTCTGTGCAAGGCTCTACACAGCAAGGAGAAAAGAGCTAAATGGGGAATCTTTGTGCTGTTCGCTATAGTATGTTTAATGATCGATGAATTTGTCACGGAGCCGGTTTTGCTGGGCATGTTCTCCTGGTCGATATTCTATGTCATGTTTCTGTTTTCATATGGCCACTTCGAGCGTTGTCGGCGGCTACTACAAAGGATTTACTTCCGAGTGACCGCATTTTTCGTTAGATAATATTAGCAAACCTCTCTCCATCGCTATTAGCATTATCCTCAGTTCATGGTCTATACAGTAGTCACTGAAGCAGCTCAATCTGGTGTTCAACATCAGATGGTAAAAGAATCAATATATACATACTTTTTATTTTATAGACTGGCAAAGACTACACCCGTAGACCATGTTCGTAGGGGACTCGAACCCCTTCTTCTTTGTCTTTACGCAATTTTAGCATACTACCGCGCATCCTATCGAATAGGTATAGATACGATCGTCAAGTGATCTGACTGCTCCATATGCCCCTGCACTTAGCTATCCTCCGTGCTGGGATTCTCCAATTACACTTACTCCTATACAGCGATGTCGGTGACTGTCCATGACAACAAGTGAAGGCTAATGCCCGGGCGGAAAAAGCGTAGCACAATCAAAGTCTCCTCATATCAGCTCTAAAAATCGCTTAAGAGCTCTTACTGCGGAGAAATGGTGTAGAAACAACGTCGAAACCTCCTGCTCTTATCTACTCGCTTCGATTTAAACATCTTGCTATCCCTCAGTACCTTAGCTCTAAATTAACGCATAATTATTGCAATGTCGAAAGTGTGATTGAGCCTTCGACAAAATAATAAGAGCGCGCTTGATGGTGATTAAGCGGTCATTTCTAGAATACATAAGACGATTCTACTGTTGTGCTGTCTTACTAGGCTCTTACTCCTTGGGAGGTTTCAGTAATACTCATAACGAGTCTATTCGCCACAATCCACGCAAATTCACGCAAATCCACTCATGCTCTTGGCAACGGTCTTCTCTGATGCGAAGAAATTTTCTTTTCTCGTTCAAAGAACCGTGACCCAAGTCATCATAAGAGACTTATACCTTTAAAACAAAACCTTCTACAAATGACGCACTTCAGCAAGCCCGTTAGATCATATACTCTCCCTGAAAGCTCTTCCTCAGAAGCGATAGACATATTGTCATGACTCCTACCACTTGGCCGGATCGGGCCTAGCGCGGCTTGGCCCACCCCATAAATATCGGCCGTGCACCTCCATCAGATCTCCATAGCTATCATTCCGTGCATACCGAAATCAATGCATTCAGCTACATTTTCAATCCCTGACATACATAGACCTTCAGACTCATATCTAACGATACCCTACCAACCACCATTTCCAAGACCACCCTCTGGCCCTCTCGATGCCCTTGGATTAAAAGCCAGAATAGCTTTCGGTGATTAAACTCGAAGGAAAAGGAACATAACACCGAGAACAATGGAGTTCATAAACTGGTGGAAGGAGCGATGCAGAGCAATGTTGAAGGCAAACCCATTTCACAGAAGAAAAATTGCCAAAGAGGTGGAGATATTAGATGGACAGATGCAGTCACGATACGACAAGATTCACGCACCAGATGGACTGTGCCGTGCAATTTTAGAGCTGTTCAACGCTATGGCGGAATTGAGAATGAAAGCCGAGTACTGGGACTATCTGGCCTACACTTGTGAGGCTTTGAAGATGGATAAAATGAATGATATGCTCTGGAAGATAGAGAAACTGGATTTGCAGGAAGTCGCAGAGCGAGTGAAGAAGGAGGAAACGACACTGGCGGAGGAAAAATCTCGCCGACTCGCCCCTTCCCCGACACCATACTTGGACGATATAGAAAAGGCCGCGCAAAAGCTCGGATACGACAATTCAATGGTACGATACCAAATCCTGGCGTACGCTGAGCGTAATCATTTCTGCCATTCTGGGATCAAGGCAATGATGCACCACGGCGATTTCGATCATCTTGGGACAAGAATTCTGGAAGATAAAAGATCACTAGAGATCATCTTTCGAGGCCAACCTCATGAGCAGATCAAAATGCGGAATCTTATCAAGATTGTGGAGAGGGAATGGTTCCATTGCTTGTGGATTGACGAGACAAGGAAAGACCGACCGGTGAAGTTTGTCCTGGCAGAGAAAGGGTTACAGAAAATGAGGAGCTTGGCCCAATTACAGGCTAAATGATTACTTGAAAGGTGGAGGAAAAGAGAGGGTGGGATTTTTGGATGATCGTTGTGTCGTCTGTCAAAAGAGGGGGTGCGGTTTTTGGGTCGTTGTGGCGATTTTTAGGGCATCAGAAGAACGAGAACTATATATTTTATAGCGAATCGAAGTCATTCTTCCAAAGCTTGAAGTAACCATCCTATCTAATCTACGTATTACCCGGCAGGATTTCGTTTGCACAAGGCCCTTCGTGATAGGGAGCAAAGATGGAGACGGTCTCTACTTGCGCTATTCTCACTGCTATGTGCGGCGATTGATAAGCTTCTCACGAGAACGGTTTGGATGGGAGCTCTTGCATGCACGACAATGTATCCCATGTTCCTAGTCTCGCATGGCGGATCTGAGCTCGCTGGGCGGGCATTACGAGTTGCTTTTGCCCTTATGGTTGCACCTTCCACCAGATAGTCAGTATTAGCAAACCTCTCTGCATCGCAATTAGCACCACTTCAACTCCATGGTCTTCATAGTATCTACTCAAGCAGCTCAATCTCAAGTATCGTGTTGAATCCCTACGCACGTGTCAGGCTCTTATATATCGCATCCGCAGTGCATCCAATCCATAGAATAATTTTTTTGACTCGAGTTACAATACGTGCAGCATATAGATGCGGAGACCGACTGAAAAAACAGGTCGAAGCTCCTGATCTGGGCTTCATCCAGCACACCACAGATTGAGATGATGCTGCGAAGCGCGGATCTTCCCCCTTCTCGTACGGTTGACCTACAAAAGAATTCTCAAACGCTGACCATTCGTAGAATAGAGACATCATAAGTCGAGACCCTATTCAGGAAACTTTGCATGATTTTCAAACGTGCTTCAAAAGGCTTCTTTCCACCTCCAGCTGGTCTCACTTGGAACTGCGACAGCCTCAATACCTTTCACCAAACCAAAAGCCAGGCCATGAGTAGAACCAGACTGAGAGCCGATCCCACGTCAAAGAAAGCCGCAGATAACCACCAAAGGCTGCAACCACCATGGATACACACTCTGTGACCCCGGCTCTATGTCCTCTTCCCCTCCCTCCCTCCCTTCCTTCCTCCCACCTTACAAACACATCCCACACACCAATCCGCCCCCACGATCCCGCCATCGACGTCAGCGGCGGAGATAGCAACAATTGGCACGCTTCCAGTACGACGCACTGACATCTATGAGCGCATCGGTACCAAAGATAGCCGCAGTGCTCTGGACCGACCCGACCGCAGACCAACCACAAAGCAGTCGCACTTGACATGGCTGCTAACTAGATCTGCACCCGCGGCACAAGAGCATTGTGGTGACATGGATGCGGAAATTGGGAGGAAGACGAAGAAGCAAATCTATTTCTGGCGCTACGGTCGTGGACAAAGGGGCAGGGCAGACGTGGTTCGCTGTTTCACTGTTTGCCACGTTAGTATTGGGGACTGCCTGGTCGCCTACATATCAACTTCTTGGGACTCTACATAGGATGAAGGATGCGCGGCACATATCATGTGGGAATACTATACATATGGGCTTACCACCTGTGCGGAGCTCTTCATTCAACTCTATCTCTTTCAGAGTCATAGCACTCTTTTTGCTAACCGCCCACGCCTGTATACAGACAGCTTCAAATTTGACCTCAGGTCTTTGCTGCACAAGCATGAGAACCTTTGGTTTGGCACCAGTGGATCTGCACACAAACATATGCAGCGAATTCCGTGGCTGTCCATGATATTTCGTGAAAGCTAATGCCTGTGCGGAAAATTGCAACGAAACCAAATTCCCCCATACATGTAGTAAGGCCGAAAGTGTGGCTGGGCCTATGACAAAAGTTCAAGGGCATGCCATGCCAGATTCTGATCAAGCGGTCATTTCCAGGAGACATGCAAGCCGTTTACTGTCGCGCTGCCTCAGCATGCTCCAACCCCTTCGGAGGTTTCCTAGTAGCCTTAAATCTAGTCGAGTCACCATTGATGGGTTGACCATCTGTGATCAGAGTCACTTGCTACGGAAATGTGCTAGAGTCTCATAGTCAACAGTCTACGCATGCAGCGAATGGGTCTGTTTGAAGCTTGCTTGATTTGAACACATGTCTAGACTGATAAATTTTGCATCTGCAACCGCTGAGGATACCGGGACACATCCTGCAATAAGATCGCGCAGCAATGTCAAAACGCCGTTTAGAAGTCCAACCCTCTATAATCATGGTCGTTGTGGATAGGTGCCTGGTGTCCATGCAGAATGACCTACTCGAAAGCTGCGGCTCGACCTAATCCGCGAGCCATCTTGAGCGCAGATAGCTCTTGATATCGATTGATTGGGAGTGGGTGTATGCCATCGTATGTTAACTTCCCTTTACTCTGGGCAACAGTGGCATGGCCCAATCCAGCCTCTTTGGACTCACCCTGAGCCTTGGAGTTGTACTCTTTATACTTCGCGATGAGCAGTTCAAGAGCGGCAGGTGTTTGTGTCGAATCAGAGTTGACAATGTAGCGCTCAAGGTAGTCCTTCATTCTTACGAGCCCGCCTCTCTCAAAGTTCCAACAATGCTCCACATCACGGATCCTCCCGTCAAAGGTCATATTGTTTAGCGCAAGAACTTGACGCATCTTATGAAGAACCGAAGTCCCTTGGTCGCCTCGCAAGGTGATGTCCGTTAAGCTGAAGTCTCTGAGCGTACCGAAGTGTCGATCACAGAAGCCAGTAAGAGTTTCAGCGTTGGTGGTCATGTGGGAGAAAGTTGCAGACGCCAAGCAGGACCATTGGAAATCTAGAACGATGTGTTTGAGATCGGGAGGATCGATGGGACGCTTTTCATTTTCAAAGCGAATGGAGAGGATCTTGAGATTGGGTGCAGAAGTCGCAAAACGCAGGGAATCTGTCCCAGCTGCGTCGCTGCCGTTCGGGTTTTTCTTAGGATGTAGTTCAAACTTTGTAGGGATATGGGTGAAAAAGAGATGTAGACTTTGAAGATATCGAATGCTTCGCTTCATGGCGCAAGAGCGCCCTAGTGAATGATCCATGAAAAGCTGGCCTAACGAGCCACAGATAAGATGTGTGATTTGGACATCGGCTTCGTCGGCGGCCGAAAGGAGGAGGCTCAGTTGAGACGCACACAGGCGGTCAGCATCGGTGGGGGGCGACGTCACATCATCAGATAATCCGGCGGCATAAAATGAACGGTAATACTTGGTGCTGCCTCGTTCGCGTGAGATGAAAATTGACCTGAGGTTTGGGAGCATCTTCATTGCCTTCACCATGCGTTCTTGATATATGGCTAACGCGTTGACGCAACGTTGTTCCATCCAAATCTTTCGATGGGTCTCGTACGCTTGATGAAGCTCTTGGTCCGCATAATGATGTTGATGATGATGGTTCCGGGCAACAGCAAGGGCAAATTGAACGTATCTTTTTGGCAGACGATCGCAAGCTGAGTCGAAATACGGATCATTGATTTCTTCAAGCGGAGCAGCGTAGTCTGGTCCAACGATGCCCTTTTCCCAATGAAACCAGTCAGCCGCTTGTTTACCACGGGCTTTCAGAAGTTCGGCTTCGTAGAAGATTGAAGTAACATATTGGCGGGCAAGCGGATGCTCCGCCACAGCCAACAATTTGTCGAAACTGTCGGGTTTGGGAATCAGGTGGATCTGAGAGACGAGGTGTTGCAGGCCCACTGCTGCAATAGTTCTGTTCAAAGTACGTATCCCTGCGATATCCATGGGCCCAAGGTAATGACAGATCATATGAATGAGCTCTGGTGCTAGGTGAATGATTTTGCGCCTGGACGAACCCTCATCGGGTATACCCAGTTGTTCTGCTGGTGCGAGTGTCATCATGGACTGTATTCCTTCGAAGTGTAATAGAGATCTCTGAGATGTTCGCCGTGTTGGATCTTGAGATGAGGTATGAAATTATAGAGGAAGTAATCTCTAGACCCATGTGATCAGCAAGGGGGAGCATTTATACAAGATGTTTGAGAGATGGTGAGCTTACTTAGATGCCTAGACGCTCTGACCTCAATTGGAAGCTGGCACTATCTTCGTGAGGCTGCATAAAGCCATGATGATAGTCAACTTGATCAGAGCTGCAGATGAGGATGTGAAGAGATTCACGTTACTACGGGGTGTTTTGACATCAAATCAGAGGCGCCTTTAACGCCACAGGGCGTCTATGCATCCACGCGACACGCATTCCTAGAAGATAGCGGAAACATTTCCACCATGATCCACTTTCGCAACGGTCATTGTCTAAAGCTATCAGCACAGAATGGATATGTTCACAAAGAGCTACAATATCGTTCATTGCAGGCAATGCCTCGATCGCTCCTTTTTCTGGTTCCATTCCAGAGACTGACAAGGACGTACTGGTGTGTACCAAATGAGGGAGCTGCTGGATATTCCACCCACCACTCCGCCAATATTATCAGGAAGGGGCGGAGGAAGATTAAGGTCCTAGAAGACGAGGGTCAAATTGGTCTTGAGAAGGACCAGCAACCATGAAGCCACGCTTGCTCTCCACACACAGCCAGTCAATCGGCCAAATACTTTTCCTTACTCTTTCTCCTAGGCTGGGGAGCAAGGATGATACATGTTAAATGATTTCCTATTAT
The DNA here is from genome assembly GCA_003184365.1 of Evernia prunastri. Classification (NCBI taxonomy): domain Eukaryota; kingdom Fungi; phylum Ascomycota; class Lecanoromycetes; order Lecanorales; family Parmeliaceae; genus Evernia; species Evernia prunastri. Next base: position 17,199 of record NKYR01000059.1, read on the forward strand.
AGTATCGCTATCAGAAGGCTACTCTAACACTGGCCAGCTGCGGGGACTACCTAGCCTTTGTCCAATCACTGCGGCTCACTGTACCTGCTTATTCATGGGCGGAACAAACATACTCTACAACAGTAAGCGACCCAACCATCGTCTCGAGGGTCTGCCCTTGCTAGTGCATGCGCACCGAGCGCAATGAAGGGATAGGGCCTCTCACAGCATCGAATAAAGAAACACTCAATTTCCTCCCTAACCGTCTCAGATGTACCACCCACCCCTCCCCCCTATCATGCATTTCCTCTTCTTGGATTCTCAACCCTCTACATGTAGTAAATGTCCCCCTGCATCCCAGCGTCGATCAGCTCAAACTTCGACGGTTCCATGTCACCGTTACACCGGTCCGACGGTCATTCCATTTGTTTCTCCGCCTCTTTGTTGTTCTTTTCCAAGTCATATCTTAAGCCCGGCCATGGCCCGTTGCTGCCCGCGTCAGAAGATGCAGCGTTACGTCTGGTACTCCGGCTGAGAGATGATATGGATTTGATGTCAAGACCGGCGAAGAGGGGGCGCAAAGTGGTGAGGCATGCACAGACAATGGCCATGGTCGGCTCGATTTGAGACCACATGTAACAGGTGATGATGGTGTCTGCACCGACGTTAGAATGCTGTTGATCTCATGTCCGATTGCCAACTTACAGGTCAGATCGGCCCCTTCAACCAAGTCTATCGTAATCATCCGCATCAAGCTAGCTATACAGACCCTATCATACCCTATCAGCCAACGCCATTATGCGAGACCCCCCCACCTCAAAGAGAATGTAGACTCACAGTGCACCCAACGCGAAGATCCCAGAGAGCGCCACCTTCTGCCGAGTCGCAAGTGTGAGATTCCACACCATGTAAAGCGGCATGCATAAGATGATAAGATCAAGAGCCATGTTCGAGCCGGTGATAGCAATCCAGTACGCCTTGAGATCGATGCACTGATCAGAGAACAGACTTCCCGCATTGTATCTCTCGGTCTCGGTGTGACATTGAAAAGCGAGGCATAAAAGCGCGGCGATGAGCCAAGATCCGCATGCGATGCCAACTATCAGGGTTGCTCTTCTAAATTTGAGTGTGTCGAAGATACGGCGGTAGAGGAGTAGGATGGAGATCTTGACCATGGCAATGGTGAGGGTGTAGGTAATGACAGCGGCGTCGAGTGTCTAAGTTGTGTCAACGAGTCAGCAATTGACCTAAGGACATGGATTGGGGCCCGTCGTCTGACCTTCAGAAAGGTTGCCATTTGGCTTTCCGTCAACGTATTAGAATGCTGGCCACCTTTTCCGCTCGTGATCACTAGACTCGTCAGCATGAATGGGGAATTCTGTGTCAACGAACGAACTAATAGAGCCCACTGCTAGCATGCTATACGACGGGATTAAGCTGGCAACCATCCACCAGTCATCGGCGGCGAATGATGCTTGACTCCTCCATCGTGCCATAAAGCGGAGAGAAACGGCCACACTCGCGAGGATGCCACATACTACGGTCACACGGATGACCTGGTCACGTCCTGGGTTAACAGTCTCCATGGTGAGTGTTGGTTGGCTTCTGCGAATGTTGAAGCAATTCTCGCAATGACACTGGGAGAGAAACAGGATACATTAGAGTTCAAGTCTTGAAGCTCACGAGCCCCAGAGCCGGTTTAAAACGGCCAAACAAAAACAATTGCAAGCAGACTATTGCTTGAAGTTGCTGCTCAGCGTACATCCATAATTGTAGAACGGATATTGATCCGACGGGTATTTGCAATCAATAGCGCTGACGTTCCCGCAACGAACCCGTGCCGTTGAGCCATGGTATCTAAGAACGGCCGTTGAGTTTCCTCCTGCTCTAGTCAGCTAGTCAAGTTCAAAGGGTCCAGGAGGTTGCAGACTCTAGGATTGGAACGGAGAAAGCTCACTTCGAACTATTCGCCAGGCCGACCGTGGACTTGCGTCAAGCTGCAGCGACTATCGGCCGGGGAATGCGCGCTGCCACAAACAATTCTCCGGTAATTAAATCTCCGAGCCATAGTCGAAATAGTCAAGATTTTGAGTCGTCGAAAAGGAAAAGCACGCAAAGCAAGTTCTAGGTCACTTAATTCCCTTCTCATAATTCTCATATGGAATGTGGAACTTGGAGGAGCCGGATGGCAAGGAGGTGACAGAAGAGGTACCGCACCAAACGCTCTACTTGATCAGTGAGCCTGGCCGATCCCATGATTGGCTATCAATTAGGACATTTGCGTAAAATGACTGGCTGTTCATGCAGAGCCCGCCGAATTGCAAACGGACATTTGCTGGCTTGACCAGCTGCAGATGACTTCCAGTGGGGAGATCCGAAGGCACGTTGCCGCTGGTATTGAACCCGCGCTCCTCAATATTACCCCACTCTTCCCCGCTTCAATTCATTTCTCTCCTGCGGCCCTCGTATTCCCCATCAATTTTAAGCAGGGCGACTCCTCAGCCATCGTCGGGCAGGATACCAGCACATTGGGAGGGGATCAAGATCGGACGCTGATGCTGGACCCTTCTGCAATCACATCATATTTGCATCAAAGCTGATTGCGCAGGGCGCCTAAGTAACTGGCAAATCTGCTCGTCTACCTCCCTCTCGTGATTTTATGCTCAGCTGTCATATACCACTTTCGGGACGTTGCATAAACCGAGGCTTGAGAGGTTTGAGTCGATGGCAACATGCAGGAGGAAATTCGGTTCCTCATTCCGCATCCCTTCAATCGCCGATGCTCCATCAATTGGCGTGTTTTGATGAATCTTACTAAGTGCCCTTGGGGAGCTAGGCATCCACAATTTGTGTGGAGAGCAACACCTACCTCCTTCCCCTCCTAGATCTATTGTTGTAGGATGTTGAGTCTTCTCAGCGAATTCATATCAACGCACCGTCTCATAGATTGTCTGATTGCCAGTGCTAGATAGCATATTTCTTTGCGATTTCTTTAGTCCTTCTTGGTTTCGGACTTCTATCCTTTGGGCCGATTCCTGGCAAGGAATTATTTAGCGAGCACTACCTCCGTATGCAGACAGAATGCGCGATATAGAGGGGAGCATAGATTGAGACGGCCTCGCCGGCTCCGCAGTAGAGCAGGATTAGCTTGCAAGTGAGTTACTTAACATAGCCGGAAGATTCTGACTAACGAAAACCAAGTGATCCGACGACGTGCATCCTCGTTCGCACTCACGATGGCTTTCCAATTTGCAAAGGCCTACACAGTAGGTATGAGTTCTAGCTGCGCTTCATTGCGATGCTTCCGTCGAGGACTGTACTGTTCTACTGTAATGGTGGGTTACAAGGTCGACTATAATCCTGTTCCGACGCCCTCGGATTAATCTTGAGGGATTTTTAACAATTGCGCCCGCTAACAATCACGCAAAATGCTGGGGCCCGACATTGTCTCCATGTCATGTTGGGGTAGTTGGTCCAGAATTTGCATGGATACTTTTACTCAATCGGGTCGCAGTCCATGAATGAGCACGTTATGACACCAACAATGCCGATCTTGGCTTCGTCGAGATTATTTGTCTCTTTTCTGTAAGTCACTCCGTCGTATGGTTGTGGGTCACTGTAAGGTAGGCTTCAGCAAATCCTCGCCTATGGGTTGAAGACGAGTGAGGAATTCCTCAACATTAGAAAACCCAACGTATTAGAGGATAGTTCTGTCCCCACTTGTGTTCTCGTCGCCAGTCCCAGGACTGGCTTTATTCCCACGGTCCTTGCTACCGACAGCTCCACCAAACCCTCTCTGGCTAAAACGATCAGTCAGCCATGTCCGCACCCTTCTTGTTGTTATGCTCCATCTCAAACCCCGTCGTCGCTGCGCTGAGACGTTTGATGGTGCCACCAGGGTAATATCGATTTGCCTAAAGATTCATTGAAGACGATTAGATCAAACGTGAGCTAAGAACACGGAACTGGAGCAGTGCGAGCCGATGGACGGGACAGGGGGCTGGGGTTTGGTACTGGTCTGTGATCAATGAGCGAAAGACGAGCGTACAATATCATGTGACGGAGCCTTAGCCGCCGCAGTAAGACCGCTCAAAGACAGGCAAGCCAGAACAGCAGATAGTAAAATTCACATGGAATATAAATTGCCGTATGGGATAGTGAATTTGTGGTAGATGGATGCTCGGCAACTCCGAAGCACAGCAGAACCCGCTGTGACAACCGTCTCTCTTCTGCTATCATTCCAAACGCAAGGTACCCCTCATCGTTACCACTCTTACCAAACCACAAACGCGCCGATATCTCCCCAGTCCCTGGTGCTAGTCTTATGCTCATCAACGGACACTCTGACCTTCTACGCCGTTTTACAGTATGAGATGAAGACGCTGGTGCGTGCTTTCACGTGCGACATATGGGGACTTATAGTGATGCACGCTTAGGGGACGACTGGGTTTGGAGAGAAATGACGTCGATTGTACACGACTTTGGGAAAGACGAACCTCGGAGCTATTTGAGATGGACTGGACTCGCAATGGCTGTAAACTTAATTGAAATTTGCGGATTTTGAGTTGCAACCAGGCCTCTGCGAAGAGTTGGTTCAGCACGGTGGAAAGGACGCACCGGAACACCGCCGTTGCAGTTGTTGTCAAGAGGGTCATTGACTGAACGAGGATTGATGAATTGCTTTTGGCAGGGCTTAGCATGGCTAGAAAGTAGAGAGTCAATGAGATGTTTCAAGGAGGTGAAGGCATCGACCAGTGATCTGAGAGAGCCAGTGATCTGAAAAAAAAAGCATGACTGCAGATTAGGATTAGCATGTTCGCAAGCAAAGATACATGTACGCCATAAAACAGACTCGAACCGTCAGGACTGAAGCTCCGGTCTCCGTCCCAGCACCTTAACGCTTTGTAGGCCTAATGCTAGCAGGCAAAGTTGCAGTCGTAGTGTACCCCCGTCTTTTGTAATGCAAAGGAGGTGTCATCCCAATGACAAGCAAGCAGATCGGAACCGACCCCACCAGCAGGATCGAACAGCATCGGCGGCACCCTAAAGGGGTCTGCTGGACCAGGTCCGCCGAAATCCATAAAGACGGTAGCATAGGTGGGTTGTGTGGCGTCCCTCATTGTCCAAAGGTGGAACGGCTTCCCCCCCACGGTCACGGTAAAGCCGGTATCCTTGCCACCTGTCTCACCGCCGAGCGCCGCAAGCGTCCTGTTGAATGTGCCCATGTCATGGTTGTCGAGGTCGCAGATCTGGATACGGTAGTCGTGCAGCGTGCCTATGGTAGTTTGGGTTGTGATGTCCGTGTAGCTTTGTGTTACGCACACGCTGCAGGTGCCCTTGGTGTAGTTGGAGCTGGTGCTGGGGATGGGTGGAGCAACTGGTTTTGTCCAGCAGCTGAGCTCATCGAGAGTCACCACTGAGCCGTCTGCAATAGTGATGTTTCCGATATTTGTACCATTTCTAGAGTCCCATGTCAGTTGAAGATCCTTGGGGTCCTGGGTTGCAGACATCCTACCCGAGTGGTTGTTCATCTTGAGGCGATTGACGACCGCTAATTCTGCCTGAGACGACGACGGCTTCGCCCGACGCAAGAATAGAGGCAAAAAGTATGAGGAGTTGCATGATTGATTATTTGAGTGATTTGATGTAAGATCCGGCGTTTGTGAGGATTATGATGGTGTATGGAGTAAGAAGGAAACCAGGTTTAGGAGTGAGCAGTGAGTGCGATGGAATATTGTAGGAAGGAAACCAGGCTTGGGAGTAAGCAGTGAATATGTTGATTTTTGGAGTAGGAAGGCAATGGAATTTGAGAGTGAGTAGTGAGTGTGGTGGTTTATGAAGAAGAAAGAAAACTCGGAGCACACAGCTTTTTATATACCCGAAAGAATGACTCTTACTCTTAGTCCACGAGATTTACTGAAACCGAAAAACGTGAGATCATACGTGCCAAACAACGTCCTGGGTATCATGTTCCTGACCGAGCAGCAAATGACTGGCGCTTGAAGGACATGAGATATTGCCCCACCTTCTTCAGTGTGGCTGTACCGAGACCAAAGCCGTGAAACTGAGGAGACGCAAAATGCGAAACAAAAAGCGTCTGGTCGTTATACTTCTGTCCAAGCTGCCAGCGACTGGTGTGTGCTGACTGTGAAATACCACGTCACCCTGCTATCCTGCCTGTTTGTTTCTTGAGGCAGGCGACTTTTTCCGAAATGATTCGCAAGTGGCAAAGAAGGGGCTCTGTCTCACGCCTGTATTTTGAGCAACAAGTGACTGGTCTGCTCTCGACCTCGAATATCAACTTTCCCATACGTGAGAGATTGTGCACCAGCCAATCACTTTTGCTTTGAATCGAAAGCCGCAAACGCTACGAATCAGCTATTTTTAAAGTCGACACCTTCTGCGATTTCATCAGCGCCAGCCTGCAGCGCGCCTCACCCACTGGCGGCACCCTTCTATGGAGTAAACTCGCGACCTCGAGAATCAAGACCTCGAGTCTCAATAAACAGAACAATGAGCCACAAGTGGTATACACTGGTTACCCCCCTAGCATACGTTGAGGCTCGGATATTCTACATGTTGTTTGAAGCCGAGGCTGAGCTCGCAGCGCGGCCGTGCGGGTCACTACCGACGGACGTTTCGTCTTTGGCTGCTCTACTCGACTTTTGATAAGGTAGCGGACGGAATAAATCATTATTAGTGAAGGGGTAGTTCAAAGCTCGAGGTTCCGCTCGTACCCATTCCTGAAAAGATTCTGCAGCCGTAAGTAGACTCTCCACCTCCGGCCGAACTGAAAGTGCCAAAGGTAGTTCATATTCTACTGACAACAATACCTTACAGAAGAGACAGTAGAGCCATGAAACAAATCGCGACCCCGAGTATAATTCAACGTACTACAACAAATCGTTAGCACCCGCAAGTCGCAGTGCGTCCAGTGCCGCGGCACCCCTCGTGGACGTAGTTGATGGGACACGCGGACAGGCACATTGAAGCTTGAGCACGGAGAGTCAGCACATGTAAGTGCGAGTATGCAACAGCAGAGACTGAGGCGTTCCAATTTCTTCGGTCTATGACGCTCATGCGCAATGAAACTATGCAGGCAAGTACTCGCAGGAGCAATAGCTCCGCCGCCCCAAATTTGCATCATCTAAAGGCTCTCCAGGGATCTGCCAAGCACGAAGGGACTTGGCAAGTGACCCAATCAACTGGATTCTCTCAGAGAGACTGCTCCCGGCGCATCTAGATTTAAGTATTGATACAGCTCTATCATCTCTCGCCAGTTTGTCATTGCTGATTGAGTGCATCCGAGGACAGTCATACCCTTCTACCTATTTTTCGTGGACTTGACCGTTTCTCCGCCGACCAAACCTTCACCGCTGTCTTATCTACCCCATGAAATTGGTAGAGAGGGCATGCTGACCCTTTTGGACAGCCTGGTTCGTCCGCACACACATGTCCATAGATGCAGTCCGGCTTGCGACATGTGGAGCCAAATCCACAGCGTATCCTTCTCAACTCTTGCCTCAAAAACCGAAGCTCATCGTCATTGAGTCTGGGGCCATGTCTATATCTGCAAACTCCTCCTACTGCAATTGCAGCGCAACGATCTGTCAGATGGTGGTACCCACAGAATCGTTGTACTTCCATACGATCCAGCATACTTTCGGATGTCTCGTAGTCCACTTTTCCTAAATCAAAATCAACACGCTCATCGTCGATGTTCAGTAATATTCTCATCTCAGTCGACCAACTCGGATGGGTTTTGGCTTGAGGCCGAGCTGAGATCGGAACAGAGACGTCGACAGCGGCTGGCGATTTTATTGGGAGTTCGACTTTCTCTGTGACTCTCGCGCTAAGCTCCTCGCCCTTTTGCTTGATACTGTCGCACTCGGATTCTGGTCTTTGCAGATAATCGTTTTCTTCCGCCGATCTGTCGGTTTCCTTGAAGGGTGCGGACCGGAACACGCGTGGAAATTCCACCGAACTAAAGGGTAGACTCTCGAAGTAGGTGTTGCGTTCATACGACATGAGCAGGGTGATACTGGAGGCGCTGATAGGGTTGGAGGCATAAGGCTCTAGTGTAAGCGCGTAGGCACTATTGTGACAGCAACCAAAGATCAAGTGTTTACATTGAACGTTATTAGTGAACAAGTGAAACATGCCTATCTCACAGTAAATACCTGATATGAAAGAAATAACTCATTAGGAGTCTGACATACCTTCTACCTTTTGCAACATCTTTTCCAGGTCGTGACCCACGTCCATAATCGTGAAAAGCGGCTGAGCTTGCGTAAATCCAAGCATAAAGTTTCGGACCTCCTTATCGCTTAGAGGAATATCGGCACTGACGCAGCGAGCCAACAGGTCCTCAATGTCAATGTAGAGGTGCACCATAATACCCCAATCTTTGGCGTCGCCAAACTGCTGAAGATAATTCGATACTTCAGTCCGTATCCGATCTGCAGCCTCGACTCCACCCTTCCTGCCAGATTGAAGGAGGCTCTCTTGGATCTTGTATCCTTTTCCATCGATGAGAACACATACGTAAGGCGTCTTGTCTAAAGCCTTGCGAATCTCAAACAATCTCCGTTCAGCAGCTTCCGCTCTCGGGTTACCGCCCGGGACACTCTCTTTCAATACTCTCTTCAATTCCATGTTTTCCTGATGGAGTTGAGTGAGAAGCTCATCTCTCTCGACATCTTGACGGTGAAGTTGACGTAGGCGTTGGGCAAAGTCGTCCGACTCACTCTGTCCATCGGCGTTGCGAGCTAGGGTCGATGCGCTGTTTTTATACATCGCTCTGCTGTGATCCCCCTGCGTCTCAAAGTTATCGTTGTCTTGTTTGTGAAAGGAGCGATCGCTATCGGGGATGTCATCTTCAAACAAAGACATCTTCTTATACATTGCCGCATTGAGTGAAATCTTATTGTTAGCGCCGTCTCCTGATCTGTGAAATGCTTCCACGCGTCCAGACTCCTCGTCATCATCATCATAATCGTCGACATCAGCATTGTAATTTGCTTCATCCTCAACATCGAAGTCGGTCGCTTTTGGAATTTTTATAATATCGTTGTCCAAGAATATGTCATCATGACTCCGCCCAGCAGGAACAGTGCGAGCAGGGCGAACAGGGCGAACAGGGCTACCATCGCTTAAAGGGTAGTTGTAGGTGTTCTCAGGAGGAGTAGTGGGTGCCGGACGAGTAGGGCCCGCACCTTCTGAGCCCGCAGGGCTGCCATTGACGAAATGGTGTATGTAGCCCTCCTCACATGTCGCAACGGCCGCAGAGCTACCAGGACTATCGTTGAGGAAGTGGAATTTGTAGCTCTCCTCAATCGGTGATCCCAGATGCTGGCCAGCAAAATTCTCCAACAAGTCTTCCATGTCGACGGAAGAAAAGAGAGGTGATGGTGAAGGTGGCGGGTGCAAAAGCCGGAGAGACAAGTAAAGCAAAAGTGTGGGAGGAAAGAACGACGGCCACAGCCAAATGTCGCGGGTATTTAGCGCTTTGTTCTTGCCTTTTAGCGCGAAGAGATTTGAGGAGCAGAAGTGATGACGGTAGTGAGCAAGAAGTGAGAGCCGAAACAACCGGCAATTGGATGAAGATCTCGCTAGTGATTAATTTGGCAGCGAGTCGGAGTGCAATGATTTTGGAAAAGTGTTGTATAGCAAGTGGACAGCCGATCGGTGGATATGAATCATGGAGACATCGGAAAGGAACCTTGAGAACGTCAACGCTTAGTAATCTTCATGCATGGCGCCTATGCCGCTTGCTTGCCAAAACACAGAGCAATCTATCGATCTGAAAGCCCACACCAGAACCTTCGCGAAAGTTCTAACCCTCACTCATTGTGAAGCCGCAGAATGAGCGCCCACGGCGAAGCTCTTCTATTTCTCCCACGACATTCGACCGCCATTGTTGACGTGTTAGCGACATCGGCCTCGCGTCTGAGAGGCTTTTACCATCCATAAAGGCTTTGATTCCAGCCTATTCGATGATAGAAGGTTCAAGAGACGAACAGCAACCTACTTCACAGAACGGATGCAAGAGAAGACGGAAGCGTCGTTTCATGGTATACCTTTGACCGAGTGCTCCAGTCATTAACGCTTCACTCAGGGTCATATCGCATTGTCTCACTGACTGCCTTCCATGCCTTCCTCGCTGCAGCAACATGGAGCGGCAGCACACTCTTCACAGGATCCACCACGCCTCTCACCCTTGCTAGAACACCCAAGTTCCTGTACATTCCCAGTACATCTTTCAGTAGCGCCTTGTGCGGCTGCTGCCCATAAACAAGGTTTACGCCCAGCGGTATCAGTCCATCCTCATCTCTAGGTCCAGCTCTTTTAACTAGAAACCCACTGGCCATACAGGCAGATCTACCATTTAGAGTATTGAGGTCATCCAAGGTACCATCCATCACAATACCCCATGTCTGGTCGGTGACATCAATAAGTCGGGCTTCTAAATCGTGATCGCCAAAGGCGACGTTAGCTGGAGGTGTTCCGACTTGCGCAGCATTTCCTGCTGGCGTTGAACCAAGGCCTGAGATGTCCGGCGAAGGTGCGTTAGTCTGAGGAGTAGCCCCAGGTGTTGCTAAGAGGCCAGGAGCCAACTCCGAAGAGCTTTTCTGTAACTCTAAATAGGGAAAAGCGAGGAGGGGCTTAGCATCGACGCTGATGATTGTGCATGAGGTCGACGGCCGGCTAGAATCAACTAGCGCTCGTAGCCAGACTATATGTCAGGTCAGTATTGGAATACAAAACTGAATAACAAAGCCTGAGTACTTACCATCAACTTCCATCTTGGGCAAAGGACTATCTTTGCATATGACGAGTCGCCAAGGCACATTTGGTGGACGGAGCATGTCAAAAGAAGTTTCCAGGATCTCTCTGGATGCCTTCGAGAAAGGTTTCCACGGTGCCTCCTCATCCTTCCCAAGACAGTAGCACGCAACCCATGAGAGGACCCCAAAATTGTCTGTCCACGAAGCTGCGAGCCACTCGTTATTGGGATCCCAAGTGTAAGACACATGCACACAATTATCTGACTGCGTGAGTGGGGCCGCACCTTCCGACACCAGCTTGAAGTCGATTGTTTTAGGCACAGCTTTTGCGAGACGAATAGCTGGTGTACCCACGAAGTCTGATTCTCGACCGCAATTATTATATACCTCGAAAGCAAGCCGTCGGTAATCTGCAGGAGATGGTACAACTATACGTTCGGGACTCCAGACTAGTTCAAGCGGGACTATCCGCATAACCAAGTCATTTTGCCTTTGGAGCCGCCGTTTTCGGTAAGAATTAGGGAGTCTTGATAAGGCGTCCCAAAGCCCGGGCAGGTATTGCTGATCGTTGAAAGGATTAATCACATAGACGACGGTTGTGCCGCTTTGGAGCCCGAACTCCGGTAGCTTGCTGCCAAGCCCTTCACAGGCGGAAGCAACGCTCTGAAGAAGATCGTCCGGTGTAACCGTGTTCATGACCACGGTGACAATACGTTGGCTATGATCAGCAGGAGAGGCGCCAAAGTCATGTGAGCCCAGTTTGCAGCTCTGATAGGCGCCCTTGACCATGTTGAGGAAAGCCATAACCCCTTCTTCGATGTATCTGTTTTTTGGACATACGCAAAAGACATCGATATCCTTGGTCTCATGCGATGGTCCTAAGCTAAGTTCCTCCCAAAATGACAGGGCGGAGGCAGAGATTTCGGTTGATGCACCATTGCGTTGAACACGGGTGTAGGGACTGTCGAGCTTGAAGATGGATCGTACCGTGGCGGTGAGTCCTCCAGCCATGTGGGGCGGCTTGAGGCCCCTTTGACTCATTGTTGCTTGCTCCCTCGACACAGTAGCTGGCATCTTCTCGCCTAGACTGACAAAGTCTTTGAGGCTGCAATGCTTGTTGGTGGGGAAGAATGTTGACAAAAATTGTATCATTGTATTCAGCAAGGATCGGTCCGGTATACTTTCTGCCACTGGATCTACTCCGTCAAAAATTGCACTATTTGAGGGAAGGAATTCAGATACTGCTTGACGAGCCACCATTTGAGCCACATCGACAAAGGCCTGTCCTACAGCTCTGAAATGCGGTTTTGGACGACCATGAAGTTGAGGCTCAGGATTCAATGTATCAGTCGTCGTTTCGAGGGCCTCTACCGCTGAGTGTGGCACAGACTCGTGCAATCCTTTTTGAGGTGAACCTGCTAGGCTCTCTGCCGGAGGGTTTGAAGACGACGGTGTCACAGGGTTGTCATTTTCGTCAAGCTGCTCTCGCTTCCTTTTTCGTGACGGTTCGGTTGGTATTTCCAGGGGCGAATCCATTGCGTCGTGAAGACTAGATACTTCCAGTGCGGAAGCTTCTTCCTCTTCATCGTTATCTGCTTCGTCACTGATTTAGTGACAGCTCAACCCCGAAGAACACAGAAGCGACTAACCTGTATCCGTACTGTCTTCCGATGTGGACGTCTTAGTGCAGGCGCTGAGTTTCGAAAACTGGATTTCCTGATGGGAAGAGCGACCTCGGTGTTTTGGCTGAAATGGCAGCTCATCCACGTCGAAGGCGAATCGGCCCTGCATATTGTACTTGTCATCAAAACTGAAAGTATTTTCTTGGAACGGCACGTGTTCGAAAGAATGTCTTTGGCTTCCATTGACATCTTGGAAAGTCGTTCCATGATGAAGATTTAGTTTCTCAAATGCTCCGTAGTCGACATCTTGGATTTTGACGGTGGACCCTAGACCCTTGCCATAATCTTCATCTCGCGAGGATTTGACTGTCGTCGGTAACACCACGTCACCTGCTGTGAAGGATGAGGTAAGCTCTCAATATTTACTAAGAGTGCTGGAAGACCAGGCAATCGGGTAACAGGATGCCATACCTTGTCTTTCAATTAGATTCTCTCGATCCTGGGCAACATTTCGATCTGATTCGTTATCGCGTATTTCGTGTGGCGTCACCCTCAACCCTCGTTCGTCATATGCCACGGAGTGTTCGTTCGTCTCGTTCGCCTCGTCTAGGGTCATCACTTGACCTGTTTCCCGCAGATCCTCGTCCATCACACCCGGCTCATCGAAAAAACTGAAGTCTGCTTCAGTAAGGCCGTTGGATGCGAACATATCAATATCCATGTCTTCAAAAAGGTCATCGTTTTCTTGAGCGTCATAGTCTCCATGCACCTGATCGTTTGGGCGTAATTCCTTCTCTTCGTCGTCATAGTCACCCGATTGTATTTTATTGGAACTTGAAGCCACGAGAAGTGGTGGCAGTATTGCATCCGGTGGTGTGGGATAAATTCCGCTTACATCTTGTGGGGTAATACCTTGGTCCAACGGGATTCCGAAGGGAGATAAGCTGTCTTCGTCGTCCAAATCTTCGACATCTTTCAAGACCTGAGCTTCTTGGTTCTCTTCCCGCAACCTGGCTTGCAATGCCTCCGTACGGGCAGCTTTTCCTAGAAACCATGACTCAGCTTCTTCCAAAGGGTCGATGGAGCCATCCACGATAGGACTGTTGAACGATCCGCAATTGACGCTAGTGACCGGAATGATCACATCCTCACAAAAGCACAGATCAGCTGGCCATAGTAAGATTAGCGGGCCCTTGGAGATATTTGTATCACGTTCAGTCTGGATTCGGATCCACGTGACGTCTGGCACGATCCTTATGCCTTGATGCGCTAGACGCGATGATATCGAAGCTTTGACTTCCGCGATTGATTTGCGCTGGACGTCGTTGTTTGGGGATTCCTCCAGTCCAAGATATTTACACCTGACCCCAGAGGGTGAGAGTAGTAATAGCGATCCGACAGCCAAAGCGGGCGGGTTACCTGCCTTCGAAAGCATTGCGGACATCCTGATATGCCTTGGCAGCCGGGTCTGAGAGAATGAGATCAACAATGTTCCGGACGAAAGCCACTTGACGTCGAGGGATAATTTTGTTGTTGTGGCTGATGGATATAGCTCTGACACGTCGAAGAGGTCATCTCCCAGCGTCCGCACGTCTATACATGCGTAGGGCCCGACTTGGACCCATCCTTGTCCCTTCCCCAAAGAATGCGACAGAGAACGAGATACCGCAGAGATGAAATTCGAGTAGACCTCGGAAACAGAATGATCCTTGCTAGCGACCCATGCTTCCCTTCTCTTGTGATCCGACTCATTGATCGACGATAGTGGGTATGAGGCGGCATTTGATCCATAAGCTTGAGTGTTCAGTTCTCTGGTTGCTGCAGAGGTTGACTGGGTGGAGCGCGCTATCTTGATCGAAGGTGGGGCTGACACGTGGGAGCTCGTAGCAGCAACCAAATCTCCTGAGCGCACAGATCCGACACATGTACCTTCTCACCCAGTCAGTGGACACATCTGTAAGAGAGACAAGGAATCCCACTGTCGAGGCCATCTAGACCCGAATGCCGAACAATGCCTTCGTCTAGAGCTTGGGACAAGCTGAAGACCCACACGCCAGCTTTGTCCTTGTCAAGAAGAACATGGTGTCCATCCTCGCGCAATATGTATTCCGCTACTTGTAGAAAGTATGCTGAATCTTCTTCACCCTCGCTCGATGTACGGTTGGGCAAAGCCGACTCATCCTGCTGGGTTTTGGAGTATAATGCCCAATGTATCTCTTGGATGTCCCCCTTGGACCAAGTCAGCAATTGAATGGATACCCAAGGAATCATGGGACACTCACAACCTTGAAGACATTGGTCGATATGTCATCAGGGAAGTCCATGCCCCCTTTCATGTGCCAATCGGCGCTGCGACTTGTAGCAACTCATAGAATAGCTGTGTGCTGTAGAAGTGCTTCGCTTTGGGCAGATGAGGCACATTCTGAAGATTCGATGTACTAGAGTTCCGGCGGTGCGCGATGCAGTTGATTGATGCTAGAAACGATGTACATTCGAGCAGTAACATCTGATGTTCAAGAATGAAATATAAGTATGAGACTGCGAGCCTTCGCCTGCTTCACTCCTCCCTCATGTTGCGCAGATCTTCGGTTCGGGCCCTCGGGAAACTTAAGTAGAAGTTACCCTAGAAAGCCTCGAAAGCCTCGAGAATTTAGCGCCGGGTGCAGCCGCTGCCATGCATGATATCCTCTTCAAAGATTCTCGAACATGTTCTATGTGCGTTCGTTCGTTCTGCAGCTACCTTACTCTCCCTCTACAGCTCTACCCTACTACCCCTCTACGGCAAATTCAAGCGGGACTAAACCACAATGAAGATCAGCAATCACTCTGCTGTTCCAGTCTATACCATCTCAGGCTCTTCCACCGCACGACCTCTTCCTGAATGGTTGGCTAGAAAACGAAAAAGAAGTCTAAAAAATGATCCTGAATATGCCAGTCGCATTGAGCTACTGCAGGATTTCGAATTCGAGGAGGCTAGTCAATGTGTGAGTAATCTTTGCTGGTCGAACTTCCGTCAACGCATACCCTGTTGGCCCATAGAGTTTCTGTGGACCAAAAGCACCATAGCTTCAATCAAATCCGGGCTTCCTGCCTCAAAGAAGCCATGCTGACTGCAGAATGTGCAGGTGAGGGTGAGCGATGATGGACAATGGGTCATGAGCACCGGTATGTTCTCGATAGCACCGTATGCTTGCTTTCTACCATGCCTCGGGCGCTTGTGGACAACGATTGCTAACACACCACCAGGAACCTATAAGCCGCAGATACATACACACTACCTACCCCACTTGTCGCTATCTTTCGCCCGTCATACCATATCTCTCAACACCACCTTCCTCTTATTATCTACAGATTACTCCAAATCTCTACATTTGCAGGCAGATCGTTCTCTTGAATTCCACACTCCACTCGGCTGCCACCATACCACCAGGCTTCCGCGGTATGGGAGAGACCTCAAGTATGACAAGCGATCGGCCGAAGCTCTGATCCCTGCTGTTGGCGTCAATGAAAACGGCAATGGGGAGGTCTTCAGATTGAATCTAGAAGCGGGACGGTACATGCGAGGATATGAAGTCGATGTTGGTGGTGATGACTTTACGTCAAGCGGTGGAGGTGCACTCCAGGGTGGAATCAGTGCGGGAAGTGTTAATACTGCTGCAGTCGCAGAGGAGTCGCATGGACTTTTGGCTTTTGGAACATCCCTGGGTACTGTGGAATTCTGGGACCCGCGCACAAGAGTTCGGGTTGGGCTTTTGCAAAGTCCCAGAGAGCCAAGCCCGATGGACGGGAGGCAAGAAATCACAGCTTTGGAGTTCGACCGCTCTGGATTAGGAATAGCCACAGGGTCTTCCACAGGGTTGATCCACCTTTATGATCTCCGGTCATCTTCTCCGTTGCTGAAGAAGGACCAAGGTTATGGATACCCAATACAGACGCTCATCTACCTTACATCCTCGATTTCGACTCGGGCACAGACCGCTGAACCTAAGATACTGTCAGCAGACAAAAGAATCATCAAAATCTGGGACCAGCGAGATGGATCGGCCTGGACATCTGTCGAGCCTGCTGTGGATATCAACTCAGTAGCGTGGTGCAAGGACTCTGGAATGATCTTGACAGCAAATGAGGGACGGCAACAACATAGTTTCCTGATACCACAACTTGGACCAGCCCCCAAGTGGTGCTCATTCCTTGACAGTCTTGTTGAGGAGATGGCGGAGGACCCGAATGATCCTAATGCATTCACTAGCCAGAAGGCTGGAGACGTCTATGATAACTATAAATTCTTGACGATGCAGCAGCTACAGTCCCTAAATCTTGTTCACTTGGTGGGGACCACCAGTCTGCTCCGCCCCTACATGCATGGCTACTTTGTCGCGCAACGACTTTACGAAGAAGCGAAACTCATAGCAGATCCGTTTGTGTGGGAGGAAGAACGGAACAAAAGAGTGAAGAATAAGATTGATACAGAAAGGGAGAGCAGGATCAGGGGGAACAAAAAGGTCACAGCCAAGGTCAACAAGAGGCTAGCAGAAAAGGTGATGGAGCGAGAAGAGCGAGAAGAGCGAAGGCATGCGAAGAGGATCCTCGAGAGGGGTGGAGATGATGACAAGACGGAGGATGCCATCACGACGGCTGGTGTGGAGGAGAACCCCACAGGCAGTCTGCTGGCAGATCCTCGTTTCTCTAAGCTGTTCCAGGACGAAGACTTTGCCATCGATGAGCGCTCACGCGAATTCCAATCGCTAAACCCGAGCACGAAACCGGGGCTTCTGGAGCCTACCAATGGCACTGGGCGCAAGTTGACTGCTGTAGAAGAGGAGGCTCTTGCGGACATACCCAGATCCGACTCCGACGAGTCGAGTGGAGAGGAGGAGGTGCCCAAGATAAAAGACAGTGGACGCATCTCTTCGGTATCTTACAAGAGATCCGGTCATCGACCTCAACAGCCCCAGATGCGAGTTACATCCTCCAAGAAGCCTCAACAGGAACGAGACCGCTCCTTCGGGTCGCGATCTGAGCATAGCAAGTCGACCAGGACCAACACGAATACGGTCGTAGGGGAGCGGGAGATTACATTTGTCCCGGAGAGGAAGAAGAAGGTTCAGAAGTTGGAGAAGTCGGGGGTTGATACTAGGCGAGACAAGGGAAGGAGAAGTGCAAGCGGAAATGTATTCAGAAACATTTGATGTACACTTAGCGATAATTGATACCCGGTCAGTAGCATTTTTGACCAGAATTAAAGTCTCTGCGTAGGCTGGTTCATCTTCATGTTTACAGCTGGTGCAGGAAGGATGAATGCCAGATGGTGCACGTGACCAGACCTTGGACCGAGGTCCAACTTCGCTATTGTCCCCCTCGTCCATCCTTCCGGCACCAGACCACCGTCATTGCCTATCAACGAGTGACAGTGAAAACTGACAACAGTCTCCCCTTTGTCCTACAGTATTACCTGTGTCTCGTTCATCATGGTGACAGACGCAGTCGTATACCACCCTACGGTAGCTCACTACCTACGCTTCGTTGCGACAACAGGTAGGTCTCAGACGCTCCCCACACCCTTGACCCCTCGTGTTTGCCCCAATGCTAACACACTCCTCTCCACAGTCGGTCGCGATAAGCTCCTCCGTACCCTTCAATACTTCTCCCGCTTCTACGCCTGGTATCTCTTCCGCACCAACAACCCTGCCAGGCTCATCGCGCCGTACGAAGCCATCAAGAAACAATTTGGCCTCACACGGAAAACGTTACGTCTGGGCAAGAATGTGGAACATTTCAAACTAGCGGCCGTGGCCGCTGACAGCAAGAGCATGGATCCAGTGCTGAAGTACTGCGCCGTGGGACGACAACTGGGGTATGCGATATACTTGAGTTTGGATGCTGTTACATATGTGAGTACCCATTTTGGATGTTTGTATCAGGACAGGATAAAGTAGGAGCTGATTTTCCCGGGCCAGCTTGATGCTGCAGGAATTCGGCCCTTGGCGAGCGCGAAGAGGTTACAACAGGAGGCTTACAGGGCGTGGTTTGCGGGTTTGACGTTTAATGCCATTGCTGGGCTTTACACCTTGTGGCAGCTACGGCAAAGGGAGCAGAGCATCGACAAAAATGAAGGGGAGGGCGTCGTGGAAAGCAAGAAGATCATGAAGTCAGTCCTCAGCCAAATCTTTAATGATCGAAGGTAGACACTGACGACCACAGGGAGCGCAATACTACAAACTTGCAGCTCATCTCAGACCTTTGCGATCTTACGATTCCTAGCGCGGCACTTGGCTATGCAAATCTTGATGATGGCATCGTTGGGTTGGCTGGGACGGTGAGCAGCTTGATTGGGGTATGGAGCACATGGAAGAAGACGGCCTAGAGCAAGACTCGGTACCTAATGCTCAAAGATGATACTTGACGACGCGTCTGGGTCTATATGCATGGAGACCCTCATGTGAGAATTGGCGTTGAAACGATAGTGGTGCAACGAATGTTCCGAAGAGCTAATTGTCGGCGATCTGAGCTGTGGGGAAGTATATAAGTTCTTCCTATATTTCATACATATGCGTCTGATAGGAAAGGTCTCCACGGGTCACCGTCGATCACTACTCTTTGGATTTGTGAGGTGACTCCCCATAAGTTGACACATGATGAGACGTTTCTGAGCCTGATCCCTAGCTTTGCTGGTGTTTCTGCGCTTTCGTTCCTGGACGCTCATGGCACGTCAGAGTCGAAGCCAATATATCTTGACCACTGCTTGAACCAGTCTTTACCTCTCACTGGACATTGGAAGTTCCCTTTCGACTAAATGTTCTGGTCCCCAATCTTAGATATTTTCAACTGAATTTCTTGTCCCCAATCAAAACGAACCATATCCTGCGCTTTCACCTTGGGTAGGCTTGGGAAAGCTTGGCGAAGATCCCGAGGTCTGCTTTTCTTCATCACTCTTCTACCTTTCCATCTTATCACATTACGGGCATGGCTGCCTCCATTGACCCTCAATCGCCTGGAAGCCGAGCTCTGGAGCCTAGCAACGCCTCCCACGATGAATGGAGGCAAGTTGAAGATCATGACTGGCCCTCGCAGCTTATCTCAAGCATTGAACATGGTAAGTTTCTCATTTCATAGCATCGACCACTGCATAGCTGACTTTTCAGACCCTCTTCTACTAGACAGCAGACGTCAAGCTGAAGCCGACGAAGCTATCCTCAATGGCATTGTTTCGGGAAGGTTAGGCCAGCCTTCTCGGCCAGCCTCCCCACAAGTCTCTCAACAAGCACCGATAAAGGTGCTCACTCGACCAGCTTCTTCCGGTAATGACCTCGCAGCTGGCTTCTCCTTCACTAAAGCCAAGCCAATACAACAACTCGATTTCCGCCGACCGAAGCAAACACCGGCAACACAGAACACTACAATTGGTACCGTACCGCCAAATGATATCTCCATGTCGGCTGATGAGACCCTAGTCGACTCGAATCCCAACGAAACGAGCGAGTACCGTGTACTAAACATCACCGTCCCCAATCAAAGCAAGCCTGCTACGGCAGCTTTCGCCCCCAGTCACAGCCCTGCCGAAGTCATGAGAGTCCATGAGCAACCACAAGTCAACATGCAAAATCGTTCACGCAACTCTTCCAGGGATCCATTGACGGTAGTGGCTGGTACTCCGAAGATTACCAAGCCTCGCCGGAAAAAGGCGCAGATGGCCCCAGCTATTGAAGGTCCTCCACCTCGATTGAAATCCAAGAATGCTTACACCGACGATGATCTTCTGCGCCTGCTTTTGTATCGTCGGAGCCATGGGCAGCAAGAGCTTGATAATCTCAAAGCTACACAACACCACAAGGAGGCTGAGATACAGAGGCTACATGACTTGATAAAAAGCCTCTCCAGTCAATTAGAGGAGGCCATACAGCGCGAAGCCCAGAAGAATACCGAACTGTCTGAGCTCAAGGCCAACAAACCAATCTGGGAAGGGAAGATCAAGCGGCTGAGTGACTACCTAAAAGGGCTCACAAATGATCACAAGCGGCTGCGAGAGGACGCGAGTGACTTGCATAAGCTGTATAACGATGTAACCATCGATGGAAAGGTGTTACAAGACACAATGAAGGATATATACAACTCCATAGAGCAGCAATCCGTTAGGTCACAACAATTCAAGGACAAAGCTCGTCATGAAATCGAGACTCTTACTCAGACTGTAGAACATCAAAGTACCAAGCTTCTGAGCGACGAGACTTTGCTTATGGCTGAACGGGAGAGGAGCAATCGACTAGAAACTCAGATCTCTAAGATCACTGTCAGCCATGGGCATTTACTGGAGCTCTTCGCCGGTCATCGCGATACTATCACTAGCAAAATCGACGATCTGTTAGAACAGGCTCAGTCCATCGTCCTTCCTAGCAACGGTTCAGATTCAGACTCCAATGATTCGATCAGGCCAATGCTAGAGCAATGTGTCGAAATGTTATCAATGCTTCACAAAGCGGATACTATCAAGCCAGAAGACCTTCGAAAACTCAATAACACTATGGACAGCTTTGTTGAAGGGTACGTGCCTTGCGACTACCCGATCGCAGCCTTTACTAATTCAAACAGGATTGCTCGTTCAGTCGAAGCTTGCGAGGAAAGTTCCACTTCGGTTGAAGTAGGACAAAAGCAGCTTTCGTTGGCTGTGCAGGATCAACTTCGAGCCTTGAGTGGTAACATCTTTTCTGAACACGCTTTGTCAGAACAAATCATCGACCTTCGTGAGGTGAGGGCTACTATTCGAGAACGGTTACAGGCAAGCGAGAGCTCGCTTGCGGACGCCCGCCAAGAAGTTGCAGCTCTTCGACTCAAAGACGGAGAACAGTCACGAACGATCGTGGCTTTGGAGACTGTTGCAGCCAGAGCTCAGAGCCAACCTACTGAGGACCCACAAAGTTTGCTCCGTATTCAGGAGCTTGACTCTCGGAATAGGGATCTCCAGAACGAGATCCTCAGGGTAAGAAAGGAAGCTACAGATCTTTCCACAAAGTTTGAGCAAAGTGCCACGGACGCCCGAGAAGTGACTGAACGTTTGGCTACTACCAGAGAACAACTCGAGGCTATGCTTGAGGAAACAACGAGATTGCGCGAAGAAAAGTCGACCAGCGAGAGTCACGCTATGCTTGAGCGGGAGCAACTACGGAAAGAGCTATCGAACGCAGCGAACTTGCAGCTTGCGAGTATGCAGAGCGAGCACATGAATGTTATCCAGCAGCTGAAATTGGAGAAGTCTCCGATCGAAGAGAGATTGAAAAACGTAACCCGACAAGTCAACATGCTGAAAGCAGAGAAAGGGAAATCCGAAACAGAGACCGCCCAATTACAATCATTGCTGAAAGCGGCACAGAACGAGAAAGAGGCTGTGATAGGGACCAGGAACGCTCTCGAGCTCCACGTCACGGAGATGGAAGGGCAGGCGCTTGAAAAGAAAAACGAATGTCGGGACTTGCAGGCCATATTGAACCGTGCGAACGAACAAATCATAGTCAAAGAGAAGGAAATCATGGTGCTTCAAGCGTCGCAAGTCACGAGGCCTGGCTCGGCCAGGCAATTCACGAAGCGACCGTCAGTAGTAGATGACTCACAACCAACAGAAAAGCCCGACTTCGTAAGCCTTGACGACCTAATGCTGGACAACCCCTTTTCCGGCTATGCTCAGGAAGGTCCACAAACCATAGCTGGCGAGGACATATCTCACCTTTTTCCCTCAACGCCTGGAGCAGATTCGCGTATTGAAAACCTCAACTACTCCCAAAAGTCGGTATTTCAAACAACGGTAGTGTCGGAGACGCAGCGAAGACAGCACCAGTCGTTTGGGGAAGCTACCTCACATAACGGCACTCAACCCACAAACAAGTCTCATTCGCAGGCGCGCACCCACTCCAAGGCTGGACGTAATCACGTGGTGCCGAGTACTTCAGCAGCCGCTTCTCCGGCCAAAGTCCACCGGGAAGCAAGTATCACGCGAGAATCCACCCAGCCGCAGGGTAGGGTTAAGGATCCTAGAGGAAAGCGTAGCACGGTTGTGGCGGGCTTCAACGACGCGAATTCACATGCTCGCCCTGCGAAGCAAGCAAAGAAGCTCGGACCCGTAATCGAAGGCTCTCAGTCACCCCTCCTGAACGGTCGTAGCCGAAAGATGACAAGAAGGAAATCGAGCGGTCCGAAGAGTAAGACACTGCCGCACTGATCCAAAGCTTTGGGACAATACTGAATCAACATTGTGCTAGATGACAAGTTCACCCGCCGGTTTGCCCAAGATTGAGGGCACAGAGCCACATCACCGGATTTTGTTCGTCCTGATATTTGGCATTCTGCTGTGATACTCTCCTGGCAAATTTGCTTGACAGTGTGCTTGTCGATGATGGCATCATTTATAGCAACTCTTTACTTCACATAGGCTACGCCCATGCTAGATAGACGAGATGTAGCCAACATTCTAGCTCGAAAAATTGCTTGTCCAGCAGATCAAGCCACCGCTCCCCAGCTCCGCGCCACGTATACCAAACCGTAGTATTCCTTGTAGCTTATTTCATCCGGCACGCGATGCATGCTCTTCCCTTCACCTACGACCTCTCTCGCTTCCTCAATAGAGACTCCACGATATATCATCCCCACACGTCGCCCTCTCTCCCTCTCCCACCTCCACCCCTTCAAAAAAGATATGCCACCCTTCCTCCCAACCTTCACTTCCCCCCACCTCGTTTCTGCTCCAGGAAAAGGACCTGTTTCTTCACTATACCAGCCCATCAGCAAATGACCACAGCCAACCCCTCAATCCCCAAATGCTCAAATCCCCATCCCGCTCCCCCTCCAATCCGCTCCTCTTCCCTCCTCTCCTCCTCCTCAATTCCCCCTCCCACCCACCCAATTCCACACAACACACTCAAAGCCTAATCTCAGGCAGAACGTACCAACAGGGTCATATTTAAGCATGGAAAGCGGCCTGTGGGCGCGCGGCCGTCGGAGGGTGCGGTAGTAGCCCGTCAGGGCCATGGAGATGAGGCGGACGGCTATGGTGCGGGATTTGGCTGTTTGCGGGGGAGGAGGATGGAGCGTTAGCTGTGAGGTCCAGGGAGTGGGGGGAGGGGGGAGGTGGAGAGAGGGAGAGAGGTGAGGGGAGAGAGAGCGGGGGAGATTGGGAGGTACCTTTTTTAGCCATGGTGGCTGTTGGCGTGAGGAGTGGAAGGGAGGAGAAGAGGTGTACAGAGTACCTGTGTACAGAGTAGGTGATGGCGAGTTCTTCCTTTCCACGCGTAGGGCTGAGAATGCCTTGGCAGCGACGCGGAGAAATGCTCGAGTACTACCTCCCTACCTCCGTACATCTCGCTCTACAACGGGCGAAATACTGTGTACACAGCCGGCACAACATAGCTACCTCGCAGTGACCTCGTGGGTCTGATATGGCAAGAGTCCTCTACTCTGTTCAAGGCCAGTTCCTGCGGGCTAGGTTCAGCTGCTGTACATACTCAGCGCTCTTTCGAGCCAGTCCGAGATAAGCTGTCTACCACAATCGACCATTCATCATGCGGACATACCTGGTGGTGTGCCGTTCTAGGTATCATGAATATAAGATAGGACCTAGGGTCTGTTACGAGGTCTCCGCCACTTTGGGTTTATCTTGAGCTAGCAAGCGAGCAATGCAAAGCAAAGCAAAGGCGCCGTCTTTAGTCTGGAAGATTTTCTTGGTCACATCTAGTTACTCAAACATCTGCTGAGCTGGTAGAGCTTGCAATGCTTCTTTTGACTATTGGTGACAATGCGTTGAATACATGATACATGCCATCGAGCTCACTCTACATACACTCGTTTCTCATACCCTCCTTAACTTACAGCTACTTGAACTACGGTCTTGGGCATTGATTGTCTTGGGCAACTGTTGCCAAGACTTCAGGACCAGCTTCATCCACCTTTGAGAGGCATGTTCGTTACCTTACATCATCCCTCCTTTACCTTCTTCATATCCTCCCCATCCCTCCACCCACTCATCTACTTCCCACGGTATTCACCTTCTTCCCTCGTTGATCCTTTTCATCCTTCGCCAACTCACCTCGTCACATTAAGGTCTTCGTGCCGTTTACTATCATCGTCTACCTAGGAGCTCACCAAGCACTCAGTCTACAAAGTAACGCGTGGACTGTCTATGGGTGTAAGCTCACTTCAGCACGCATCATTGTTTCAAGCAAACCGTCACCTTATCAAACCCATTAGTCGCGATCAACTTATCAGCACACACTTCTCATCAATATCAGCGCCGAGTGTCCAGCTACTCTGGCTTGGACTTATTATCTGAAATCTAGATTTTAGTGGTGAGTTCCTTTACTCTTGGCTCGTTTGCCTACATCAAAATTTTCAGTCTATCTTCTCAAGCTCTCCTTTCTTCTTGTCCAGCTTCTTCTATTTCATCTTTTCTAGCCGGCAACGTTCGCTGGTCAGATGTTGTTGGCTTGTTTAGACTTTCAACAACTTTGAAATCATATTACCGCTGCTGTAAAGTTCAGACTGACCATCGTGAGCAGAGACAGCTGACAATTGTCACATTCATCTACCAATATGTCTGCTCCCGTACATCCAAGGGACCTTGGAAAGGACCGTCATACATCGAATGGCGAAGATGTCTTCAAGTAGGTTGATCTAGCTCATTGCGATTCTCACTTTACTGACAATCCTTAAATCACAGACCTGCTGGCCAAACTCCCCTGGTTGAGAGCCACATCACCAACAAGGAAAACTCGAACCTCAAAGCATATCATGATCTGCTTCTCGGTCAACTTTCCCTCGATGAACCTGATGTTCCCAATCGACCATCCTATGGAAATAAAGGTACTCCAGTCCCACTGTGGACCAACAATTTTGAAGTGTCCATTGCCAGTGACCAACGTTTCTTCACCTATGAAATCGTTATAGATGAGCGTCTTACAGTTGCACGTAAGCGTCAACTATTCATGCGGAGTATCTTGAGAGAGGTCCCAGAGCTCAGAGCTCTAGGGCCCGGAGTAGCAACCGACTACGCCACCCTCATAGTTACATCGGCGAAAGTGGATCTGGGCCGAAGTGACCATCGGACTTTTCCCCTAGGGTGATACGACACAGAAGTACCAGGAGGCCGCGTGACGGCCCCGCCTGGCAATCACTTCCAGCTACGGATGTCTCACAACGGAGTCTTGTCTTCGGCGGACTTCCTAAGATTCAAGGGTCCAGATCTCACCAATTCCAATCACTTGGACGCCGCAGATCTCGAGGCTGTTCGCGTGCTGAACGTTGTGATGGCTAGTCACCCCAACAAAGATGATACTGTCTATCAGGGAGGCCAAAACAAATTCTTTCGATACCCAAGTCAAGATATGTTCAGTAATTACGACCTTGGGGGTGGCTTACTTGCTGTCCGTGGATATTATTCTAGTGTGCGTTTCTCGACATCCAGGATCCTCTTGAATTTGAACTCGCAGTGCAGTCCCTTCTACAAAGCCATAAACGCGCGCAATCTGGTTCAAGAGTTTCAGAGCTCAGTTCCCGTCGGTGATTGGCCAGCTCTAGGGCAGTTCTTGTGGATGCTTCGAGTCGAGACGTCGTACCTAAGGGCCCCTGACGGAACCCGGATTCCTAGAGTCAGGACAGTCGTTGGTTTTTCTCACAAGAAGGTGCAGGGTAGTGGGACAGATAAGGCCGGTGGGTCGGATGAATTCAATCAAGGAAACGCGAACGAGATCCGATTCGAAAGTTATCACCGTCCACAAGTGAAAGTG
This sequence comes from Evernia prunastri, assembly GCA_003184365.1. Classification (NCBI taxonomy): domain Eukaryota; kingdom Fungi; phylum Ascomycota; class Lecanoromycetes; order Lecanorales; family Parmeliaceae; genus Evernia; species Evernia prunastri. The sequence continues at coordinate 43,350 of NKYR01000059.1, forward strand.
AGCGTCAAAGAATTTTTCCTTGCAGGCAGGTTCCCTCTACGAATTGGCAGAAGCAAGTTAATCAGGTGTTAGAGTACGGCTTGACTTTGAAGCATCCGGAAGGAATCGTTCTCAACTGCGGTATGTTTCGCAATTGCAACGGTCGTATATGTGCTCACTCTGTCCTCTCCAGGTACAAAGAGCAATCCAGTTTGGATTCCTGTGGAACTCTGCAATGTCATGCTAGGCCAGCTTTATCGTGCAAGACTTAATGGCAACCAAACCACGAGGATGCTTACGATTGCTGCGCGTCCTCCCGCAGAAAACGCCTCGAGAATAGTGGCAGAAGATGGGGGATTGGGTCTAATTGGTGTGCTTCCTACAGTATCTCAAGATCTGGTATGTTGCCTCTTCCTCAGGCTGCCAGCCTGATTGAAACTGTCTAGCTCACTTATTTTTTCCAAGTCCGCTTTCGGAATAAAGGTCGATCCCAAGATGATTGTCGTGCCGGGACGCGTTCTCAGCAGCCCGAAAGTCACGTACGCTGGCAAGGCAAAGGGTAATACGAGAGGTGGTGCTTCGTGGAACATGAGAGACCTAAAGTTCATGACAGCTGCTACTATTCTGCCTTGGGCGATGCTACGCATCGGCGCCGCAGCCAAAATCTCCAACGAGCTACTCTTGACACAATATAAATCTCTCATCACTTCGTTCAACTTGTGTGGACTCAAGGGTGAAGAAGCAAAGGTCCGTCCTGGCTCTGGGCCTTTGATCCCAGACTTGAGGCTCCCGAACGACATGGTGGGAATGAACAAAGCGTTTGTAAATGACAAGCTTCGTTCAACATTTGACAAATGCGAGGCGAACGGGATCAGTATGTTACTGGTGATCCTGCCGTCCGAAGACTCTTGGCTGTATGACAGGATCATGTACTGGGGCGACGTTAAATATGGTAATTTCCCCCAATATGTTTCAGATCATGTGTGACTCGCTTTTCCTGACTTGAAGGCACAGGCATTCAAACTGTCTGTCATCAGATGAACAAATTCAGCAAACAAGACATGATGACCTACGCCAACATTGCTCTGAAAGTCAATTTAAAGAGCGGAGGTACGAATCATATACTATCCCCTGGTGATCTAGGATTTCTTGAGCAGGGGAAGACCATGCTTGTAGGCATTGATGTTACACACCCGTCTGGTAGCATGAAAGGCACGCCGAGCATTGCTGGCGTTGTCGCAAGCATTGACGCCAAGTTCGGTCAATTCCCAGGAAGCATCCGGTGTCAGCAAAGTCGGAAAGAGATGGTTTCGGAACTCGATGTCATAATGGAAGAACGTCTACAGCTCTGGGTTACGATGAATAACAATCAAAAGCTGGAGAATATTGTCGTTTATCGCGACGGTAAGCAGCCAAGATGCAAAGATCAAGTGTCATTGGCTTTACTAATACGGAAAACACTTCGTAGGTGTGTCGGAAGGACAGTATAAGATTGTTCTACGCGAGGAGATACCCGCAATTAGGAGAGCTTGTGCAAAGGTCTTCAAGGATACAACCCAACCTAAGATCACCTGCATCATTGTTGGCAAGAACCATCACAACCGCTTTTACCCCACAGAAAAGAAGAATGCAAATCAGAAGCGCAACTGCAATGTCCAATCTGGCACAGTTGTCGACCGCGGCATCACTATGCCTCAAGGATGGGATTTCTTTCTAGTAGCACATGAACCTTTGAGCGGTACTGTGAGTAGCATTCCGCATTACTTCCTAGCTCCGTCTCGTTACTAATTCGTTGTCCTCGGATTAGGCAAAGCCAGCCCACTACACGGTCATTTTGGACGAGATCAAGGACAATAAAAAGCTCGGTTCCAATCAGCTTGAGCAGATAACTAACAACTTGTGCTATCTGTATGGCCGAGCAACCAAGGCGGTTTCCATCTGTCCCCCTGCGTATTATGCGCACTTGATCTGCCTCCGCGCCCGCTGCTATGTTTCGAACTACGTCAAACACACGTGGCCCAGCGACAAAGTGTACGACGAGAATGAGTCGCCATGGCATTCCGGAGGGGTGCATGAGAAGTAAGTCTCTCTTCCCCTGAAACCATCAAACTTTTGCATTGGACTGACATTTATTCTCGCGCAGGGTCAAGAATTCTATGTTCTACATCTGAGAGGAGGATTAGATTCAGAATGAGATTGTCTTGCTGGAATGACGCCTAGACCAAGGTCGACGTTCCCATTGAGGAAGCTCCTACCTCAGGTCTGCTTATCAAGACGGAGGGAGTATGAAACGGCGTTCAGATGAAATTGACAGGCTTCGCGATTCTAAGGCTGACGCCCTCCACAGAACGCTCTGCTCTTGAAGTCTACAAAATCTAGTTTCGTTCGAGATAGAAGAGATACTACGCACGGTCAATAGATTAAAGCTTAATGAATTTTTTTTTGCCATCGGGTGTTTGCAAGCTGACTGAGCGAATCACTGTCAAGACTCCATGAGCAAAGGCTAAGGACCAATCCTATTACAGGTGAAAGGAGTAGAGAGACTCTTGACTATGGATTACTGCAGAGGATATCGTTGCAAACCGGGAGAAGAATCGAACCTTTTGGATTCTTGTCAACGCCATCACAAAGGACGGAAGCAACACGCGATACTCTCTTCTTCTCATGGGCATAAACATCCCCCCTCTATTAATATTAGGAAAAGCTGATCCCCCTTTTCTATTTTCGTCATTTAGCTTTGCTTTCTACGGTCGATTTTACAATGCGTTTTCTTGCTATAAATATGATGGGGTACGTTTCACACACACGAATAAACACTCACTTATACAAACAGAACAGTCTTGAAAGAATTCTAGAGGATATTTAAAAGATTTCCTGTAGATACAACGCCGAGGCTAATCAGTGTGTGAACTATGAGTGCAGTCCTCCGTAGCTGAACTCGGTGTCAATTGATTTTGCCTTCCTCTTATCCGCGCTAGACACTACACCTTGGCTATCGAAGTCAGAACCAACTGAGCAAAGCCACAGAGAACGGTGTGTTACAGCATTGTATCAAGGCCATCACATGAGGAAGTATCTCTTAACACTTTGTACAAGCTAGCTGCTCGTTATTTCCATTTGTCAACACAAATTCGGGATCCCAAATTCGTCCACACGATATCCCTTCATCAACACTCATTATTCCAATCATCAAAACCACCCTCAAATTCCCACCCCAATCCTTCCCCACCACTCCACGACCTCCCCCAACCCGGAGCCAACCATGAACCAAACCACCCTCACCGCCCACCTCCTCAACGAATTCCTCTCCAAAACCCGCCCCCTGCCAGCCTCTGAGCTCGGTCCCCCCTCCGACGAGTACGACCCCCACTGCGCCATCTGCGCCGAGCCCTTCCTGGGCGGCCCTAAGCCGGAAGTGCCCGTGCGCCTGCTGGGCTGCGGGCACGTCTTCGGCATGGGCTGCATTCTGAAATGGCTCTCGCCGCTGTCGCGCGGCGGCGGAAACAACAGCTGCCCGGTGTGCCGGAGGGCCGTGTTTGACGAGTGGGAGGGGGGAGAGTTCGCGCCGTCGAGGAGGGTGGAGGGGTCGAGGATGAGGGGGCACGGGAGCGTTGCGCGGCCGGTTCCGGCGGTTACGGTTAGAAGTGGGCATGGACGCGGGAGTCCGGGGTATGGAATGAGGCCTTTTCCGAGGTTTCGGTTCCCCTCGCCACCAGATCGATTGCAGGGATTCGGGGAGGATGGGAGCGCGGCTTCGGCATCAGATGATGCAGCGGCAAGCACGGGGCCAGCCGATATAGTCACAGCGGTCAGTCCAGAAGTCACGATGAGCGCTGACGATGCACCCGGCCACGAAGGACATCGAAGACCTTTGTCACGGTTACCCGGCCTCCCGCCTATACCACCACCGAGGTTTCGATTCCCCTCTCCACCATCTCGGTTACGGAGAGTCGTGGAGGATGAGAGCACCGCTCCGAGTGCCACTACCACCGCATCAGATGATGATGCTACGGCAAGCTCCAGTCCATTCGATGAGATCCTAGAGCCCGATCCAGCTATCACGGTGAGCGCTGAGGATACATCCAGCCACGAAGGATATCGAGGACCTTTACCACGATTACCTGGCCTTCCTTCTATGCCACCACCACCATTTCGATTTCCCCCGATGCCACCACCATTGCAGAGATATGCCAATCGTGAGAGCGCATCTCCGACACCCGTCACCCCAGAACCAACCACTGCTACGGCAAACACGAGTCCAATCACCGCAGCAATCCCAGCAGCCGATACAATAGCAAGTCGCCAGACACCCGAGGAGGAGGCACTGGCGCGTCGGAGAGCGGAACGAAGAAGGATATTCATGCAGAAATTCGCGTCGAGCGACGCGGCCATTCCGACCTAAGCAGAAGCCGCCCACCCGTCCGAGCTGGACGCCGACGGTGATGATAACAATGAAAATGACAATGACAACAACAAAGTCGACGTCCTGTTTCTCCCTCGCTGAAGCCGCTCACGCTAAGAAGCTACTGCGAACGAGCTTATGGAGGGGACATGCTTTCTTTCCTTTCTAGATTCGAGACTGTATGCTAGCATGAAAGAGAGAGAGAGGAGGAAAGAAAGAAAGAAAGAAAGCAAGAAAGAAAGCAAGCGATTACACGTCAATTTTATACTCATCCCACTACCAAAAGCACAGATATGACTGTAGTGCTGCCACCCTACCATCTCTCCTCCTCTTCTCCCCCCTTCCCTCCCCACAAAAAACCCCACCCCCAACACAAAAAAAGGCAGAAGAAGTCCCCATCTCCCGCCCAACGCCACTTGATCATGAAGTCAGCAAAAGCTAGCAATGTGACAAAAAGAAGAAGAGAAAAGAAAGGAAGAAGGAAAAAAAAAAAAAAAAAAAGGGGGCCAAACGCAACCTCACTTGATGGATATCACTCTTGTACTCCTACCTCTTCAGAGCATCATCTATCAGACCTTGTGGCCTGCATTTCAACAAGTGTCATCAAATTAGTTATAGGTGCGCACTGAGTATCGCCCTATTCGCAGCGAAACATGTAAGATCCCAAGGCCAGTAGACAGCCCCCAACGGTGGGGGCATCGTTGGGCTACAACAAGATGACCAGATCGGGCCAGATCAGCCAGGCGAAGCGATTGGCACTCAATACGACGTTCCAGCGCACTTACCCGATATGTGCTCCCAGCACACTTCATACTAGGATTTACCCGATCTCCATCGCCACGAAGCATCCGCATCCACGACCACAATCGCATCGCCCATCTCGAGCTCTGCGAACTCACGAAATTGCGGATTTTGCAAAACCAGAACGACACCGCTCCGAAGCCACGCCATCGCCTCCTCACCGCCGCCGTTGAACCTCTGTTCTCTGCTCAAAAATCCTGAACCCCATCATGCCCCGCTCATCCATCACAGCAGACGCAAGCGACATTGACGGCCCTCAAATGCCCCGACCTCAACCATTTCAACAGGGAGAGAAAACACCGAAAGTCCCGACGTCCGTCCGAACAGCGCCTCCACCTCCCCAGATCCTCATATGCCCTCGCTGCCGACCGAGCAGACTGAGTGCAAAAGACCGCGTGTACAACAGCGCTCATCGGCGCGGAACGGGACGTGAATTCCGTAGACGGCTATGATAGCGGGAAGGGGGTAGTTGGTCATTTTGGAGGATGAGGATGTGGTTGATTGATTTAGGGGTGGAGTAGAAGGAGAAGAAGAAGACGAAGATGAGGAGGGCGCAGGCGAGTAGGGAGGGGAGAGAGGGAGGGAGGGGAGCGGGATGGGGAGCGAAGAGAGGGTATGCGAAGGGGAGTGGAGGTTGGATTGTGAGCTGGTGGCTGTTGTGAATACATAGATCGTTGACTCGAACGTCTGAAGGGATGACATAGTTGGAGATTTGATTCCATCCTGTCGCTCTTTGCACAAAGTGGCTGATAAAATCCGTGGCGTTCAGCGGACCGGGGGGGACTTAAGTAAGCAGTTTTGGGCAATGGTTCAACGTTGACCTATTTAAACGTTTTGGGTAGTTCAAGAGGTTGTGTGGACTCGGACCCAAATCAGGGGAATAATCGACCTTCTTGTGTGGTGATCTAGAGTGACTCTGTAGCAACGCTCCACACAGGCCCAGCCCCAACGAGTTCAATCTTCACCGACTCTTTTTGCGCATCTCTTTATCCTGTCTGGGTCAACAGCTAGGAATGTACGCCACTACAACTGCTTCCGAACGGTTTCGAACTGCATGAATCGCAAGGCCTCCATACTGACGATCAGAGCTTTTCGGCGTCGGATGTACTCCATGACACCCTTTCTCCAACATCAAATCCATCGTCACCTCGGATCTCGAGGTCGGAACTCTGCGACAGCAACGTCGTCGTTTTTCTCCCACCTGGGTTGACCAAGCGCCGCCTCAACTCTCGCCCGTACTCCCTCCTGCACCGCTCTCCAAACAAAAGACGGACCCATGCGCTATGCGGGCCATTCCACGCGCACGACCTCGAACCCACCGAAACCCCTCAGCACCGTCGCCAATCCGTCGTTGACATCCCATTCCTGCAAATCAACATGACAGACGCCGCGCTCCATCTCAGTGCCGGCGAAACGGTTCAACCGTTGCGCACTGCGATTCGTCATATCCCAATGACCGCCGCGACCGGTCTTGAACCGTGCCGGGGGCATGGAGACGAGGATGTTGCGGGTTTTGGCAATGGGAGGCGGCTCGGGCCAGCGAGGGAGATGTTCACCTCTGAAGGCGAGGGCGCGGAGACGGTAGACGCCGTGTTTGTAGAGGAGGGGCGTGCTTTCTTCGTTGACTTGGCGGCAGGTGAGTAGAAAGGCGAAACTGGAGGACAGGGCGAGATAGGTGTAAATTTCGTCGCGGAGTTCGCGGGGGATAAGGAGGAGGGTGGTTGGCATGGTTTTGGGATGGTGGACGTGATGTTTTGTACAAACTCGGCTGCTTTACTGTGCAAGGGTTGGAGATAGAGGTTCAGAATATCGGCAGCGTACCCGTGTTATAATGATGATATAAGTTATTGGAAGTGTCAGATGATTTCGAATTGGCAGGTAGGTATTGAGTTGTGTTGATCCTTTATGAGTCATCGAGGATTTCGGGAGACGGGAGTCTGCATGCGCAGTCGCTCCAACGCAGTTGATACATAAAAAGGAAGGTATGGCAGTGAAATCTGCTTCACCATCGTAAGTACTGATTTTGTAGGTAGTGAATGCTAACTCAAGACTTAAAAGGTTGGAGGAGGGAAGATTGTACCTACTTCAACAGAGATCGCTTCCAAGGAAACCCGTTGGAAGCGAAACCCGCAAGGAGACTGGTACCCTTCTCAGTGCGCGTTTGTCGCTGACGTCTACGGAGTCGACTTGGATGACTTCGCAAACTGTGGGAGATGGATGGATGAGCTGTCCCTGCTTCTAGTCACGCCTTTGCCGGAAGTCCGCCTAGGAGATGGGATAGGATAGTCCATCATAGAGTATAATGTAGAGCAGGAAGCTCGTGTTAGTGTGTCGGCCGCCTTGTCAGGTTACAGGCTGCATAAAGATCAAAGGCTGAACTTATTCGGTCTAGCACAGACGGCGAAGGTATTGGCTTTTCACTTTTTGGAACCCTGGTGGCCAAACCTCTTCTTTAGGATGACTGGTCCGATATGCCATTTTGGGGTTCTCTAAAATCTTCTTCGGTATTTCTACTCGCCCTATGCTTGGCCCATAGAACCAGCGTTCTTCGATAAATGGTGGCTCCTCCAGAAAATGCATATTGTGCTAAGCTAGACGTTTAATGTTAGCTCTTTGTACTACTGGTCCAAGCCGTCCCACTTTTATTTGGACGGTCCGACACCCTGGACGGACCCTCTGGACCATCAGGAGCCTTACAGCTCAGCGTTGACAGACGGCAAAGCGAAGAACGTCTTCCGCTTATCTATCCATCGATTCTACTTGTTTCCATTGACCTCGCAAAGGCATGTCACACATGGTATATTATGATGAAGGCTGAGAAGTGGGAGATGAAAGATGGGTTGTCCAAAGGACACATACACACACACCTCTGGCCGAGGCTGGTGCGGCACAGTGCGAACGAGGCATCAAGGCAACAGGTTCATGCATTGCAACCTTCGGAAGCCGAAGGATGATGTAAGGCCTCGTCATCCCCTGCAGCCACAATAGATGAGAAGCTGGGGTAAAGACGGCCATGAAGGCGTATGATAATCAGACGTCCGTCAGTGCCGCATTCACAACATGTTTGCCTCTTGCTTTCATGAGATCGAAGATGATGGAAAGCATCACCGAGGAATGGGAAGGATGACCAAGTTGGATGTCAAGCAACAGCCTGGGTGAAACAAGTAGACCGTTTCATAGCCTGAAGTGTTGGCTGTCATCTCGGTGATCTCACCGCCATGGCAGTCGCAATTGGCCTCACCGAAGACAGCGTGTTTACACCAGCACTCACGGCAGTGGCAATAGGTAGGACTCTCACCGAGCACGAAGTGGTGGTCCAACCGCCACGGCTGCCAGATGCTGACACGTCTTCTGTTCCGGCGCATTGGGGGGCCCCTACCCCGGCAAGAGTGTGCACATGAACAGATGTGCCGAAGCCTGATGGACCTTCCAGAAAGGGAACAATAAGTAGACGTACAAAACAACACAACAAGCATACGTATATGTTATGAAATAAGGCATTTATTTTGCTACTGAGTCATTTCGGAGTAAGATGAAGGCGGCAGAAAAATGAATGGGTCAAGCCACAGTATGAGGGAAATAGGGTGCTGACCGATGACAGTCTGGCAATCTGATAGAGCTAAGAAGTATGAAAATGGTGTCAGCTAACAATGGTTGGAAGTCGGATTGTTTATCGAGGTGGTCATGTACGGTATGGTATGTGAGGTGTAAGTAATAGGCGAATTCGCCTTGCAGTCAACCTTTCTGCAGAGTTCAGCTGGCATGAACGGTCTTGGCATTCTGGCGGAGTCATCAAATGCAACCCTAAGAACCCTAAGAGCAAAGCCACTCCCAAAGTAGCTTAGCTCTGTCATGGTTCCATCGCTTACACCCTTGGCGCTTGCATGAAGGATTTCATCTCCCCACTTTCTTTCTTTCTTTCTTTCTTTCTTTCTTTCCAGCAATCTTTGCGGAACAGTCATAACATCTTCACACATACCCCAGCAACCTTTTAGACACAGCCTTGTATTCTTCAACCATTTCCAAATCATCTCATGCATTCCTCACCTTCAATGCTACCACACCATCGGTCCATTACCGCATACGGGAAACGCAGCCTCGTTGGCATGGCCCCCAACCAGATCATTCTCTTCCTTTTCATGCCGATGGCGTCTCGCTCTGCAGTCAGCATTGCAAAGCCACAAGGTCAAGCGCGATAGTACGGTGATATTGCCGGAACCGCTAGATGCAGGCAACCATTGACCACTAAAAACCCTTCAGCTGACCTCTAGGAATCAACTTAGCGCGAACTGCGGGAACCGATATGGGTGAGTTTAGTGCATGGATGGGTCCATTGATGCCTATGACTCGAAGCTAGGCAAATCTTAGATCATCAGGCACCAATGACATGCATCTCTATCATTCTCTCGATTTCTTATATCATTCGTCAATCGCGCACATTCCTTTCCTCTTCTCTTCATCCTCCCAAACACTTTCCCAACCCCAAACCCTACGACAACGGTGTTGGCTCTGGTGAATCCTACTTCGCCGATTGATCCTTCCTCGTCAACCAACAAATAACATCCACCTCGAAACGCAACCTCTCATACATAATCCTTATCCACGTCATAAGGGATTGCGTGACCTCATTCTCTGTTTCTATTACCATCATCGTCTTCAAACAACATCGACCTCTTTCTTACTTAAACAACCCATCATCGCCGACTTCTCAAGTGGTCAAGCTGTCTCCCCAATACACCAAAACAACCTACTACTACGTCCCAACCCCACCACCAACCCCCAAAACCACATCCACACAACCCCACCCCGAACCCACCACAATGGCCCACTCCCCCCGGCAAGTGATCTTCGCCCCAATCCCCGCCACCTACTCGCGCCTCCCCCACGACGACGAGCTCTACGTCATGAAAGCCTTCGCCCGACACGCCTCCCGCTGCCCGACCTGCGCGCACCCGTGTGAAACCCACCGCCGCGGCAGCACCCTCTGCGCCAAAGGCCACCAGCGCGCCCTTGACGTCGCGCAGTACGCCGTCAACAAAGCCGGCCGGACCTTCTCCGTCGTCGACCTCGATGGCGACCGCCGCGTGCAGATGGAGATTCCCGCCGACTGCTCCGCCGTGCGAGAGCTGCTCAAGGCGACGGAGCGCGGCCTCCGCCTGCGCCGCAAGGTTCCCTCCACCGGGCACGACGAGACGCATCGCGTACCCCACCCCCCGGTGGTGGTGCAGCCGACATTCGAGCACCGTCAGCACGCGCAGCAGCGGGAGCCACGGTACGTGCGCAAGCCGATGCTCGAGACGGCGCTGCCGCCGTCGTCGTCCCGCCACGAGAAGAAGCACTCGCGCTCGCACTCGGGCCGGGGCAGCCTGTATGAGGCGGACATGAGGGAGCGGGAGCGGCGGCACAAGTCGCGGCCGGTATACTACAGCGCCGGGGCCCGGGGCGCACTGCCCGTGCCGGCGAAGGACTACGACGACTACTACTACGATTGATCGAGGGAGGAGAGCCGCGATGACGAATATGGGATGCTGATGCTACGAATGAGTGAATGATTCATCACGATCACGTGAGGATGACGGATCCGACTTTCTTCTCCAGAAGGAAAGAAGTGGGGACACCTATAAACCGGACACACGCCGTATGGACACCCCGAACGAACCTCACTGATCGGCACACACTTCCCGTCTTATACCATGACAGAACGCTCCGCGATCTGCTGCACTCGAATCCTTCCTCGCCCGCTGGTGCAATGAATGCGATTGCAAAGGGCGCTGAAGGTCAATGAATGGCTGAAGGGAAGAAGGGAGGGAGGAAGGAAGGAAGGAAGGAAGGAAGGAGGTGGGAACTGAGGACAAGGGCAATGAAGAAAGAGGAAGCGGAGGAATGGAGGATGCATTTAGACTAGACCAGGGCGACGAAGCCGACGATGTAACGTAGCAATCCCCGAGATAGCAATGTACTCAACGGATTCGATATCGCAACACATAATGGGGTTCACTTGCAAAAAGTCATGGTGGATGCACAGGCGTGACAGGGTAGGGAAAAAAAAACACCACGGTCCACAATTCCCTCCTCTTTCTTTGGCAGCTAAGCCCGACATAGTAAAGCCTAGCAGAGGTGTCATCATTCCTCCTGCTGCTGTAGCTGCAGTAGGAGTTGAGAGTACATTCGTGCTCTGACCACATGTAAGCATAGCCTGCTTGGCAGAGTTGGCAATATCCTCCTTGCAGCTGTGCTTTTCTCCTTTCATAGAATAATAATCAAGGCACGAATCCTCTTCTACATACCCACACGAAGGCATGGCCCACGTCTTATTTCTGTAGGTAGGTAGGTAGGTAGTCTTCCATGGATTCCACATCCCCTTTGCTACCCCACTCACCCCAAGCACTGGCTGCATACGACGCAAGAGCAATTCTCTGTACACCCATCTCGACTCTAACGGCTTCGTTTTTCGCCGATTAGGTATCAGAGAGAAAACGAGGACGGTAAGAAAACCGATTCGAACCAGACTTCTCACCTCCCATTGTTGCAGTTTGCCGCAACTTTTGTAAGGTAAAATACCGCCATCGCCGCGCTTGAATCGGGATATAGAATAATCAACGATCCTCTTCTACCCACGCGAAGATATCGTCATCTCTCTTTTCGACAGGTAGCCTTTTATGAACTCCACAACTCCTTGCTATCCACTCACACCAAGCACTGACTATATAAAGCAAATTTCCTGTACATCAATCTCGACTCTAACAGCTTCGTTTTCGCCGAGTAGGTAGGTTATCAGAGAGAAAAGACGACGATGACGAAACCGATTCGAATAAGACTTCGTGCCGTCTTACTCACCTCCAATTGCAGCTTGTTGTCAACCTTTGTAAGGTAAAACACCGTCATCGCCGCGCTTGAATCGGGTATCCTACGACATCGCGTAATTCTGCTGCGCGACTTGCTTGTTTCCGCGAATTCGCACTACTCTACACCTGTTTATATCTTGCCAAAGCTTCCAAACAGGTTACTGTTGAAAATGCCAGTTCCTTCCGCTAGCCGGATATCGGATATCGGATATACATCAACCGCATCTTACACTCGTGCATCGCATGCAATCCATCGAGCAAATCTTCAACCACTCACTCGACCCTGGATTCGAATTCTCCCCATCAATACTTACCGATCAGCACATCCATCTCTGCGGTCCCGCCTTCGAGCATGTTCCCCTCCGCTCCCTTCATCAGCTCATTGCCTCTTCTCCTCTGTCTAGTCGAAGCGAGCGCGCTCGCGCCCCGTGCGCAAAAAGCGAACCCTTTGAGCCTGTCTTCTCCGGCAAACAGCACCCTCCCAATGCAGTCACCGGCCACCGTTCCGTCCGCCGCCGGATCGGCAAACCCGTCTCTGGATCTGTTCAACGCGTCACAATCCAGCTCGGGCGGGAACGCAACGCAACTGACAGCCGCTCACGTCGAATGCGCGACTCATGGGAATCCTCTGAATGCCGGGAGCTGCGCGCAGGCGATCCGGGAGATGCTCATGTGGCTCCGGAGCCTTCCGCGGCAGAAGGTCATCGTGGGGGAACGAGGTGGGGGGTTAATGTGAACGCTTTTCGAAAGCATCGGATGTTGACTCGATGTCTCTCTCGCAGGTAGAGGGTTCTGGGACGTCCAAGACCCGTCTTTTATCATGAGTTGTAAGTGGCATCAAAATGAGCACCGAGCGGAACACAGACATTTTTCACATCCCCGAGTTTCTGCACCGGTCGTCCTAACACGGGCCGCAGCCGATGGGCAATGTTACTTGGACATATATCTTACAGACGAAGAATACGACCAGACGACGGTCGCCGAGCTCGCGTCCGCGGCAACGATGCTGTTGGAGACCTGTGTGCAGAGGCCACCGGGCCGGGGGGGAATAGTCAGACTGCTTGGTCAGTGAATTATCCTCGAGCTGTCCCCGCTCTACCGTCGAAGTCCCCCGCGCGCTGAAACCCGTTTTCTACTCTCCCTCCTAGGTAAAGAGCAAAACATCGCCATCGGGGTGCATCCCGACCCTTTTGGCACCCAGGTCCGTGTCCAGTGCATGCCTCCCCCACCGACCGGTCCGCCCGCCTCGTCATGCCGAAGTCTTCGAGACATCCTGCCCTACAGCCATGAAAGCGACTATCAGACCTTTGGGCGGCCAGGTTCCGACGCGGACGTCGTTCTCCCGCGCCGGGTTTACAACGGTGAGTAGTCTCCAAAAACGGAACCCCATGTCGGGAATAATGCATTTTCTCACCCGCGCTTTGCTTGCAAAACGTTTTAGATGACGGACGGTGCGTGCTCGGCTTGTTCACGACGGGCGCTTCGGACAGGTCCGACCCGAGGACGGTACAACTTGCCGCTACGGCTTTGGAAGCGGTCTGTGTGAGGCAGGGGAGGTGGGGGAAGATGACCGGTCTAGGTTTGTGTTCTTTTTTCCTTTTGCGGAATGATTTCTAGAAAGGAAGCACATTGCTTTGGACTTACTTTGCTACGCGCCCCAGGTCGAGGACATAATCTTTACGTGACGCTGAGCGATGCGTCACAGCCAATGTCGGCTCAAATGAATTCGTCCGGCCTAGATGTCCAATGAAGTCTTCCCTGGGATTCCTCTTCGAGAGGTTCGTCTAAAGGATGAATTTCAAATGACGGCCGGAGAGAGAGGTTTCGGCGGGAGGCTTACCGATGGATGGTATTTTCCGGTAGCCCTCATATCTTTGCGCTCTCCAGCCTAAAGTACCGCACCGGCGCACCACTATATATGTTTTCTGAAGCACCCCTGGAACCTCGAATCACCTCAACCATGGATCTAAGTGCTTCACGGGCGTATCTCATGGGAGCAGACGAGTTCGGATCAATCAGCAAGACTGTGTGTGGTATCTGTTCTATCGTACTACTCCTTTTTAAAAGATCAAGGCGAAGATGAAGACTGTATTATATGTAGCTTTATTTTATTTATTCTTGGAAAGAGGATCAGAAGCAACGACGAAGCATCCGAGTATGAGAAAAAAGAACAAGAAAGAAAGAAAAGGCTAGAGATGCACAAACCGGCTATAATCGATTGAAATACCAGCTGCTAAGGTACCTAGTCTCCTTCACCGCATCCCACAACCCCATTTCATCTCCCGCTACCGTACCGTACCTAATCAACAACCCATATCGCCTATCCCCATCCTCATCCCCATCCCCATTCCCAATCCTTCCCCATCCCCATCCCCTCCCCCACCAATTCATCCTCAGTCCAAACCCCCCAATCCAAACCCCCCAATCACCCCCTCATAACACAATCCAAACCCCCTCAACAAACCCCCTCAACAAACCCCCCTCCGATCCACCTTCCCCACAGAGCCAGCACACAAAACCAGCACGCAAAGCCAGCCGCGCCGCAGGAGTATTGGCCGGGAGTACCAAAAACCCCATGTGCAAAATCGCTCTGAGGACAGTGAATTCCTCTGAAATAGTACTGCTTCGAAAAGAGAGAGATATCTTGACCACAAATAGACGGTTTTCCCGGGCGTATGAACGTGGTGTGTTTGTGTTTGTGTGTTTTGGGGGGGGGGGGGGGGGGGGGGGGGGGGTAAGTGGGGTTCTGTGGTCATGGGGGGTCATGGGGGTTTACATGTGACATGCGGAATGAGGGCGCGGATACTCCTGCTGCGGATAGGATTGGGATTTAGGCGTGTGCTGCGTTGCGGGGAAGGTTGGGCGGGGTGGGATGTGTGGGGTGGGAGTGAGATGAGGATGGGCGAGGTGTACAGACTAAGGAAGAATGACCCCCAGTCCTGCTTGTGGCGGATTGGTCCAACCTATACGCTACGCGGTCTTTTCGTTGGTGATTTTGGATAGTTGAGGCGTATATGTTTGTAGTGTTGTAATCACACTGCTTTGAAAGTACACCATTCGTCTCACAATCGTCGAGTCACCTGACCGATTTCTGAAAACCCCGAACTCGGAAAAACCACAACCATGTTTTCTTTCAATTTAGGTAAGTACATTGTACGGACATCAGTCTGAGAATTATTCAACAGCCAAAATTTCCCAAACCGGACCCCATCTCGAGACCACACTCAGTACCCGACCCCCTTGAGGAAGCTTAACGTCTCCTCCGCAATCTCCCCCACCTTGGTCTCCAGCGCGAAATGCCCCGCGTCCACGAACCTTACCTCCGCCTTTGGCAGATCCCGCCTGAACGCCTCCGCCCCCGCCGGCACGAAGGACGGGTCATGTTTGCCCCACACGGCTAGCAGGGGCACCTGCGACGCGCGGAAGTACGCCTGGAAGGCGCCGTACATGGCGACGTTGTTGCGGTAGTCGTAGAAGAGCGCGAGCTGGCGCCCCTGGTCCGCGGGGGTCTGAACATTCTGGAGGAAGTCGTACGTGTACGCGGCCGGATTAACGCGGGGGAGGTCCGCCACGGGGACGCCGCTCGTGTACTGGTAGGCCGTGGCGGCGAGCGTCAGGACGCCGGCGCGGACGATGTCGTAGTTCTGCGGGGACGGGTCGGCCCAGAGGGTTTCGATCGGGTCCCAGAAGGGGTGGCCGAGGCCCTCGGCGTAGGCGTTGCCGTTTTGCGAGATGATGGCTTTGACGGAGGACGGGTTGGCGAGGGCGAGGCGGAGGCCGACGGGGGCGCCGTAGTCGAAGATGTACATGGCGTATGCGTTGATGTGGAGGGTTGTGAGGAAGGAGCCGATGGTGAGGGCGAGGTTGTCGAAGGTGAAGGCGTAGTCCTCGGGGTAGGTGGTTAGGCCGAAGCCGGGGAGGTCCGGAGCGATGACATGGTAGGCTGTGGCCAGGAGGGGGATCAGATTGCGGAATTGGTTTGAAGATGAAGGGAACCCGTGGAGGAGGAGGAGGGTGGGAAGGTCCGGGGAGCCTGTCACGGGTTTGGGGGTCAGCGTTGCTCTTTCTAGGGAATGAGCTGCAGAAATGAGCTAAGTTTAGAAAGCGGGATGATTATTTAGCTGTCGAAAATCGGCTTTCATCCAAGTCATTGGATACTTCAAAAGCAATAAAAATTGATCTGTACTCAACATGATGAAAATGGTCCGACTTGTCTTGTGACTAAAAGTGAAAGAGTACAACAACAAAAATGGATGTACCGGCGGAGATGTAAGAGATGCTGGTATCAGGAGCGATGGTGAGGTTGTTATAGGTCTGGGGAAATAATGAGGAGTTTGTGGGAGCCATTTTGTGATACTCGTATTGTAATTGCTTTTCTTGAGGGCTGCGACTACTGGTGTTGTGTCTGTCATCAGGAGGAGAAAGAAGTAGGTATATATACCCTCATATATCCATTACTAAGCTCCCAATGCCTTTGTCGTTCATTTGAAGACATGTTCAATGTTTCCTAATCATCGATTGCTCACTTTCGCGCTTGATGTCAGAGTTGCGGTGGACTGTATAGACGGTCATAACATCATTCCAAATTCTCGAGAAAGACGTTCAAGAGGCAGGGATCTAGCTGAAGCAAAAAGATGAAGCTATTGGTCATCCAGATGGTCTAGACTCTGACGAGTAGTCGATTACTGCCTTCATAGGTACGAGGGTACTCAGAAAATGATGATGCTAAGGAACGGTTTTGTCAGCAGGTCACAGCTTCAAGATTGGGATTAATGGGGTACTGCATGTACTTAGTTCAATGCACAGATTCGACCTACCATGTTTAGACAATCTAAGGAGTTGATTTGAAAGCTGTTCAACGGCATGGAATCATCTTCCTTCTCCCTTCTCCGCGGATGGTGGTATACATGTGTCCTCTTCGTCTGTATACTACCGATACTCTTCGCCTTGTTCGAGAGAGGTAAGTCAGTTTTGTTGCTGGAAGGCGAGGAGAGTCGGAAGGCGCTACTTTGCTTACCTCATCTTTATACTTCTAGCCAGCTATTACGAGCTGCTTTAGCGTGCTTGGCATTGAGGGGTACGGTAAAGTAATCACTGACCTCCTTCCTCGCCCATTGCTTCTTCTTCTCCTTCTTCTTCTTCTTCTACCAACTCATTCTTTTGCACGAGTGCGGCCAGATGCATCGTCATGGCTGAAGACCAACATGGGTATTCCATCAGCCGACCAAATCTGCACGAGCGCGTAGATGATCTTGATATCTACGTTGTAGTTGCAAGTGCTTCAGCAGCTGTTAACTCCATCTACCTATCATTTTGCACCAAACTTGGTGCGTCCAACATCATGTCAGATATAAGTATACCTTTTTTTCTTTTTTTTTTTTTTGGGGCGAAGTCATGCGATTCGGTCCGCTTCAGCATTGCCGTTTCAGCAACAAGTGGCACAGTCAAGCCAAGGTGGGGGCTAAAGCTGCTCGAATGCCTTCCATACACCAGCCAGCAGAGGCGAACATCTCCAGCGACTGCTTTAAACAGAGAATCAAACGCACCATTGACATTTGAGTCAAGCGTGTCCTTAGATGCTTGCTTGCAACAATGACAGTAGGGTCATGATAAAGTGAATGAAAAGATAGGTAAGCGACAAGCATAAGTATTGAAGCTGAGGGGATGAAACAGCCGGCGCCTTCGCGGGCCGTCATCTTCGGCTCGCAGCCCCCAAGGACGGAGCAAAACAACAGCAGCCTCTTCATATTGCAATATGATTGGTGCTGACGGTCCATACTGACATAGCTACCGAGGCTTATCCAGTTGAGGCGTCTGTGCCTTGGGGCCAACAGTAAGGAAGTCAAGGAAGACTGGCTCGAGCCGCGACAGTACTCTCGATCTAGGGCTCTTACTGTACTCTATCAAGCTTTCCGTTAACGAGAGATGGGAAACTTTCTGCTGGGCCGCTCACCCTAGACATGTCATTTTGTTTCTTATATGAGGGTAAGTGCCGTCGTCTCAACTACATTTTCGCTATCGTGCGCCGCGCATCAATGAATTTTTGGGTGATTCCACGGCACTCTGCATCTACATACTACAGAAGAAGGTGTATGGTTTGTGAGTATCTCGGGCTTAGAGTCCGTCGCTGGTATATTGACAGCCTTTTACGCACAGGGTATTGCTGGCTCTCGCGAATATGAAAGCTCATATAGCGTTTGCTCTGCTGAGCACGCTCTTTCTTCCCTCTATTAATGCCCAAGCGAGTCAGGAACAATGGTACGTACATGTCGGAGGCTCGGAGCAGAGTCTGCTTATGGTACCAACAAACATGTTGGATGATGCTTTCTATTCGTGCAGTCAGGTTCTCGTTTCAGACACATTCTCAGCACATTCTCAGCACGGGAGCGCTAATCCGCAATATTCACAGCGTTGCAGAGATATGCTGTACTCATGGGAATCAGGACCTATCGGCGTCATGCTGGAGTCAGTGTTCTTCATACCAGCAACAATTAGCAGAACTTGGGTGCCATATCTTGCCTCCGACTCCAACTTCTTCAAGTCCTCCTCAAGTGGCGCCAACACTTACTACCTCTTGGGGTCCAGGTCAGGCATTCCTTCTCACAAAGAGTGTAATTCCGTAATACTGATGTCCTACAACAGGTCAATTCTGCCAAGGATATGGTCCAGGGGAAGGTGGCGATTCTTGTATGACTATACCTGCAGGCTGTTACGTTGTGCCTTCTGGCTACAATGTCGTACCACAATTATATTGTACCGCTACAGCTACTCCCAGTAGCAGTGCTGCCTCCAGCACCCCACCCACCATGCAAATAACGTCCAGCAGTATAGCTTCTTCCTCAAATCCGCCATTGTCAAGCACTGTCTCACCGTCATCTACGTCGTCTACGCTGAGTACACCGATCTCCCCATCAAGCAGTGCAACAACAATAGCATCGACTTCTGCTCCTTCTTCATATTCGTCTACTGTGGGGTCACAAGCAACGACTATTTCATCCGCATCATTACCTCCTACCGTCACAACGCCGAGCTCAACTGCATCAAGTTCATCAGCGTTGAGCTCAATCGCTGTGCAAAGTTCCGCTCTGCCAGTCGTAGTGGGTGGTGTAGCGATAAGTGCTGCGAGTGCAAGTAGTGCGGCGCAAGCATTCTCCCAGAACCCGACGACTGACACGCAAAGTGCTTTGAAACAAGCAGTCTCTGCCGCCCAAGATGGTAAGGACACCCCCTTCCCCTCTTACACCCACCCTTGAGTGTCCCGGTTTTTGTCGTACTCTTTCATGTCAAATAGCAGACTGAGTGTTTTGTTTTACATATGCTAACGGGAGTACGTCTAGCTGCCACATCGGCAAAGGCCATCGCAGATGCAGCCGCCTTCACAGCTCTTAGCGCTGAGTTAGCAACAGTCCTCACTTCGTTGAGTGAGGCTGCAGCAACTCTGGCATCCGCAGAGGCCCTCGCTGATATCGCTGCTGCCGTCGCTCCTGAGATCGCCGCCGCGGCAGCTGCTGCAGCTACGGCTCAAGAAATTGAAAACGCAGGTCCCGATAGTCCTTTGGCCACTGCTCAACGGCCATCGGCCAATCAGCCGTCTGCGACACAAGCGTCACTAACGAACTCTGCAACCTCCGCCGCTGGTTCTTCCATCGCTCCATCAAGTGGCTCGGTCGCGAGTAGCTTTTCCACCGCAACGATTTCATCCATCACGTCTGGAAGCGCATCGTCTAACATAACATCTTCAGCAACTGCTTCCGCCTCCACATGTGATGCCTGCGTCGCTTGTGCTGACTCTACGATTGCTCCGATCCCAACGCCAGATCCAGCCGATCCTTTCGCCCAGTACGCAGGCTCCATAACCGACAACAGCACCGCCACCAAAACCAGGAAAAGATTTCACAGCGCTAACTTCGTCGAGATCAACGCGAGAGCGAACTCAGCAACCAGGGATGTCGAAATATGCGGCCAAGCTTTCTCCGCCCCATCCTACAACTCATATAGCGGAGCCGGCAACGGCAACTCCTACAGCCCTTACTACAGCTACCTTTTCCAAACCCCCCGCTGTTCCACCTACAACTGGGCCCTGACCCAAGGCCCCACCGCCCCCGACAGCCTCAATTACGCCACCGAACACATCTACGAGCTCCAACTCATCGCCATCTTCCTCCGCTGGCTCGCCGCCAACAACGCCAGCCTGCGCGCCTACCTCGCCGTCAACAACCGCAACGTCTGCGCCAACTTCGTGAACCAGATCCTCTTCGGCCAAAGCCAGCAGTGGACCGTCACCACCTTCGGCGCCGGCGGCAACATCAGAACGCCCGGCAGCCGGCCCATCGACGAGCTCATGGGCCAAATGTCCGGCGGCGCCCGCACCTCCGAACTCGTCTACCTGGAAACGCACCTGAACGGGCTCAAGGCCCAGCTCTTCGGCGGCAACACCCCCTCCACCATGACCATGGCGACCGCTCAGCTCGCCCTCGTCGGCCAATCCTCCGCCGTCTACCTCTACCTCCGCGACCCGCACGTATCCGCCATCTTCCAAGCCGTCTCCGCGCGCGTCAAGACCTTCTACGCGAAGCTGGACCGAGCCTGCGGCGGCGGTTCGCGGGGCCCCTGCGCCGCCAACGTGCGGTGGGCGGACAGCTACCAGACGTGGCAGGCGCAGTACCTGCAGCAGATCGACGCGCGCTGGCAGGGGTGGAAGACGGCGCAAGTGGCGGCGGCGGTGGCGCAGGCGGCGCCCAAGGCGAGGGGGTCGGCGATGTGGCAGGCGCTGTTGGACGCGGTGGATGCGCAGACGGGGTCGGGCTTGTTGAGCGGTGGGAGTTATACGTTTGCGGGCGGTCTGACGATTTGAAGGTGGGGTGGATGGGTTTTGGCTTCAGGTCTTGATGGAATTGGCTGGCGTGGAAGGTGTGGAAGGCGGGGTGAGGTTGGCTGTGCGGGCCGGTTGAGCAAGAGGAAAGCGAAAGGAAAGCACAAAGAAAGCAACCCTACATATATACATACTGAGGTTTACCGATTCCTTAAATGTTCATCAATCCTCAGCCATCTACGCTGCTGTTGTTTCTACACTTCTACCCCTTCCATCTAGTATCTGATACTTTCGACTGTAGTAGATTCCTGAATAGAATTTTCCGAATAGGATTGTCTGAAATACTATTGTCTGAGTATGATATCCTGAATACGATCGTCTGTCCATACCATCCAGAAAAGCAGGGTCGTCTCTTGATCATACCAAAAGACACGCTTGCGGTACGTATTATCGCGGCAGAGCGCCACGACGCAGGTATGAATCTATCTGCTTGAACAACGCTGAGAAACGCAATGGAAAAAAGAAGGATTGAAGAACGTCACATAGTTATACAACCTAGACTTTTCATCCATGGGTCATCTAAGTAAAGTATGTAGAGTACAGGCTGTTCTCGCAACGGTTACTGATTCCAGCATTTGATCCGGCTGGATCATGTTCTTCTTGTGTTTTTCCCCCCTTTTTTTCCATTCTTCTTTTTCCTTTTTCCCTTTCTTCTTATTCCATGTCACGAATTTGCTGTCGGCACACACACACACAAACTTGCAAGCAACCTCACGTCCCCCCTTTCTCCCACACCCGGCAAGCTCAAGCGCACATGTCCAGGATCTCCAAAATCTGATCCACCCTATCGATCCTCACGGGATTAGTTTGCGTGCACTCATCGTCCAGCGCATTGATCGCCAGCGCCTGGAACCGATCCCTCCCGATCCCGACCTCCTCCAAGCGTCTCGGCATGCCCAGCTCCCTCACGAGGGCATCGATCAGGTCGCCCAAGTCCGCCGTCCCCTCATTCTCCCCCAGTCCCCACGCCTCGAAGATCCGCCTCACAGCATAGATGTCCCACAGTGCCTCCCGCAGCGACGCCTGCCGTTCAGCGACGAGGGGGTTCTGCTTCGCATTCCATTTGCACACGGCAGGCAGCAGGATGCAACTCGTTTCGCCGTGCCCGACGCCCAGGGGGCCGAGCTGGCGACCGATGCCGTGGCTGGCGCCCAGGTGGAAGCCCATCTGCATATGCGGGAGCGGCATGGCCATCGGGAGGCTGAGTAGGCATTCCTCCCTCGCTTTTGCGTTTGACGGGTCGGCTTTGCAGATCAAGAGCGCCAGGATGAGGCATTGCAATGCCTTGACGTAAACCTCGAGGACCTCGTCATTAGCACTTGTGCTGCAGTACGATTCGACACAGTAATCGAGAGCGGGGACAGCGCTCTGGATCCAGATGTTCTGCGGCGTCGTGAGTACGAGGTTGATTTCCATGATGACGAGTTCCGGTGTGCGTGGGTTGTAGAGAATGAATTTCTTCAGGTCACTCTCGCGGGTGACGCCGGCATATGGGATGTGTTCGCTGCCGGAGAGAGTTGTTAGGATGCAAAAAATCGGGCATTTGGGGGGTCTGGCGGGGACGTTGCGGTTGAAGGTTTGTGAGAGGGCCATGAGGTCGAATTCCGTGATAACGTCATTCCCTAGAGCCTGACATGCGGTTAGATATCTGTCAAGAAATATAAGTGTTTGTGGATGGCATACCAAAGCAACCGCCTTCGCCGCATCAATCAATTTTCCCCCACCAAGCGTGATGATCAGATCCACATCTGCCCTCGTCGCGTCTCCGATGATTTCCATCACTTCACTCATCAACGTGTGGGGTTTCATACCGATCCTAATCTTAGCTATCTTGCCGTCGAGAGCGTTTTCCAGGTCTTGGAGGCACCAGGTGTCCTTCGCAAGGGAGCCGGAACAAATGATGAAGACTTTAGACGCCCCGAGCACCTCAATGCGTTGGCGACAAGTCTCCTGAAAGGAATGGTCGTCGCTGACGAAGGGCACGTAATCGTCGCGGGAGGGGTAGTAGAGTGCCATTGTGTTGCTGTAGGTTCCTGTGAGAAGAGTGTCGACGTGGTACAAGGGATGACGAGTAATGCTTCTAGTCTGCGGACGATGGTATACTAATGAAGGGGAAATTGGACTGATTATAACCCAAGTCTTTTGATAATCGAAAGTGGAAACGTCGACCGATGGGCAACTAGACTAGCCACTCTCGCCAACCCGGTGGCTCTTTCTTTACTTTTCCCTTGCGTTCACTGGATTCGCTGAAAACAAATACTTGTTCAAGTATTCGGTCAGCTAATATGACTGCTCATGTGCGATTATTTCCTCGGAAGGACCATGTTTTCTTGTCTTAGTCTCTTGCTGGGATAGCCACAACAATGGGCAATTCGTCCCGTAGACGGCGGCTACGACTCTTCCTCGATTTGACATCAGTCATGCTTCGATAAAATGGAGCAAAGACTAGCGACAAGCGTAGCTCTGCCGCCGACATACTATGTCCCTGCGGTCACCTTGTTCTGAATACCAAATCGCTGCGAATGAGTTACATCGACCGAGCACATGAGGAAGGATCTCGTCGACCCACAACATTTATCGACTTCGGAATATCCAAGTACTTATGGAGTAGCGCGCCTTTCCCAAAACGGGGTTTGCCTTATAATCCCACCACTTGCGACTTCATGATCATTTAATTGTATTGGCAAATGGCGGATCTCAGCCTTGACGAAGTTGCAAACACGTGGAATAGGGGTGAATGGAAGGGAACAGTGGAGGCGGCAGTCCCATCAAAGGCAAAGATTTGGGGAGCCGAGATAGATGGAAAGCAGCGTTCATGCACGTGGTTGAGCCGCTGTGGTCTCTTGCTGCTTTCAGATTTTGTAAAAGCAAAATGCATGATAGAAGCCTATGCATATTGTCAGTACATGATCATGGTTCGCAATGACGGAGCTGCATACTTGCTGCCTCCATTTCTTCTTTGCTGACCAAAAGAGGGCCCGCATCTCGGCCCCTGACACCCATACGTTCGCTCAAAGGTCCGAAGACCGGAGAGTCTTTTTCCTCATTCCAGACTTCGGTGAAAGGTTTTCGATATTGCAGTTCGAGGTTGTAGTCTTCTGCTATGCTAGTAGCAGAATCCATGTCAGTATAGAATTATGTCATTGTGGGAGGATAATTGCGTACGCTCGGAACGCCTCCCATGGAACCACATATTCTGGAACCTCTTCCACCGCCTCCTCCAGAAAATAGCTATACTTCCATCCATATGGCGGTCTGAAAATACCATCGCCAGGCGTGTCACCAGGGAAGCGGACTCGGTATATGCTGTTACCCCATTCCGCGACAATTGGTTGCTGATCATCCTTGGGTACGTTTGATGCTGGATCGGGTCCTGGGAGGCTGCTTCCTTTATCGGCGGTGGCGCCCACACTTTTATCGTTCAGCTCCTTCTGCCCCGGCTCGATATTCTCTCCATTAAGTGGTGAATCCGATGGTGGCTCGGTGAGGACGTTGATAGCGGCTGCAATTTGCGTTTTGGAGCTCGACTCATCAGATCCCTCGACCTTCTTCGCATCTGGTTCACCGTCCACCTTATCAACGGCTTTGCGTTTCCATGATGGAGCATGTGTTTCTTGATCAGCACTTGCTGGAACTCTCGAAAGCGTTAAGTTGGGTGCAGCGTTGGGCTTCTCCTCAACCAAGCCTTCGGGTTCCTCGTTAACATGGCTCGCAGTAGCTTTAGCTCGTCTCTCGTGAAAGGCCTCCACCCCTGAGCGTATTGCGTCCGAGTTTGGTGCAACCCCAAGGAATCTCCCTCCTTTTTTCAGACTCCCAGACACATTTGCCAACATCCCTTTGGCCTTTGCTTCGTTTTCAAAAGCGTAGTGCATGCAGAACATCATTGAAACGACGTCGAAGCCGCCTCCAGGACCCCAGCGCGAGCCAGGTCCAAATCCAACTTCACGTATGATGGGTATGTCTCCAAGAGAATAGGTAAAGGCATCTTCCGCGAAGAATTCGGCATCGAACGTCCTCTGCGGTCTCCCTCCTTGGTAGCTTCCTCGACCGCCTCTGCCACCTCGGCCTCCCCTGCCTCCACCTGATCGCATTTGTAGGAATCGTTCTCTTGCCTGATCAACAGAGACTTCTGCAGGATCGATCCCCACATATAGCTCAACAGGCTGCGGTGCCTGTTGCCATTTGCCAAGATCGCCACCTTTCCCGCAGCCAATATCCAAAACACGCAACGGTAAAGGTTCTCTCCCGGGCTCACTCGGCGAGAATTTGTGTATGATGGTGCTCTTGATCCAGTTGTTAAAGCTTCGTAGTCCCTTAATGCGGCTGTCTGTCTTCCTCCATTCCCTGCCACGTTGAGGTACGGCGTTGTAATGCTGTCTCACGACCTCCTCTACACCTCTTTTGGCAGCGGCGTGCCGATCCTCTTCTGCTCGCTGTTGTTGCCTCTGCAGCACGGCTTCTGAGTCTGCTTTAGAGATACGGGCAGCTCCTCCAGGGCGCTTGCGAGGGCGTGAAGCTTCAGGAACATGATCTTTGTCTTCTTCTCGAGCGCGTTTTGTACCTTGGGAAGACATACCCAGCACTGGCCGATTGTAATGTAGAGGATTGAGAGTGACAAAGCCAGATGATGACAGAGGACCGAGAATTTTAGTAGCAACAATCAAATTTTGCTCAATGCCATATAATATTGTTAAGAGCAGGCAAGGCTTTAGCTGAGGTTCTCTCAATCAGTCTCTCAATTGATGGATGCTGCGACTGCAAATGGTCAAGGCGCCGCTTCCGCGCGTCTAAGTTCAGTATCTGGTCACTAGCATCAACACAGCCATTACTTCTGGCCATCTACTTCTTACTCTTCTCGATTACACCGCTTCAAATCCCCTGGCTTATCACTCTCACCATCTTCAATCCCATCGATTCCCTCACGAGCAGCCACCATGGGTTCCGACCCTCAATACGCCAAATACCCCAACCTCTCCCTCGCCCAAGACATCTTCACCCTCACTAACCCATCATCTACGCAATCATCACGGCAGACATCCCTCCAAAAGCTTCAGAATGCAATATCCGAGCACAAAATGGCGCCTCTATACCGGTACCTCGCACATCCAGCGGAGGGTATTCTTAACGCCTCAGGCGAAGGCACTGCACGCAAGACCTCGGTACCTGCGTCGCGGAAACCAAATGGAGCCGCAAGTATGGTAGCGCGGCGAAGAAGCAGCGGTACATTTAGCTTCCCGTGGGACGAGGCTCTGTACGAGAAACTGAAGGCGGAGAATGAGGAGGAGCTGGAAACTTTCCAGAAAGAGGAGGAAGATGCAGAGGAGAAAGCGGGGGAAACGGAGGTGCAAGCGGCCAAGGGAAAGAGGGCAGAGTTCTGGGCTAGGGTGGGCGATAAGGTGAGTTCTTGAGGTGCTCAGCTGTCCTGTTCGTAGATGCTGACAATGCTTGTCTTTACAGGAAAAGGCGCTCGCCTCCTACGAAGCCGTCTTCGAAAAGACCGGTATCCTCGGCACAAGAATAGACCTTGTTCTCGCTATAATCCGCGTTGGCATATTCTTCGGTGACAGACTAAGCGTGAAGAAGAACGTGGACAGAGCCAAAACCCTTGTCGAAGGCGGCGGAGACTGGGATCGTCGAAATCGCCTGAAGGCATACCAAGGCTTACACTTACTCACCACACGCTCGTACAACCTGGCCGCTCCTTTGCTACTCGATTCCCTGTCCACGTTTACGAGCTACGAACTCTGCTCCTACTCATCTCTCGTCGTCTACTCTGTCCTCGCAGGCTCGGTATCGCTCAAGCGCGTAGACTTCAAGACCAAAGTCGTCGACGCGCCTGAAATACGCGCGATCCTCGGCGACGGCGAAGACAAACTCTCCGCTCTCTCTGGCGCAGCAGCGGCCGGCCCCGGCGCAGGCGACGAAGAGATGAAAGACGCATCGTCCGCCACACCAACGCCAGCATCTACCGCCGTCAACCTGACCGCTCTCGGTTCATCAACAGCACCGCAAGAGGCCGAAGCGCCGGTCGATTTCACGCCGTTGGCAGGCCTGAAGCGAAGTCTCTACGACGGCGACTACCAGTCCTTCTTCCTCGCCCTCGCCACCGTAGAAGAGAACTTCCTGAGCCAAGACCGCTACCTGTACGAGCACAAAGGCTGGTTCGTGCGGGAGATGCGCCTGCGAGGGTACCAGCAGCTCCTGCAGAGCTACCGAGTCGTCGGCCTAGGCAGCATGGCGCACGACTTTGGCGTCTCTGTCGATTTCCTGGATCGGTAAGTCACTTTTGTTTCTCCCGGTTGCCCATTAACAATCCGCCCTCCCTTTCCTTTCCTTTTCTTTCGGCTCCGAACTAACCCCATCCTCGTCACGCACAGCGACCTGGCGAAGTTCATCGCGGCGGACCGCATACCCTGCACCATCGACCGCGTCAACAAGATCATCGAGACGAACCGGCCCGACGACAAGAACAAGCAATACGCCGACGTCGTCAAGCAGGGCGACGGGCTCATCACCAAGCTGCAGAAATACGGCCAGGCGGTGAGATTGAGGGGGAGCGAGAGGGGCTGAGGAGCGGCTGCGATTGAGGAAGTGGGGAGGGGGGGGGGGGGGGGC
The DNA here is from genome assembly GCA_003184365.1 of Evernia prunastri. Classification (NCBI taxonomy): domain Eukaryota; kingdom Fungi; phylum Ascomycota; class Lecanoromycetes; order Lecanorales; family Parmeliaceae; genus Evernia; species Evernia prunastri. The sequence goes on from NKYR01000059.1 coordinate 70,864, forward strand.
GCGGTGAGACGACGGCCTGGAAGCTAGAGGCAAGGGCTGAGGAGCAAGGTGGAGGGGAGGGGGGCCTATGGAAAGGAGACGTGATCATTTGGTTGGTTGGTTGGTTGTATATGTATCTATAGCATAGACAGACAGCGCTTCTGCTTGCTTACTTGCTGGCTTGCTAGCTTAGTCGATAGAAAAGGAAAAGAGAAGAATAAAAAGGATGAAGGCACCAGGAGGAGGATCCATCCATCCATCCGTCAATCGAAGAGGCTTTTCAGAGTGATTCACATGATAGTATCCAGATAGATTATCCAAATCTTTTTGCTTCCAAATGACGGAGTAGAGCGTCCCGATCCACCTCCACTTACTTACCTACCTGCCTACGTAGGTACCCATCTACCTATCTATCGACCTATCCATCCATGTATCTACACGCAGCATGCCACATATCCAAACCCCACCTCTTCAAATCCAAGTAAACCTCCTATCCCCCTCCTCAAATCCAACTATCTCCCCACCCCGTCTCCCCCCGTCACCCCACACTCCCCTTTCACCCCCTCATCTCCCCCCATCTCCCCTTCCACTACCGAAACTCCCCCATAAACCCCTCATGGAACCTCCTGATCCTCTCGATCCACTCGGTCCCCGGCGCGAGGAACGTGGTCCGGAAGTGGAATTCCCCCTCCTTCTGGCCGAAGCCGCTGCCGGGGACGAGGCAGACGCCCGTGGCGTCGAGGAGGCGGAAGCAGTAGAACTCGTCCGGGGCGCGGTGTTCCTTTTCGGCCTGGGCGGCGGCGCGGGGGGGCAGGGTGATGGTTGGGTAGAGGTACATGGAGCCCTGGAGGGGGGATTGGTGGTTAGTGAGGGGCCGGTCAGAGAAGGGGATCGGGAGGGATGGATAATGGGTAGAGAAGCGAATAGATAGAAAAGGATAACAGAGAAAAGAAGAAGGAACATACCTGCGGTTCCTGACAATCGACCCCCTCCATCTCCTTGAACGCCTCAAAGAGTGCCGTCGCGCGCTGCTTCAGCCCTTGCGCGATACCGTCAAACTCCTTCCTGTACAAGGGATAACTCGGCTCGCCCTCCTTGGGCGGGTTGACCTGCATCTCGACGAGGCACTGGCCCACGACGGGCGGGCACAGCATGATGGAGACGAACTTGTAGATCTGCGCCTGGACCTCCTGGTCGAAGCCGACGAGCTCGAAGTAGCCGCCGCGGTGCCCGCACTCGCCCACCATGCCCTTGGAGATGCTGTTCAGGGACGCGAGCTCGACGTTGGCGAACTTGTCCGGCCGCTCCCTTTGGAGGTCGCGGAGGCCCTTTTTGAACGAGGTGAATTCGCCGACGAAGATGTTGGTTTGGTATACCTCGTCCGCGAGCACGACCAGCTTCTCTTCCGCCGCGAATTCGATCACGCTGCGGACGTCTTCGGGGGATAGGCTGGCGCCGGTCGGGTTGCCCGGGTTGATAATGACGATGGCACGCACATCTGTGCCTTCCTTCTTCGCTTTTTGGTATGCGGATTTGATGGCGGACAGGTCCGTGCCCCACGCTTTGCTCTCATCGAGGTAGTAAGGTACGCAGCGGGCGTTGAGCACGGCGAGCGTGGCGGTGTAGAGAGGATATTGCGGAATGGGTACTAAAATCCCCGTCTCCGGTGTCGCGCAGATGACGTTCATGAGGGTATTCACGCCGGACGAGGCGCCAGCGCTCAAGAAGATGTTGCCTGGATCCGAAGGGTATCCATCCCTTCGTCCGATATACGTAGCGACGCTGTTACGAATGCCCGGTACGCCTTGGCTCTGGCTGTACGCGCCAACGCTGTTGACTTCGCTCAGAAACCAGCGCGCGCGGTCAATGACGTCTTGCTTGTAGCCCAGGCTCTTGATCAAGACCTCCTCGTTCTCCAGCAGGGGCGGGTATTCGAGTATGCTGAGCACCTGGCGGAAGAACGTGATGGGTTTCTGGTCGAGCTGTTGCGGATTGCCAATGTTGGCCGAGATGACTTTGTCGAAGGGGAGGGACTCATCGAGTGGGGTTGGAGGGTGCCCTTTCTTCAGTTTGGCTCTGTATGATTCGGCTCGTACTGCGAGTTCGCCACGGACGGCGTATTGGGCTTCTCGGACATGAGGGTTGATGTTGTCAATGTTGAGGCTGCGAAGGGAGGTGGAGGTGGACATGGTGCGGTGAGAGGGTCGTTGCAGTCGTGGTGAGGTGGTAAGGTGGACTATGATTGCCTCTGGTTAGCAGGTAGGGATTTGTGGTGAAAGGAAATATATATTAGTAGTTATGCATTTCTTTTTTCACAGTCACACGCCCCTTTGAGTAGGCGGGCGCCGGTGTCGGACGAGTTATGACGAGATATATAATATACCGGGATCGGAAATATCCTGAGCGGCGCGAATGGTTCTCAACAGTGCGGTGCAATTATACTGGAGTCTTCGTGAGAGGAGGTTTGATCTGACGAGGATCGATGATGCCGTTATTGTAGACATGGTCCAGTACGGTAGATGGCTTTAAGTAGCGGGAGATCTCAATATTAGGGCAGACTCCTTTGGGTCTTTTTGATTATACTATCAATTATCAATGAGGCCTTGAGATTGAAATATGATTGCTGTTCATCACCGGTAGACTGGCCGTGGTTGGTTTGAGCAACTCAACCATCCTGACTTACTTATCTTCAGGTGGGGTTGGTTTACTCTAGGTACCTACCCAGAGTAGTTTAGGGAGGTACATCCAGGAGGTTGTGCCCCCAGTTCAAGAGCTCCTTTTTCCGCGCAAATTGTCAACTACCTTACTCATGGAAAAGAAAGAGTCGCACTAGATGAACCTGCAATCTCTGGGGAAGTTATGTGTTACTCATAGAGACATATAAGCCTAAGATCATGAGACAGACCTTCTCAAAAGGATTTTCTACTTCTTGATTTTGTAATCTCGGTAGCACAATAGGTTCCCTGATTCGTCTTAATACAATTGGTGCATGGAGTAGGTAATTACATCGAGTCTATGCATGATCGAGACCCCAGTGCCCATCTCAAACCGAGACATCATCAGAAACCAAACAATCGGACAGGCCCCGGTGATAATATGCCCTTGAGAATTCCATCCCCCTGTGAATGAATGCCAAAAGTAAAATGTCTAGTGCGCCATAACGGCGATCTTCTGGTCAGCAGCAACGGCACCGTCGAAGTGGTACAGAGGCTCTAGTCTGGCATTCTTCCTGAAGAGAACATAACGCTTGAACCACCACGGCAAGGCCTTTGTGAGCTGGTACTTGGCGTGCACCCGAGTCGGCACGGCGAAGACGTAATCCAATTCTTCCAGTGTGCGCTGCTTCGTCTCTGGCACGAACAGGAAGATGAGGACCAAAGCGGTCAGATTGAGCCCGGCGTAGAAGGCGAAAGCACCCACGGGGGGGAACACCTGGAGGATACGAGGGAATGAGATGGAGAGAACGGCGGCCCAGAACAGGCAAGTGGCCACGGCCCAGGACATGCCGACTTCACGGTGAGAGAGCGGGAAGACCTCGGCGGAGTATGTGAATGGCACGGGCCCTTCACCCGGGGAGTAGAAGGCAGCGAAGAGGAAGATGAAGAAGGCGATGAGGCCGAGATGGGCCCTGCTTTCTTGTGGTATGATGAAGCAAAGACCAGCTGCAAGCAAAGTCCATGCCATGTTGGGGAAGGTGAAGAGAAGGAGAGCACGTCGACCCCAGGTATCGATAGTCCAAACAGCGGGCCAGGCGAAGACGAAGTTGACAAGACCGAACCCGAAAGACGCGAGGAGGGCAGTCAAGTTATCGGCACCGGCGTTGACGAAGACCGTTGACGAGTAGAAAGCGATAATGTTGATACCACACATCTGTTGAGCCAACATGACAGTGAAGGAGGCGCCAGTTGCACGTCGAACACGGGGAATTGTGAACAATTCGATGAAGCGAGTGACGTAGTTGCTCTTGCCAATGATGTCGGCCTCCTCTTGAATCTGGGCGTGAATGTAGTACAGATCACGAGCCGCCTGGAGAGGGGTGTTCCTGAGACGGCAGAGCGATCGGAAAGCGTTGGCGTAGCGGCCCTTCTTAATGTACCATCGAGGTGATTCTGGGCAGAAGTAGACCCCGACGAGTAGAGGAAGTGCGGGAATCATGGCAGATCCCAACTGTAGACGCCATGCAATAGGACCGACATTGTAGACGGCTAAATTGGCGCAGAAACCAAGAAAGATGCCGAAAGCAGTCCACATTTGCCAACTCATGACCAATCCACCTCGAATCGCAGCTGGACAGTTCTCTGCGGCGTAGATTGGGACTGTCGAAGCCTTGGCACCCATACCGATACCGAGGAGGAGACGAGTGACGAAGAGTTGAGGCCAATCTTGAGTGACAGCGGAGCCAATGACTGAAAGGAAACAGAAGACGGCGGCGAAGAAGATGGTCCCACGACGACCGAAGAAGTTATTGAGTGGGTCGGAGCACCAGCACCCACTAGGATTTAGGTAAGCTTCTGAAACCGTCAAGCTACTGCGGTGCAGGTTGTATGCTTACATGAAAGCAGAGCCAATGTAGGGTCCAGAGTTGACAATACCGACAATCCAGGAGTTGAGACCATAATTCACACCAGGCACAGGACCACCATCAGCGATGCTAGGGACGGTGTCCGGAACACCAAAGTCAACGGGCCACGACAGATTGGCACCGTTGGAACCAGTCTGATCCCAACCTTGTACAGCAGCACCAATGGAGCAAAGGATGACGGTGAAGTAGAGCGCGCCTGGTTGGCGCCATTTGTGAAGGACTTCGTTGCGAAGCGCATCGCGTTCGACTTCATCCAGCTCGGGGATTTGCTCGAAAGCGGGAGGATCTTGTGCCACCAAAGCCCCTTTCTTCAAGAGTGGGATCATGTCTTGCATGCCCGCCTCTTGGGCAAATTGCTCGACATTGTAAAAGAGAGTATCGCGAGGAATGCCAGCCAACGGGTTCTGGATTCTGTGTGATTTGATAATTAGAATGAGTTTCGTCGTGGGGGAAAATGGGTGTGGTAGGCCAAGGAGTTAAGAAAGCGGGGAAGGCACTAACCGAGCAGTAACGTTACGGTTCAAGCTCACGGACTGTTGACGAGAGCCTTGTCTGCCACCAACGTTTTTTTCTTCGTACTGATCAAGGCTATTGCTCAAGTCAGCGGTCTGTTTCGCACATTTCCTTTTGCCATTCGGCGACAATCGGGCCATGTTCACCTTTGGTCGACGTGCGCCAAGTCGGCCTTTTCGTTGTAGTCCGCCATGGTGTGTTCACGCTCCAGCTGGTACGCTTGACTGCACGGACGACAAACAGGTTGTGAAAAAGAAAGAAGAGAGAGGAAGGGGAGAGACGGGAGGTGACCTTCGCCAATGGACTTGAGTGAAGAAGGAAAGAGACAGGGAAGATTTAGGGAGGGGGGGGGCTGTGGTAGATATGTATGCAAACGGATCGTTGCGCAGGGTAACTTCTGGAATGCGTGTCCACGACGCAGCCTTGCAAATTCACCGCACACAACGCCTAATCGCTGAAAGAGCGAAGGTTGCCGATCCTGCAGGCATTGGCACTTTTCGACTAGGATGTTTAAAGGATGGTGGCATAAGCTTGTCGAATATTAGTTAGATGATCGTGTTGGCCATGCTTCGGCCAACACGGTCTCTTGAACTTTTTTTCTGGGGAAGCCAGAGTCTATTTTGCCTGGCTCTAATAACACCGTTACACAATACCAACGTGATCGAGTTAACGGTGACTTGAGTTATCTGGCACTTTGCAACGAGCTCTTCAGGTCGAGCGAAAGCCCCTGAGTTTCTGAGTATCTTCTCAGCCGTTGTACTGCATGCCAAGAGACGCAGGTGGCAGGATCTTGACTGGGTTAGGTAAGATGTGCATGCTTACCCCCGGTATGCCTACCTGCAGTCTCACCCATTCGACGCCTGGAACGAAAAGAACCAGATCAAGATGACAAAAAGAGGGGCATCCGCGAGGCCAGTCAAAGGACTCTAAATTCTGACCTTGAACCCCCAAGCCTTCTTTCTCGAACTCTCCCCACTCTCATTGGGTCCAATAGGCAATAAATTAAGGCAATAACAACCAATTATTGTCACGAGCCTTGCGGCACGGGTATAAATTGAGTGGATCTTGGGATCAAGTCGAGAACAAATCATGTGATATTTTTTGATTTTATCAGATCCACTCTTTCTAGCCTTGCCAAGTTGCCCCTCATACGGAGTAAAGTTGTAAGCTTGTACCTAGGTAGTAAGTATGTTTTCTCAGCCTTGTCCGCATCCTCGGCAGAGCCGAAGCACATGACTTCGAGGCCTTTCATGATTAAGTAACGTGAGTCTGGCTTCACTGAAAGTGTTGACTGCAAACGACAGCTGTCTCAGTCAAGACTTGTCATGTGCCTTTACCAAAGTCGTTTTCGTAGTCAATCACCAATCGTCAACGCCAACAGCAACCGTAAGCGTAGTGTGGTAGAAGTAACTGGCGGTGGCGCACGGGCCTGGGAAGCTCCGAAATATCCCCTAGCGAAAACTCTCTCAAAAATGGAGTCTGGGGAAAGCGTAGTGCAGGGATCGTTCCGACTTCCAGAGCACGTCTGCATGTCTAGAGTCCTTGGGAATCCTCGACCCCTCCACCAATCTCTAGAGTAGTGCGCAAAATGGTATCTCGTGCCGTTCGATCTTCCTTTGCCTCCAGAGTCAGACAAATGATCCGTCATCTTTTTGCCAGCGCAAACTTTGTGGGGGGAACCAAGCATTATGTTAAAGTGGAAGGCTTTTTTGACGATGAAATTATCAGACCCTGCTCCACGTACTCTAGAGCACGGTGACAGCACCCCGAATCGCGTGGCTGTTTCACCACCATTCGAAACCCACCTGGCCTTCTTCATACCAACAACACCATCTTTTGAGCATGGAGGCGTTGCTGAGCTTCAACCAGTATCATATCGTCTAATACATGGCCAAGGGAATAGTATGCTAGACTTCGACCTCAAGGTTTCTCGTCGGCGAAATTACTACTTGGCCACGCCTGGCACCTAGCGACTGTTCGTCCGCCTTCATGGAATAGTGTAATAGCTGGACGCATTAATCGTACCTAGGTAGCGCTCCTTTGCCTCATGCAGCCATCATTCGAGACCGAGGAAGCTTTATGCGTCATGACCATGTGCCTCCTTTCAACCGGTAAGCCTAAAACCAGGACGGCGCTATGTTGCATTTATCCGGGCGTTCTAGCTGCCTTCTGGAACCCTTGCCTGCATCGTTTTTGCCACAAATGATGAGCAAAGCCAGGTTCGTCGTTGTTGACTAAGATCAGATCTAGAGTCCAGACACAAAGATGTAAAAAGTAAATCGACGAGTCCTCTAGGGCGTAAGCTGACGACCAACCGAACACCTGATGGATCCAGTAGCGAGACTCGTGTCACATGGGATCTCCCTTCATTATTCTACGAGGCTCTTCGGAGATACACGCGCATCTCTGGCAAGGCATTGCTTGGAGAGCCTCATTAGCCGTAGGGAGTGCTCGACTGACGTATTACGTTGTTCTGGTCTCACAGTCCCTTTAATGATATAGGACTCAGTGTGGTGAAGACTTGGTATGGGGCAACGTTCATGCAAGCCAGACGGGTCACCGTAACGACAGTGCAAAAGGTCTGGGACAGTCCAAATAAAAGCTCTTTTACCTTAGACCAGTAGTCCCAAGAGCTAATCCCAAAATAAAGTAGTGCGTCACCCAAAAGTTGACAACGAATCCCCCATCCTTCAATTCTTCAAACATGAGCTTGCATCTGAAGCTAGATGAGTATCCAAGAAGGAAGAATCTTGAAAATACAGACCAATGATAGCCAAAAAGACTGAGAGCGGAAACATGGAGCGATGACTGATTCAATCTTCCCAAACAATTGCTTTTCCCCTCAGATTCTTCATGCTACATTTCCAAACCCAAGGTAGGGGTGAAGATTTCGACATCAAAACCGCCGTAAATATGGTCGCCTGAGATCCAGAAGCTACAAATACTTCCTCCATCGCAGTTGCAGCGGTACCAGAATCACTGGTAAGACGCTCACGGCCTCTCCAAGCCCCGCATACTGAGGAGATAATCGCACATGTATGAAAGCGCCAGCGGCAAACAAAATGGCAACGACGTTATACACTACCGCCCAAGTGAAGTTAAAAACAATCTGGCGGCAAGAGTCTCGGGATAGGTCTATAAGCACGAGGATCCCCAACAGAGACGGTCTGATGAGGACAGCGTCCCCTGCGGTCCACGCAGTACGGATCCCACTATTCATATGCACGCCCACGCTGGCCTGAGAGAGAGCAGCAGCATCATTGACCCCGTCACCGCAGAAAAGAACGGTCTCCTTGCCAACTTGCATGAGCTCCTTGACGTACTGCTGCTTTTCTCTGGGCGTGCATCGAGCCCTGACAACTTCATGAGAAATCCCAAGCTTGAGAGCCACTTTTTGAACTGCACCGATCTCATCGCCACTGAGGATTGACACGCCTATCCCTCGCTCGACCAAGCTAGCAACGACGAAACTCGCATCATCGCGCAGAGTAGCTTCCAGCCCGAAAAGGGCCACAAGCCGATCGTCGTGAGTAACACCCAAGACTGTGAGATTCCTCGAGAGAAGATGTCGTACCGGCGGTAGATCTTCTACTTTCAGCCATCGCGCATTCCCAACACGTACCACCCGCCCGTCCCAAGTGCCTTCAATGCCTTCGCCGACCACTGGTGTAACGTAAGTGACAGTAGCAGGCTCAACGCCTGCCGCTGCAAGGTGCTTGAGCACTGCCAACGATACCGGATGATCTGACTGGCTCGTCAGAGCGACCACGACAGCAGCACTCAAGCTTTGAGACTCAGAGTAGTACTCCTCGCTCACGACCGTTAAGCAACCCTGCGTTAGGGTGCCTGTCTTATCAAAGACGACATGGGTCACGCCTTTGGCTACCCTCATCGCTTCCCCCGATCTAATGACCACACCGTGCTTTGCTCCAACCCCACTCGCAATGAAGAGGACCATAGGCACAGCAAAGGCTACAGCGCATGGACAACATACAACGAGTACCGAGATGGCATAGGGTATTGCATCAAGAATAGCTGAGCTGGTCGACTCTTCCCGGTGCATTATGTTGACTGTGAACCAAATAATTAAAGTCAACAGTGCGAGTGTTGCACTGGCCGGCACAATCCACTTGGCAACCGCATCGGCAGTTTGCTGAGCCTTGGTCTTTGAATGTGTCACTTCCTCCACCATCCCCGCAATCTCGTCAATGGTATTGTTTCCCGGTAGTCGGCTCACTTGCACCAAAACTGGGTCACCAAGATTAATCGACCCTGCAATGACCGCTGAGCCAGGCCTTTTCCCGACCAGATTTGCCTCTCCAGTCAGCACGGATTCGTCGAATTCTGATACTCCGGAGACAATTGTACCGTCCGTAGCAACGGGGCTCTTGGACTTGACTCTGAATATATCGCCAAGCTGTAGCAGACGGACATCAATGTCTAACTCCTTCTCATTAGAAGGGTCTTGGACATCCACAAGAGAAGCGGACTGTGTCTGCAATGATTTGATAGAGCCAATCCTGATAGCTCTATGGCATGCGAAGTCACTCATCAATCGCCCCATCATTATGAGGGTTATGAGCAGGGCGCTGGTTTCAAAATAGATTCCGGACACAAGATGCGTGCCCTTCACCTCACACATGAAAGATGCTACGGAGAATCCATATGTGATGGAAGTGCTCAAGACGATTAACAAATCTAGATCGATCACTCGGTTAAAGATCAAGCTCCGAAAAGCCCTAGGATAGAAGGGCCCGGCAACAGCGACCTGAATGACGCTCGCCAGTGCGAAGGACACCGCCCCATATGCGATCGTGTGTTTTGGAAGCGGTGCCCACGCGAGGATCAAGATTGGCATAGTGAGAACCCAGGACAAGGCTGTGGTGTATGCTGTCGCTCGAACTTCTGTGGGTATTTCATCATGAGATTTTGGAGGAGCCAAGTTGACCGGACTATCCAAATCCGTGTTCAAGGCCTTCAGAAGATGTCGAGCGCCTATGATATTTGCTTCGTACTTTATAGTAAAGGTATGTTTATTCATTTGCGTCACATCCTTTACGCCAAGAGGCAGCATGGCCTCTGCCGCAAAGTCTCCGTGAGTACTAGCAACTACTACATCAAGCTCTTGCCATCCATCTCCAATCCTCTGGCAGGCACGGCCGGTCGTCCTTTTCACGGATTCGATGACATGGCGAACCGAAGACTTGGCGAGATCAAGGTCGAATTCCGCTTGCAGAAGGACATTGTTCATTTGCAGATTGTGGACAGCCGGCATTGACTCGAAAGCTCTCGGAATCTTACTTGTGCAACCTGGGCAGTTTGATCCTTGGAACTTGAGGATTACGTGCTCGGTGTACGCTGGACCTTCTTCAACATCATCAAGCTCATGGTTTCGGGGTGTCCGTGGGCTGAGAGTTGTACAGACGAGTCCATTGGAGTCATGGTCGGTGATGCAGTGTACATTCACCGACCTCCCGATCGCGCTGGTGCCGCATGGCCCTCTGTCTTGCACAGGCTGCTCCCCACAGCAGTCTTCTCCAGCACAGTGACTGGTTGCTGACGTGTGCGCAATATCGCCATTCCTTGGTTCGTCCTTGCCGCTGTGAGAAAGCGACATATCTTCTACGAATGATCGCAGTGTCCCTGTTGCTTGGCTATCCTCGTCCAAGAAATCAATACTCCGCTCCTTCTACCAAAGATAAGGAAGATCGTCGATCGGGAATTGGACATTCCATAGGGTTGAAGGTCACGAGTGTCTTTTATTCAATCCAAAACCACGCGCCTGAAACATCTTTGCGGAGAGCCCGGATGGCTGTAACCTGCAGGAACCCGGCATGTGTCAAAGCGTCGAGTGCATCATCATTATGCAAGATGGAAGAGGCTCTGTGACATTAGCCGCAATGCGATCAGAGCGCCCAATAATGTTGTACAGCTCTGATACCTACATGCAGAGCGTCGCTTGGGCGGAAGCCCGCTTGATTTCACATCATTAGGTACATGTCGATTGGGAACATTAAAGCTAGATCTGCATGTTAGATTTCGAAGTACCTACGCAGGCTTATATGATCGTACTCCGTAAAGAAGAACCGTGGCCACAAAGCAGGTGGGAAGTATTAAAAGCCCCCCCGATTACTTCGAGGCCAAGAATGTCAGTAATGCACCACTCTGCCTAGGACTCATCAATGAAGTTTTCGTTTGGGCTAGATCGCCAGCGGCCGAGCTCAAGTGTTTGTTTGACAGCCGCTGATCCATAAGCGCAGAGCCGCTCCATCTTGCATAAAGGAGAGACGTCAACATCCGTTGAGCCAACCATAATTCACAGATTGGATACTTCCACAATTTCATTCAAAGCAAACCCTCCACAGTCCAGCAGGAAAGCAAGAATACAGAACGTCGCTCCCCAAATCCATCACTCCTCTCTGCGAATATCCAAACCTTGAGCCTAGATACGGAGTACATGCAATCACAGATACCTGTTCTCTCCGCCTCGCAGTTTCCTCTCACATCCATCAACCAAAACCTTTTTCTCTCCCGCACCCTTTTCGACGTAGGTACATACCGCATTGCATTTTTTTCCCTCCGTGCACACTAGCTTCACGCGCATAAATTCTCGCTTCTCCATACCCACATACGTTAAGCGACTCGTGCCCTGCCGACCCGATCCCCGTGGGGAAAAGCACAGCCATTTGTGTAGCATAATGCGGGGAAGGTAGACTAAGGTTAAGACCAATGAGCAGCAGCAATCTACACTGGACGACAATAAGAAGGGACTGGAAAGGAAGAGCGACGACGATGCGGTTTGTGCGGCCGTAGGTGGGCTGTAGTACAATGTAGCCCCTACTTAGGTAACGTTCTCCTTCAGAGCAACATTTATTGTCTGGGTCTCTAGGTTGTACCTAGAGCGTCATTTACGGATCACTATTCCATGACAGTGACTGAAGAGGTGCCAGCAAAAACAAGGTAAGTCGCCATAAGAAAGGAACAGACAGGCAGAGCGCTCAAGCCATCGAAGATATCGTCCGGGTTCAGGGTCAGAAAAGATTTTCCGGCGAAAGTGCCTTAGGAAGTTACCTACCTATGTACCTAAGTGCATCCGAATCCATGACACATTTTCCAAGCAAACAAGCCGGGCCAAGTTCCATCCAGTCGCCTAGCGGACTAGAAAAGAAAAGAAGAGAGAAGAAGCCGCTGATGCCGCCTATACATTGAAAATCCTATACCCTATAAGAAATGGCAAGCAATACTGAATTGTCTCATTCGATAACACTGCACAGAGATGCCTATCTATACAATGCATAAGAAGTCTCGCTACCGGGGCTACAAGGCCTGAGTAGATGCCTATGCATGCCCCAGTGTCAAGAAAACCCCCATGCCTGTACGGCATAGATCTGAAGTACTAGCTAGCTATGTATCTGTGAACGTGGGCAGGCCGGCGAGACAAATTATCCATGTAAAATCTGGAGAAAAACTTCATCTCAGGAACAAAACAGCTAAGGTGGAGATGACGTACATAACAAGAATATCACAGCCATAATCGCATGTCACATCATATCATGACCAAACAGGTAAATACCGAGCCACAATACGGCGAGAAAGAAAATTGGACACGACGAAATATGCAATGCGATGCGCTGCGATGCGGCTATCGTGTATGTTGTATGTTATGTATTGGGGGGAACCTCCGCAAGAGACCCAGCGACAAGCGAGGGACAGACAGACAAAGCAAACTAACGAATAATGGATAGATACACTTCATATTCGGACTCAATACCGGATATCAAGGCACGGAGATGTAGGTGGTACTGTGGGAGCAGAGCAGTTGCGTGCGCGAAGACCAACGTAACGTAACGCCTGCATTGAGCGCTTGAGCGCATACCCAAAAAGAATTAACGGACACGCTACCTACCCACGCACCCACCCAACCCAACCAGCTTTGACTTTTGGCGAGAAGGGAAGAAAAGCTTTTCGTAGCAAAGTGGTATCTTGTTCCCAGGTATGTCATTTGTCACACTCACCTAACCACATACTAATCTATCTTCCTTTCCAGCTCATTACAGATGATTACGCTGCCATGCGCGCGACGCTGGAGGATTATGTAATGCGTACACAATGCCTTAGCCATATCCACACACCCACATCCATACCCAAACCCAAACCTCTTGAAGCACCTCGGGTGCGGGGGAAAGGGGGAGGTTGTTAGTTACTGAATGGCTGAGGGAAAAAGGGAACAGCAGCGATCAGACATGGCTAATGGGAGCGTCATGCCCTGTCATTTATGATGGCTTGTGTACAGCAAATACACAACAGAGAGGAGAGGAGCGCGGAGCATGGCGGAGTGAAGGTGAGCAAGTGTGAGATAAGTTGGGATGAAATGAGTCGAGAAGGGGATGCTTACACTGGGTACTTACTCTACCCGTGGGTGGAATAATGCAGGGAGGAGACGGAGAGGACGAGGACGAGGAAGAGGAAGAGAAGGAAGAAGGGGAAGTGGAAGACAATGACGATGACCAAGATAAAGACGAAAAAATATGACAGAGAGCCAAAACCCCGAAGTCGAAGCGAAAGTATCTAAGCAGGTAGCCCGTAGATAGATACTGGATAGATAAATATCTAGGTAGCTAGAGAAGCAAGTGCGTGCGTGCCCAGCAAAACAGTACCTCAACATCCCTTCAACCCCAATTATGTATACAGAAAATCCGCCTACCTGCCATCCCTTCGCAACCGGGGAGGAGCGATCGATACTTCAGTGACGCGTACCCCTCTGGTCACAGCCTATATCGCCCAGTATACGGACTCACCATAGCAGCGAAGTAAAGGAGCAGGAAAAACATGGCTGCCGTGTGCGACTTCCCTGGCCTGGAATTCTTGATAAGGGTACGTGGTGCTATTTTCACTTATGGAGTAGAATAGAGTAGAGTAGAACAGAACAGCCAGCCAAACACCCATCTCGAAAACGCGTGACACGTGCACAATTGTACCCTCAAGCCTCTTCTCCATCTATCTATCGCTTCTCCTCCCTCCCCACTCCCCAGGCCCAATCTCAGCTCTCACACTACCCCTTACCCGTCATCTCACCTGCACTCCCACGCGCCACCGCTCTCCTCTCTTCCCTCAACATGATTATCGACGCCTCACCGCAGTCAACAGACCGTTGTCCTGCCCCACTGACCCCCCTCGTCGTCCATCTGGCAGCCGGCTCCAGAGTGACCCTCCGCGCGTGACTGCTCTCCCATCCATGCGAGTAGAATATTTTCCCTTCTCCCATCCCCACGCTGGGCGAAACCCCTCTGTTGGACTTCGACTCTGCCGCACTGTCGTGGTGGTGCGCGCGGTCCGTACTCCAGGGGAGGGCGGGTTGAGGCTCAGAAGCAGGCCTAGCGCCCCTTTCGTCGTCGCCGTCGTAGCCATCATCTAGCACTGCTACCGTCCGGTGGCTTGTAACAACGGACAGGTGAGTGAGCGCCGACGGCGGAGACGGCGGTTCCAACTTCTTCCTGAGAGGGACAGATGAAGCCCGCGGCGCGTTTGTTGCAGGTTACTTCGCGGTTACGCCGCAGCCATGTGCATTCGGGGCAGGAGAGGTTGCCGTAGGGGGATTGTGTGTGGGGATTTGTGGGGCTTTTGCTATCGAGGGTGAAGGCGTCGTTGCAGCGGGAGCATAGTTTCGGCGTGTCGAAAGAGAGGGTGTCCTGGAGATAGATGTGGTTGGTCCTCGTGCTGATAGAGGGGGAGGTCTTGTTGGGGTAGAGCCAGTTGTCGGTGAAGGTAGGCATGTTGAGGGAAAGGAATGATAGTCTGCGGTGAAGAGGACAAGTGCAGCGACGTCCGCTGCAGAGACTGGTTCTCGTTCCGTGAAAGTAGATGTATGGACAGCTGGGAGTCGATGAGTGAGGTCGTCAAACAGAAAGGATGTTCCGTTGCCCGATGAGGTTACAAGGTGTCGAGGAAATACACAAAGAAGCAGAAACGTTCCTTTGTGCTCAAGATCGGTGTGAAAGAGACACACGAGGCGGGAGAGTCTTCCCTGCCCCATTGAGGACGGCGGTTCAGCTTTGTAATCATGATGTCTCTAATTTGTAGCCCATGTCTCGAACTGATTCCGCCACCGAAAAATCAAGGACAGGGTGGAGATACTGCCATCGCAATATGTCAAATTGCAGCTTCAATCGTAGATCTATGATGTTGAGCCGGCCCTCATGAATCCCTCATACCATTCGTCGCGCAAAGTCTCGAACTTGCATTCAGGTTTCGTAAATCCTCCATTGTCCCTACTTGGCGACACTGAGAGTGCCGATTCGGCTCGAACAAGATCAGTCGTCCCATCCCTGCAACCTCTTGTGACAACCTTTCTTGGCAACTCGACCGCAGGGAGCCATTCGAGTGGAAGTATTCGATAAATGGCCTCGAAGAGTTGAGCACCTCGACCTTCTATCCACCACTGGCCATTGGTGCTATGGATAAGAACGGCGTAGTGTGCAAGGATAACGAGCGCCATCGGATCTTTCTTTTCCAGCTGGGCGACATACGAGCCTTGAACCATGAGCAGCCAAGTAAAGACTAGGCCTGGATCGCCCTGTACAGCAGTATTTATCTCAAAAGCTTTCCTGAGACTTTGAATCGTTAATTTATATAACTCTCTACTGCTTGGATCAGGCGTATCTGTCTCATTTTTGTCGAATAGCTTTTCAAGAGCAGAGTTCATATCTTCGGGGAGCCCGCATACCGTGGAATTCCAATTTCCAATGAGCGCTCCCAAAGGCCCCCGAGAAATCCATTCCTGTGCACTTTGGAGGACCGTTTGGACACCTCGTATGAGGACGAAGACGCCTAATATGTCATCCAAAGGTTTTGACGACGATACAAGCTGTCTTCTGTAGGGAAATGCGAAAGCCAGTAGCGAAACAATGCACGAGAGCGAAAATAAGGCATGGCAATTATCGGGTGTAACCTCGTTGAGCGCGGGTATGGACATTGAGAGCGCTAGATTCCGATGGCTACACGCTGCTATCTCGTAACGGTGACGCTTCGTAGGGTCAAGATACATGATATTTACCGCTGCTACGGCCAGCAGAGCGTGCAGGAGAAATTGGTGGGACATTGCTTCCCTTGGCACGGCAACTTGCCATATCTGTTGCTTTGACGGTATATTCGATACAGTGAAGCAGGTGACGGTAGTAAAGTGGTGTAGCAGTTCCAGGTCGAGAAGCGTAGGAATGTAGACTGGTTTCACAGCACTGTGATCGTTGTCTCCGCTCGATGGAGCATGAATCCCATCCGAAAAGCCTTCAGAAGATGAGAATGCAAATATTGGGTCAGTGAGCGGAGGTAAGATGCTGATGCCTTTCCGGGCTGGAACTGATGAGAAGCCCGGCAAAGCCAGTGAGGAAATAGGCTCGGAGTCAAGAAAGCTACATCGAGAATCTAGGCGTAGACATTTGCCACAAGTTGGCTTCTTCTCGTCACACTAGCCAAAACAATCAGCCTAGGACACGGTGTCCGCAACAACGGTCTCGGTGTGGGACAAGACACTGGAGAACGTAAAATTATAAGTACATTCACCGGTCTAGCCACAATTTCGCCGCTGCCGACACCGTTTTAAGCTCAATAAAGAGCTAAATCTAGGCCAGAGTCGGACCTTTCGCTCGGATATTGGCCATCGAGAGACCAATGTCCTTGTAATCCCTGCTTTTGCGGGGTGGCGAATGGTTTCACTCAAGATCCGTCTCAAGCTATGCATGGATGGATCCAGTCACTCGCTATGCGAGCAACTGCGGAGTATTTCACGAGTGGAAAACAAATCATAAGGCGTGCATGGCGCCCGTGGACGACTTCCTTGTTTGACCATGGACCGGTGGCGGCAGCAGCGAAACCGGGCCAATTGGCAGTCCCGAATCACAAGGGGGAAATGCAACGGAATACGGGACAGAGAAGTCTTGGGGAATAGCGGCATACCTTCACTTTCCTCGTCTTGCACTGGGTACAGCCATGGCGAGTCTTATTGTGTAGACGCCTCGATGGCATTGTGACCAGGTCGAATTCCGGAGCGACCTTCCGCCAAGTTATGATGCGCTAGTCAAATGGCCTGTTAGAGAGGACGTCTTACCAAGAGGGATAGACTGAAGAGACGAGGTGAGACCGGCCAAAGCACTTCGCGCGTGGACCTGGCTGCTTGTATGGTGCTGCTGAAATGAGTATTATAACATAAGAAGATTGGGATAAGTGTACGAGGGAAGCGGTGTTTTGTAGAATTCAAGAAGCCTAGCAACGACCAGAATAGAACGATAGGAGTCGACATCCTGGAAAGCGCTAATCTCGATGAAGTAAAGTGTACGACTTACATGAACCTAAATGGTGAATTTAATTGTCTGAAGTATATTTACTCACAGAGGTACCCCTTTTCTTCTTCGTTACCAAGTCCCTCGTTACCATTCAGTTATCCTCCATGACGAAATAATATCGCTCCATACTCTTTCATTATACGTTCTCACCGGTCAAGGTTTCTTCTCACTGCTTATTTTCGTGCACTCTATCACTATGACGAACGACCACGACATACGCGAGACACAAGGGTTGGCATACTACCGCGACAACGCTTCGATGGCCCTGGACGCTATTAGGGTTGCAAAAATGCCGGTATGTGGCGACTTCAAGTGTCTGTTGCTCTTGAATTTGTCGCGGCTTCTTCGCCTACTAAGCGTGCCATCTAGCTCGCTGCACCGTGATCATGAGATTTAAGGGGTCCCATGAGAATTGTATAAGACTTCGCAGGCCACGAACCATCTCGACAAACCGGGGATCCTCAGTCGCGGCCCAAGACTGCCTCAGGTGTGACCCATGCATTGAGAGTGATGATGGCGTACAAAGCGATCAAAACAACTCCATCGAGCCTAACCTGGTATCAGTCCTGACGGGCGCAAAGGAGAAGAATATAGATGCTTACCAATTGGACTTCCCGTCATCTGTCATATACTTTAAGACCAAAACCGACACGGCGAGGCTGACGACCTGGAATCCATCAAAGAGGAAAGTCATGTCATCATCGTGTCTGATCCAACCAATGATGACAGCAAGCGGTAGAATGCCCAGCAGTAGTTGTATGCTGCTGCTAATACTGATGGCGAAGCTATTTGGCATCTCATCCTTGACGGCGAAGATGATCGAGTGCGGGTTGCACCCTAGTAATGGCAAAAGGACGAGGCCGACAAAACTTTGTGTCAGGACTGTCCTTTGGGTGAGCCCATCAATACTGTCCACGGCAAAGGTCGTGTTGAATCCCAGGAAAACTGTGACAATGATAAGTGTGGACGCCAGAGCTGGCTGCGACATTTTTGGCAGAGGATTCTCCTGAGACCGCCTCATAAGCACGTTCTTCCCGGTAGCGCCTCCAGCGGACGCTGCCAAGCTCGCGCCAAGCCGTGCGATCCCTTCTTCTGCATCGCCACGATGGATTCTGACTCTCCGTTGCTCTGTTCTCTGATGTGGTGCGTTGAACATGACAGAATGCGTCTTGTAGCAATAATGGCAGAAACAGATGTATGATATCAGCAAGAGTATTGCTTCTCCTCGCGAGAACTTCGCCATGAGACGCCCGTTAATGCCGTGCTTGCTGAAAGCATTCATAGCGGTAGGCAATATGAGGGCTGCGACGCTGAGTGCGAGTTCGTTCAATGAGCTGCCGACGGTCGTTGGATTAAATCTTTGCTCAAGACGATTGATGCCTCCGAAAAAGAATCCGAGGCCCACCATGAGCACGCTGTTAGAAATTGCTGCGCCAATGAGGGAGGTTTGTACGATCGCTGCTTGCCCTTTGAGCAGAGCGATGATGGTTATGACCAATTGAACCGCATTGCTTGGTATCGCGTTTTAGCATACGTGCTCACGATAATGGATTGTGCATACCCAAAAGTAATGACAATCAGCATTCCTTCGTGGCCTCCTCTCCTTATTACCAGCTCTTCCGTCACCGCATCGAGTATTTGGCCCAGAGGTATGATGGCGACGAAGTTGACAGCAAAGGTGACGACAGGACTCTGATCCGTGTATTTCACAGCGAAACCGGTTGGCACTGCTGGTGTGAGAATTGCGGTGATCCAGGATGCGAACAATGTAGCTCTCAACCCGCCCCAAACGGTGTATTTCCTCTTCTTTTTCGTCTGACCATTACTAGCATGGTGTTCCCCTTCCCTTCGTACACTACCGAACGGCGTTGCGCCAGATAGCACGTTGGATTTGCTAGCGTCATCCTCCTCGAATCGTGCGTGCCTTTCAATTTCTAGGAGGGTGTCTATCCACAGAGCTCTTAGCACGAGTCATACTCTAGTCGGGATGCCGGATGGTTGACTACTCACCCATTCAGACACGCTCTTCGAACATGTGGATACCAAATTCATTTGTAAGCTGTGGGTTTGAAGGAAGGGTCTCCTCGTCGTACTGCAACATAATTGCGTATCATAAACCGCTGCGAGCAATGCTGGACGCTGCGGCTGAGATGCAGCTAGGGAAGACCTCGGCCAAGTACCTCGGCATGCAGGCATCAACGCGGCACGGCATTTGGGGTGCACATGCTGGGTTTTACGAGTCATCTTGGATCGTTGCCCATTTTCCACGACTTCAAAGTTGCCAATGATGTGTTGATATATCATAGGAGAAGCTTGAGCAAGCTCTGAGGTTTTAGGCTTACGCCCGTCAATGGCGCCTGAGAAAAATTGACAACAGCCTAAGAGTACTTGAAGGCTACTCGTGCGGCAATAAAGTACCTACTTTACAGCATAGCTAAGGTAGCTGCGTACCTAGCTCCAACAACATTTTCTTCCCTCTCTCTCGAATGATTGACGTCCGATACATACCTATACCTTCGCTGGCTCACTCTGACGAACTTGTTTGAAGTCCTGAGTTGACAATGAGAGACCCTGCTCCGCCTTGCACAACCGTCGCTCCTTCTCTCCGCTAAAAACAAACATACCCATCAACATTGTGAGCGCTGATCATGTTGCGCCCCTCGTCGTTCTCTTCCCTATCCCCAAAATTTGTTTTAGTTCGCGTAAGTGCTCGCTGACGCTGTGAAAAGCAGGATTTAAACATCAGACTAAGCTGTGAGCTCTGGCTTTTGGCCTATCGGACCTCAACTTCAAGCGCTCGGTGTTGGCATGTTTGCGCGCGTACCGCTTGAATGCCCAAATCTGGACGGTACATGCTGTATACAGTATGATGCCGCTTGCCATTATTGGGCTACCAGACTCAGCCTCGAAAGATGGCGGCGGGAGCACTCAACAAGCTTCGATCATTGTCGCACCAGGGACAAGTGCTTACTCGCAATAGTACAATGTTTCTGCGCGGTCCAATCACAGATTATGTATAGTCGATCCTTCTTCTACGCCTCATGGTAGCATGCGAAGTCTAATGATCCTTGTTATGTGCTTGTAAACTTTTACAATCCGTCCAAAGTGTACTCATAAGGTAAGCTGAGTCCCAGCTCCCAACCTCGTCGCCGTTGTCAGCTCTTGACCTTTCGTTCTGTCCTTACTTCAAGACCAAAATCGCGATGTTGTCTGGCTTCTTCCCTTTGGCCCTTGCGTGTAATCTCATTGTTACCATACCTCTCACTGCAGCAAATTCAGTCCCATATCCGAGTAGGTCGCGAAAAGACATATTGATACCGTAGGCAAAGACTGACAAATGAACAGCATCTCTTGCGAACTCAACTAGAATAACGTTTCCAAGCGCAGCAGCAATAACGGGTTGCCCGTCTAATTGCACTATAAATGATGGATATCTTGGTTCAATTACCTGGACGGCTAAGACGATTACAGCAACGATAACGGCAGAGACAATAGTCTATGTGGTCAACAAGAAGACCAACAGCACGAGAACCGAAACCATCACCAATACAGAGGTGGAGTTGGAAAATTACACTCCTCTTCCAAGTACGAAGACAACATCAGTTGTCCTTCAATTTGGTACCACCAAAAGGACTGAGATATTGTATGACACATTCGATTTAGTATCACATTCCAACAGACTGACATTCACTACAGGACTTTCCCGTCAATCCTCTACTCCGATTACCCTTCTACTTACACCTTCTGCGGCACCCTCCCCACGACGACTGCTGGAGTAGCAACATGCTTGAGATACCCATGCGCCCAAACCCCGGGTGACTTCGATCCGTTCGATGATGCTTCACCAGTCTTTGCCTTCCCGTCACATCCACCCATACCGGATACCGTCCAAAACATAAGCGCAAGCTACCTAGCATTGGACCCCAAGGGTTCAACGTATGATGCAGTCTGGTCTTACAACAGTGACTACGACTCGGCGATCAGACCTCTCATCGACATGGCAGCTTGGAATTGTACAATAAATGGAGCATTCGCCGCTCCAGCGTCTGTGTTGAACACGGCATTGTATCTCACCGCAACATCTACTTCTACTGAGGCAGGTGACGAAACTGGTACGACACCGGCGGCCAAAGCGAGTCCGACGAGAGAGGCTTCCGCGCCAGCAGCGGCCAAGGAGCCAGCAAAAGTTGAGCCTCAGACGGCGGAAGCGTCTCGGCTCGCTGCGAATCCCTTCGGAGTTGGAACATCAGCCCCTGTGGTAGGGAAACCAAGTCAAGTCCCAAACCCACCTGCTGCGGCAGTCCCGGCCTCAACACCGAATCAAGCTGCAAGCGACAATAAATCTGGCTCCAACCCACCAGCAGCAAATCCAGCACCAGAAAAGGCAAATTCCAACGCTGGGACTCCACCCAATCAAGCAGTGAACGCCAACACAGGCCCTTCCAATCCACCAGCCGCCAATTCAGCTCCAGAAAAGGCAAACTCCAACGCTGGAACTCCACCAAACCAAGCAGCGAACGCCAACACAGGCTCTTCGAATCCAGCAGCCGCAAATCCAGCTACCCCACAAGACGGAACTTCCATTGCTGGCACTGCACAGCAACAAGCAGCGAACGGCAACAAAGCCGCTTCCAACCCGCCTGCCGCGAGTTCACCTTCCCCACAAGAAGGAAACTCTAACAGCGCCGCTCTCCTCCCACTCCCAGCCCTCCCCAACCAAGCCACGACCGCCGTTCCAGCCGGCGCCGCAAACGCCGTCGCGAACGTGATCGTCAGCTCCACGAACGCCCGCGGCAGCCTCGTCGCCGTCGCCACATCCCAAGTCCCCGGCGTGATCGTGACATCGACCAACGCGCAAGGCTTGCAAGTCGTCGCGACCGTCCCCGTCGTCTCAGACAGCACACCTCAATCCGCCGCCGCCGCCGCGTCCCCGGTCGTCGTGAACGGACACACGCTGACCACAGACTCGCAATCCCACTACATAATCGCGGGGCAAACCCTCTCGGCCAACAGCCCCTTAATCCTCGGCTCCGGCGCCTCCGCCACGTCCATCGTACTCCAAACAACCGGCCCTGCCCCCGTGCTCGTCATCGGCTCGAGCACCACAACGCTGTTCCAAACCCCCACCCCAACCCCAACCAGCCACCCACCCCTCACGATCGGCACGCAAACCGTCACCGCCAACGCGCAAGGCCAGTACGTCGTCGGGGGGCAAACGTTGACGGCCGGCGGCGAGATCGTCGTGGGCGGGACGACGGCGGCAGGAGGGACGGCGGCGGTGGGCGGGACGATGGTGTCGTTGGCGGCGGGCGGGACGGCGGCGGTGGTGGGGACGAGCACGGAAGGGCTGGCGGGGTATATAGTCGGTGGGTTGGGCGCGGGGCCGAATGGGAGCGCGGGGACCGTGCCGTTTTTGGGGGGTGCGGGGGGAAGGATCGAGGGGTGGGGGTCGAGATGGTTAGTTGGGGTGGTGGCGGTTGGGGTTGGATGGGTGGGATTGTTGTTTTGAGGGGAAATGAAGGATGAGGATGGGGGGTGGGAGATGATTAAAAATGGGTTTGTATAGATGACTGACGGAACGAAAGGACGGACCGACGACTACTGTGTATAAAATATAAAATATATTAATCACGACAACATGATACCCCATCTATCAAACGCTGACATATTTCAATTCCAGGGATATACACGACAACCCAACAGCCAAGCCACCAGCCCCCAAACCCCCCACACACCCAGCACACATTCTGATAAAGTCAAACCTCGCCTCCCACACAACGCACCACCATCACTTATCCAACGCCGTCCTCACCTCCGCCACCTTCAAGCCCACCGGCCCCCTTCAAGCCCACCGGCCTCCTCTTCCACCCCAAGCCCCTCCGAACCCTCCCCCACAGCGACTCCCGCCGACCTTGCGCATCAGCAACAACACTCCCCTCGCGGCCAGCGTCCCAATCGCCATGAGCTGCAGCCGCAGCACTCTTCCCAGCACGGCCGATCTTCCTCCCCGACGCCCCCACGGCCTCGCGGAGACATTTCCGCGCTCGGTTTGTGATTCTGTTTATGATGCCGCGGAAGAAACCGGACTGATCGAAGTCGTTCTCTCTGGGTCGAAGACCGCTTTGGCTGGCATCATTCTTCGTCTCCTCCTCCTGCTTCTTCTCCTCCGTCTTCTCCGTCCTGTCACTCACACGCTCAATCTCCGTACTGGATTCCGAACCTTCTTCATCCGAAGGCGTCGACAACCCGGGGCTCACCGCGTGCCTAGCGGACAAGTACCGGCTCTCGTCCTCTTCGACGGCGAGCAGTATCGGCGGCGGTGGCGGTGTAAGGGGAGGAGAGGGGGTTGTGTTGACGACGCGGAGGGGACCATGGTGGGAAGAATGCGTTGGGTCTGGTGGGTTGGGGTCGCTAGAGTTGGGTGAGATAGATGGGGAGGGGAAGAGGGAGCGCTGTTGGCGGACGGTCGGGGACGTTGAGGTGGAGTGCTCGTCGGAATGGCGCTCGTGGTTGTGGTTGTGGTCGTGTTCATGATTGTCATGTTGGTTGTAGTCATGGTCGTAGTCCGTCCAGTATGGAAATGGAGGCTGCGTTGGCCCGGGATAAGGTGCATACGGGGAGTATAAAAGTCTAGGGTCGACTTGTTCGCCGGACTGCTCGTGATCCTGGGCTGGATCATGGTCGTAATAATGGTAGTGATAATGGTAATGATAATGGTAATGATAATGGCTGTAATTATGGTTATGGTCTTGATCATAGTAGTCAGTCCAGTACGGAAGGTGCGACTGCGTTGGCCCGGGATAAGGTGCGTACGAGTACTCGTAGATTAACATAATATCTAAATGCTCGTGGGAGTGGGCGTCGTCCGCCCAGTACGGGTATGGGGACTCCATCGGTTTTGAAAGCACGGCCGAGGCGAGGTAGATAAGGGAAGTAGATGAAGATGGATACGAGGAACTGATGGAATGGAGAGGTTTGAAGGAAAGAGGAGAAGCATTTTGTGTCAGGCGTGGATATTGCAATATATATTTTTTTTAAAAAAAGGGAATATAATGAGAACGTTCTATAAACCGGCTTAGAGCAGCCGAGAAGCAGCCAAGAAAATCGGTTGAGCATTTTGATTTTGCAAACTGGATGAATAGCATGTCTTCCGGCGAATTCATCTTCTGCTGACATATACCGTGACCCAGGCCTGAATGAGATTTCCTGAAAATTTGAGCGATCTGACCTGAGGAAGGTGGACAGTCTTCATCTTTCAGACTTAGCAGCGCAAATTCAGAGGCCTTGTGAAAAACTGTAGGACAGCTTCTGAGAAAATTTCCTCCGTCTACGATAGCGATATTCAACTTCTAAGGAGACACAGCCTGCTTAGAACCCCAGCCCAGTACCCTCGGAAGACCGTATTAATTAAGTTTATCGATGTCAGAGTCGTCCTTGAATGACTTCGTACATCTCGATGATTTTGGCAATTTCCCCCTTCTTGCACCGTCTCCGCTTGCATCGAGAGCTTCACCTCTTTTAGAGGGACCTAATCGACGCCGTCAACAGCAACGACTTGTTCTATCAGAAGACCTTGACCCAAGGCTCCCGATGGTCCGACTAGTCCGTCCAAACGCCCAGACTAGTCTAAAATGAAGCTGTACAGACAGTCCACAGTCCGTCCAAATAATCAGACGATCGGACTGCTTTAGACTAGTCTGACAGACTAGTCCATCGCTGCCCTCAAGTCGTCGAGTGATAGTAGTAGTGAGAGTCTCTAATAGCTCAGATTCGTTGTCGCTGAGTGTCATTATGAAATTGTTATCGAATAATAATAATGATGCTCCGTGTTTAACGGGCATGTGGTGACTGTCCTTCATTACTACTAAAGTACGTACAGAATGAAGGGACAGGTGGTCACAAGGCCATATGAGAGTGCAGTGCGGACGCTAGTCCCAATCCGTCTACGCCTCGGTTGCACACGAGGAGGTTAGGCCTCGTCCTACCGCTCTTTTCAACACTCCGTCTTGATGTGAGATATTTTCTTCTCTGCTGCTACTAAAATAGATGAATTGCTATTAAAAATACGCAGAGTATACTCAGATATTCACTACAAAATCGGCTATCAACAAAAAATCCAGTACACCTTCAGACTATTAGTGGACTAGTCCGTTCAAACAGCTGGACTAGTCTATACACCTACCCCATTAACTGGAACAGTTCCTCACACTCAGCCTTGTTCCTCAGCTGAGGAACGAGACGTCTTGGCGGAATAAGACGATGAAAATCCATCGAGGGAAGCGCTAGACATGCAGCACGCTCTGAATGGGGTGGTCTAAATTTGGTACCCTCCACCAGCGATCTTGATTCAGCCTGATCCGAGCAGAACTTCTCAGCGCTTTCCATCCCCGCCCCTTCTCACCGACATCAAGGACACATCAATACAAAGACCGCTATTTCTCTCGCCTTTCACCTACCTCATTTTGGAATTTTCTCTTCTTGAAATGAAGCGACCCCGTGCTTTCGTCAAGAAGTGCGTGCAGAAAGTAAAGAGTGCTTTCAACACACGAAAGCCTTCAGCCTCTGCTGCACAGGAGACAACGAGGGCTGTCTCGTCAGTCGGGAATTCAACAGCCGGCGACACTTCTCATCGCTCTTCTACGGTATTGCATAGCACCTCGCATGAGCAGCGGACTCACGCACAGAGCGCAAACCCCGCCGCTACGGCTGAAGCACCTGTACAGCCTCGGATAAATACAAGAATCATCAACAGTGATAATGCCGTCGGTCAATACGCCGATGCTGATGCCGCACCAGAGCGACTTCCTGTCGATTCCACTATTGTTCGAACTCATCATCTTGATAGCGAAGCTGCTAAATCAGGTGGCTCCTCTAACGGCCTTACTGCCGCTTCGGGGCAGACAACCACAACTCATATGACAGCTCCAGTAAATGGAGCTCCAGTCATAGCTCAAGCCGTAGCTCCAGCCGCAAGTCCAGTCACAGCCCCCAATGCACCTCCTTCTGATTTGGCCGCACCAGCCAAAACCCCTCTTGTGCAGCAGTCATCGGCCGCCGCGATTTGGCACGAAGCTCTGAAGACATTCGAGGAACTGGATCCTAAGAAATACAAGATTCTTGACGAGGTACTCAAGAACGTCAGCACTCCCAAGAACGACAAGATTAGCAGATTGCTCGAGCCAAGCGAAAGCAAACCAGAGTCTAAGGCTCTGTTGCTGAGAGCCAAAGCCATCTTGCCAAGCCTCGGCGCTACCAGGGCGGTCGCGATGACTATAGCAAATGTGGATCCTCATAAGATAGTTCCCTATGTGATTGCGGGCGCCTTTTTCATTATCGATGTCAGTGGTCTACCACCTGCCTAAGAGCTAACTAACTCGAATAAGGTCCTGCTTTGCAGATTATCACCCGAAGATGAGCGAAAGATACGAAACATGCTGTTCGAAAGCGTCAATGCTATCAATGAATGGATCTCCTTCGAAACGAACGTTCTCAAAAGAATCGATAAAGTCAAGCAAGATGTTCAAGAAATACAAAATCTACTGCCCGGCCTCTATCGCCTGGCATTGCAGCTCCTGTGTAATCTACTGTCCGCTTTCAACGCGTCATGGTTAGAAACAGTTGGTGAGCATGACCTAATGCATACGTGACCTTATGCTCACAGACCGATGACAGGCGAGAAGCTCTCAGCCGAAATGGTGAAATGGCAACAGCAAGCAGAGGAACTGAAAGACCACCGCACAGAATGGACTGCCAGGAGGAAAGTAATGGAAGAGGCACTGTCTCGTATTGAGCATGTTGCTAAAGTTCTCGACTGGATCAGGAGTGCTGATGACCCCGAACAATCACTGGAAGCACTGAACGACTGAGCAACGTCAGAAGGGCGATACAAAGAGTCTGCATCGTGGGTTCTCGACAATCGGATCTTTAAAGCTTGGTCACGTGACTTTTACCCTTTTGGGCCTTCCGTGAGCACGACCTCAGAAGTCGTGTCTAAGCGCGTGTTGTGGGTTAGTGGATCCTATGGTGTGGGTAAGACCACAATAATGTACGTTGGGCTCCTAATTCCAAGGTGTCTACTAAATAGCGTATAGTCACCGCATTGTCTCTGAACTGCAAAGATTAGCTGATGGCTATCTCACAAGTGACATCACACAAGAAGAGGCTTCGAAGGCCAAGCGTCTTTTAGTTATATCTTATTTCTGCGACACCTCAAAGCGCGCAAACTATGAGACGATCATTCGATCGATCGGTCGAAAATTGTCGCTCTTACCGGACTTTACTATCGCGCAAGCAGCTCAGGAGTTCTATGACAAGAAAAAGTTAGGGCACACGCATACAATCTCTATCAGGGATTATGAAAATCTTGTGCGTCGTCTTTTGAACGAGCGCTCGGAGTCGTACAACATCGCGCTGTTTATCGACGCTCTTAACGAATGTGATCCATCTCGGGACGCGGAGGGTCTATGTGTTTTCATAAGTGAGATTGTCAGCGAAAATCCTCAAGTTCGGGTTCTTTTCTCCTCGCACGAGCAATTATCTGGAAGTGAGCATCTCAAGGAACATCTTGCAAAGATGGAAGTGGTTACACCTACACTAGGAGATGAGTTAGAGGACTCCATGAAGACTGAAATCAAGTTTCGGCAGGCTGAGCTAGAGGGTTTCATAAAGACTGAAATCAAGTTTCGGCAGGCTAAGCTGAAGGACAGCGAAAGCATTTTCCGTAAGTGAATGCCACTATGAGCAAATGTCAAGAGTGCGCGGCTAAGTTGGTTCAACTGCAGTCAAGCCCGAGTATAAGTCTCTGCTAGACGAGCTTTAGCAGTCGTTAATCGATGGTGCTAAGGGAATGTAGGTTATACGATTCAACTTGAAGCATTGCACTGACAACTTGCAGGTATGTCTGGGTCCGAGTCTGGTTAAATATCACGCTCCCTCTTCAGGATAGTCTTAGGACTGTTGTATTCGAAAACGATGCTAAGAATCTCCTCAATGAATTGCAGAAGTGTGCCACTCTCGCCCCGAAGTCTCCCACTGGGGCGAGGGAGGCGAACGAACAGTTGCAGGACGGTTATCAGCGTCTCTGGAACCTTGGAGAGTTGAGAGAGTCTGAAGAAATCCGAAAACGCCTGTTCCGCTTCGTTGTTTGCGCTTTCGCTCCCCTAAAACTGAGCACTGTTGCCCATGCATTGCGCATCGGTATCGAAGACGGTGAAAACCCATATCGAAAACACTTTTCTATCAAGAATATTGACAAACTTTGCTCAAACTTCCTTTCCAAGGATGATTCTGGCCATCTTAGTTGGACTCACGATTCTGCAAGAGACTTTGTTGTAAGAAGGATTGTGAACCCGGGGATTGATTTGTCAAAACCCAACGCTGAAGTGACTTCGATGAAAAGCAATCATCTTCTAGTCGCCAACACTTTCATCGCGGTAATGAAAGACTCCGACCATCCAGTCTGGAAAGAAGTGGATTTGGATCCTTCTGAGTGGAAGCCACCAAAACGGAATTCGTCCATGAAAATCCGGGGTGCCCAAGGTTGTATATATTATTTGAGCAGGTATGGATGTCGCCATTGTCAACATGCTGCTGAAAAAAAGGTGATCTTTGATCCGTTGTGGACTAGAGTCTTGAGAGAACTAATTCTACGCCACAAAACCGCATTTGCTCTATGGTGGCGAGTTTGGTTCGACCCGTGGAGCTTCCAATACGGTCATCTCGAGGAGGTCCTTGGAGATTACGCCGGGGAGCGCACTATCCTAATCTCACATACTCTTGCCTTTTTGGATCTTAAGGCGGCTCCTCCAGAGGGAAATACTGAGAAAGATCTGGTAGAGTCTCTGGTACGGCATGCGGCTTGTAAAAGTCTCAGTGGCGCCAACGTATTGCATCTAGCATGCTCGGCCAGAAATGGAAGTATCTTGAAATTCATGATTCAAGCTATAATTGATCACCATGGTGAAATTGCTCGCGTATTCGAACTCCTGGAAGAAATATATGAAGATCAAACTCCTTTCACCTTGGCGTTTTTAATCACCAATTTTGGTTCGTTTTGGTCGCAACATCGATTCGATGTAATGAAGATCTTGCTAGAGTTCGAGAAGAAATGTTCTAGGCCGAATGGTTGCGACCAAAGCAGCAATCGGGCTCCATCTCTTTGCCTCTGGTCGCACAAGCCTATGAACTATGGTGAACCAATAGTTTTGTTGTCTGTTATTCATCTGCTTTGCGAAGACGACGTTATCAGCCTTCTTGACATACACAAGCCTTGCGATATCAACGTCCAGACTGAAGATCGTAAGGAAACGGCTCTTCACTGTGCTGCACGCCTCGGGCGTTTTCAGCTAGTAAAGGTATTGGTAGAGGAATGTCATGCGGCCGTCGATGTACCTGACTCTCAGGGTGAAACACCTGTGGACGTTGCTCGGAATGAATTGGAATTCGAACTTGAAGTCAAGTGTCCCCCCAAGCAGGTCATCGAAAGGATGCTGGAGGTTGTCAAGTATCTTGGGTCTATCAATCAGAGCGACCCAGGCGATTTTCAAAGACTACAGCAGCGTTGCTCGACATACATTGAGAGCTAGAGACTAGTAAGACTTAGAGGCCGTAAAGTGAGGAATTGAATGGGGCCGTGCAGGACCGAAGAAGCGGTCTTGAATAGAACGGATTTTCGAGTTATAAGAGAAGCGCGAGTGAAAAAGAGGAGTTGAGAACGTATACCACTGTCTAAACGCTCCTGTCCTACATGCAAGACATTGCAATAATATTGCCAGCACAAGGCGCAGCAATTGGGGGGGGGGGGCGCGCCGTGGCTTGAGCAGCCGGTCATGCTGCGTTCGTCTCGGAAAACGACACCTGCAAGCTGACGCCAGATACGATATTATGTTCTTTTCGCCATTCGTTCACATTGGCTGTACTCTACCTTACATCCATTACCATCCACCATCCGCCCAAAAGCTCGACCCATGCCAACCTCAGAGGGACCACACACACATCCACACCCACACCCACAGCGCACGTACTATCCCACGTACCATCCCACGTACCATCGACCTACGATCCACCCTCGCCCTCGCCCTCGCCCCCACCCTCACCTCCCCGTCCATACCACATTCAAAATAAAAAGAAAAGCCAGCCAGCCATCCACCCAACCCACACCAACCCCCTCCCTCCCCCCTCATAAGACACCCTCCATTACCTACCTACCTCACCATCTCATCCGCATCGCGTCAGCACCGGCAACCCGCAATATGCATTAGTCCATAGGCGGGGCCAGTTGCTGGACATGGGATAAGTTCATTCCCCGAGAGACGCTGATACCTAGCTATATAATCATTGCCTACAATACCATCCTCCAAATAGTCCCTTCTACCGCTGTTGTGATTGGTGACTAGGTACTATCGCTCTCATAGCGCACAGAGCATTCAGATTCCGGTCCCCAATTTATGCACATGCACACCCACATATGCAAATTATGCATAAACCCCCCCAAAAATAATTCCCCGACGCGCTAGTCCCAAAGCAGCCTCGCACCGCGCTGTCACATTTCCCCGCACGAGACCCATTCGCTACAGTGCTAAGATGCTTCGCTACTTAATTAGCGGGCAAACACCAATGCGCAACGGTTTCGCAGAGGAGGGGGGAGGAGGGGGGAGGAGGGGCAGGGGGAGTTGGAGGGGTGGGAGAGGGGTATGGGTATGGGTAAGTATGGGAAAGGAATTATGGGATACCTAACTACCAACCTACCTACCTACGCATCTACCTACACACCTACATATACATGCACCCCTCTACCTACACATCTACACATCCACCTACCAATTCCACCCATACGCTCACTCCAGCAAACGGAAAAAGACCCCACTAACATTGCGTACGTACACATATACCTACCTATATACCCAGAATCGATCTAACAAAGCAAACACCCCCCACTTTCCACTTCCCTCCCACCTCTCGGATCGGAGGGGATATCTAGGTACATCTCGGGAACAAAATACAAAGAACTGACGATTGGGCTCTGCGGGGCAGGGAAAAGAATAAGTAAGTACACTACGTACTCGTACGTCAACCCAAACCACTCGCAACCCTCTTTTTTTTTTTCTTCTTCCTTTCCCTTTTGAGCACCGGATAGCAGCATTATCTTTTTATTTTTGTGGTTTTTGTATGGGGTTTGATTGATTGATTGACAGGAAGGAGCGGAATAAGCACGGAACGGAACGCTGACGGCGGAACAAACCAGCGAGAGAAAGAAAGGCACGAACACCGAGATCCCCATCGAGACGTCTCCCGATTGATCCCTGCCCTCGTTCCCCCCGACGTGACGAGGCCCTCGGACACGCAAACCCAGCCCCCCACCACCTCCTCCACGCAAACCACACCATCCATCTGCCCATCTCCAAGCCGCACGCAACCACCATCACCATCACCATCGCCATGTCCAAAGCGGTAGATGCCGCCAAGACCGCCTCCAACAAAACGACCTCCGCCCTCTCCAAACCGGCCTCGGAATCCTCCCCCGTCGCCGCCTCCCTCCTGCACCACCCATACACCCGCGCCGCCCTGCCCTTCGTCAACGGCGGCCTGGCCGGCATGACGGCCACGACCTGCATCCAGCCCATCGACATGATAAAAGTGCGCCTGCAGCTCGCGGGCGAGGGGATCAAAACGGGCCCGCGGGCCACGCCGCTATCGGTGACGAAGGACATCGTCGCCCAGGGCAAGGTGATGGACCTATACACGGGCCTGAGCGCGGGGCTGCTGCGACAAGCGGTGTACACGACGGCGCGGCTCGGCTTCTTCGACACGTTCATGACGGCGCTGAAGACGAGGGCGGAGGCCAAGGGGCAGGGCATCGGCTTCAAGGAGAGGGCGGGCGCGGGGCTGACGGCGGGCGGGTTGGCGGCCATGGTGGGGAACCCGGCGGACCTGGCCCTCATCCGGATGCAGAGCGACGGGCTCAAGCCGAAGGAGATGCGGGCCAACTACAAGAGCGTCGTGGACGCCCTGGCGCGGATATCCAAGACCGAGGGCGTCTATTCGCTCTGGGCGGGCGCGAGTCCGACGGTGGTGAGGGCCATGGCGCTGAACTTCGGCCAACTGGCCTTCTTCTCCGAAGCGAAGATGCAGCTGAAAGCCAAGACGCAGCTGTCGATGCGGACGCAGACGCTGACGGCGAGCGCCATCGCCGGGTTCTTCGCGAGCTTCTTCTCGCTGCCCTTCGATTTCGTGAAGACGCGGCTGCAGAAGCAGCAGAGGGGGAAGGACGGGAAGGTCCCGTACAGCGGGATGGCCGATTGTTTCCGGAAGGTGGCGAAGGAGGAGGGCCTGTTGAGGTTTTACAGGGGGTTCGGGACATACTATGTTAGGATTGCGCCGCATGCGTGAGTTGCCCCGTCCTTGCCCTGCTATTGGCATCTCTTGCATCCTTGAAACCACATGCTGAATTGCTCATGTAGTATGATAACGCTGATTGTTGCTGACTGGCTTGGCCTCATCACCAAATGATGGGATGGACACTTGGTCGGGACTGGCGTCACTGGGTCTGGACGGTATTTTGGTACGAAGGGCATGACTGCTTCGAGAATTTCTGCAAGCGGCAAATGACTTAGCGTTGGAGCATTCGATCCTATGTCGATCTTTCTGGGCATCTATTTTGAGCAGGTAGAATGCACACAGGCATCTACATCCACATATCTTTCTCACGTGTAAAGAGCTGATGCTTTCCTGAGACGCCGGTCGGTGCTCTACTCCGCGAGCCCAGTCAAATGTCTCAAGACCCCTGCTTCTACTCCTCCTCATCCTAATCCTCTTCTTCGAGATCAATGACATCGGTTGCCGCGGAGCTGCTAGGTCTCCCTCGCTCCTCTTCCACGAGCCCCTGAACCTGTGAATTTGGCACCATCGACACCTCTCTCGTCTTTACTCTCGGTGCTTGGCTTCGTCGTTCATGTTTGAAGTGTGGTGTTCGCGTTCTTGCCGGCGAACTACTGATCTCGTCAGGTCTGTGCCGAGCACTTCCCGGTGCCCTCACATCGTCGTCATCGGAGTCGTCCTGAATCTGAGCGTTTTCGGCGGCTTGTATACGTTGGATTTTGCGGACAAGGACGGGATTGGCCTCGACGTCGTCGGCTGTGAGCATCTACAGTGTCATTTGTTAAACGTGACCTTGGAGAAGCGGGAAACAGGATCGATATTGAGGAACACTTACGACTGTGCATACAGGACACTGCATGGCCTTCCTGCCACCTGCTCCTCGTGTACCATTTCCGTCAACTCTTGCTTCACTAGCATTGATCATGCTCAATATAGCTTCTTTCTCGAAGCTGTGAGGGCATTTGGTGCTGGTGACGGGATCTTTCATCGGTAGCAATGTGATCGGACATTTAATGCTAATACGCTCAGAAGCCACGGCTAGATCGTCGTCATTGTCAGCTGCTTGCCTGCCTGCTGCCGCCGCTGATCTGCCTGTATTAGGATCAGAAGAATCTCGAGACCGGTCAGAGAACCATGTCGACGAGTGTGGCATGGGAGGTGCATCGTCCCCGGGAAATTGAGCGTCGTAGACGAGCTTCTTGAAGCCAATATAGTCGTTGTTTCGCGCGTAGCTAGCATGAAGAATGTAAGCGTGGGGAGGGGATGCTGGCTACTACGATGGACTTACCGATGAGACATTGTCTCGTTTTGATATGTCGATTTCTGTTCTGACATCTTGCGCTTGATGAAATCCACAGCGCTGCCATTCTCCTCACCAGATTGGCTCTCGTCTTCATCATCCTCATCTCCCCCTGGTCTTGGCCGATTCGATCTAAATTGACTTGCCCCCAGCGTACTCTGAGTAGGAGCGATAGCGCCTCGGTTGTTCGCGACATTTGTCTCGAGTTCTTTGAGCGCCTTCTCGAAACCGTTGACTTGAAACTTCGAGTCGATGATCTTGCGAACGCCCGACTCGAGTCTCCCAGTCAACTCATCCGTCTGCCGCCGCTTCCCATCCATGACTTTCTCTTCTTCTTCGTTGTCTTCCTGGGATCCATGCTTCTCTCGTCTAGCCCGAGACTTTTCGTGTAATGCAGTTGCGGCTACCAAGCGATCATTGATATCGACCGCTGCCCCTGATAGATGGTTGTTTGCGGCATTCAAGCGAAGTTTGAGGGAGTCGAGTTTGTGATTACGATGGAGGTCCTGTATGGCGCGTATGGCATTTTCGTTCAGAGGATGTTGGGGAGGCTGGTAAGTGGGGAGAAGAGTAGGCCCGCTTCTTTGTCGATTGGAAGGTCCTGAAGGGCGAGATCTAGCTGAGGAAGCCATGGAATTTTTGGGACTGCGATGTGTGGCAAGTCAATTGAAGTATTGGGTGATGTTGAGAGAATGAATCGACACGCGATCACTGACGCGACGATCGTCGAGTAGTTTACACGCCTTACTTAGGCCGGTTTCTATACTTGGGACACTTGGCCTATCTAAGTAAAGTCACCCAAGACCTCCTATTCACAACTTGACATCGAGGACAAATTCAAAGATACTTTCTGTTATGGACTTGAAGGATTTTATCAGGAGAAGAAGTTTTATGCCAAAAGTATTTTCGTAAATCGTTTGTTCGAGAAGTTATCTAGAATTAAAAACCACGCCCTTCTCAAATAGGCTAAGTATCTGAGTACCGTATTTGAAGTTAGAAAATTACCACGTAGGTAAGTATGCAAAATCTTCATATTACGGTGGCATTTCCTTAGCTATGCGTTCAATTCTATCCTATCGATCCTCTACACCGGTCTTGTCTCCGAAGTACTAACATCCATTAATGTCCAAATGCGAATAGTCCCACCGCTTGCTGCGATACATTGACCGGGATTTCGTTAGAAAGGTTATTAGTGTATTCGTCCTTTCGGCACAGTTGCCTTCTTCAAGAAAATCTCGAGACACAAGCAAATTTTGGATGCCTGACGGCGTGGAAGTCATCCAGCGAAGGTTAGCAAGCTTGGGACCGAGAAGCAAATACAGTTTTCTCTATTTGACTCCAAACTTCTTTCCTTGAGAGCTTTCAAGCCAAGTGAAAAGGGATGGAAAGTAAAGACAGAGCAGCAGATGTGCTGCCAGATCCCACAGCTGATCTTCATTGGGGTCGATACGAGGGGGCTATCCATGATCGCTTTGCAGACAACGCCAACCGTTTCCCAGATCGACTTTGTGTAGTCGAAACAGTATCAAGAACAGCGCCGCAGCGAGAATTTACCTATCAACAGATTCATTTTGCTTCCAATATCATTGCACATTACTTCTTGCAGCATGGCATTCAAAGGGGCGAAGTCATCATGATTTATGCCTACCGAGGGGTCGATCTGTGCATTGCCATTCTTGGGATTTTGAAAGCTGGCGCCATCTTCAGCGTGGTCGATCCAGCGTATGAATCCCTGAAAATCAAAACCGAAATCTTCTGAGCACGCATCTCCGAACCTTCCTAACCACTTAGCAGGTATCCTCCTGATAGACAAATTGTATACCTGGATGTTGCAAAGCCTCGTGGTCTTATTGTTATCGAAAAGGCCTCTAGAGAAGAGGGCAAGCTCTCAGCTCAAGTACGGACATGGATTCAGGAGAATCTCGAGTTGCGAGCTGAAGTACCTGGTCTGGAATTGCTCGATGATGGCAGCCTTAGGGGCGGGTCACTCAATATGAATGGCAAGGATGTCTTATTGGAGCAACAGTCATTGAAGGGCAAGCACCCTGGTGTGGTGGTTGGACCGGATTCTACACCGACACTTAGCTTTACATCTGGTAGGCAGTAATTCTTTCTTTTCGGCGATCGTTTCTCTAAAAATCAGCTGATATGATGCAGGCTCGGAGGGCAGACCTAAAGGGGTATCTTCATACATCGCGAGACCCATGAATCTACATTGCTGACCAGTCAAAAAGGTTTTAGGGCGTCACTTTTCCTTGACGTGAGTTGTTCTCTCCGCATCGTATAAAAATGTAGCGAAAATGACTTATCATAGGCATTATTATCCCTGGATGGCCGATACTTTTAACCTCTCTGTATGGCCCTCGATTTCCAAGCTTGCATGAAATTGACAGTCTGTACAGGACAAAGACCAGTTCACCATGCTGTCAGGAATAGCACATGATCCCATTCAGAGGTACGTGATGCCTTTCGCTCGTCTACCGTCCAAGGATACCCATAGATGGCTAAATGCTTGGCAGAGATGTGTTCACGCCTCTCTTTCTTGGAGGTAAATAAATTTGATCAACTCTTGAGACCGGAGCTGACTATCCCTACCAGCGAAACTGCTTGTGCCTGACAAAGAGTCAATAAAGCATGAAAAGCTGGCGGAGTGGATGCGTGAGTATCAGGCAACCGTGACCCACCTGACTCCGGCAATGGGTAAGCCAATGACTTGCACTAATCCTTCGATCACTTTCTTTGCTCACTCCCACATTTACGCAGGCCAAATACTTGTTGGTGGCGCCACTGCCGAATTTCCATCGCTTCGAAGTGCATTTTTTGTAGGCGATCAACTCATAAAGCGCGACTGTCGTCTATTGCAAAGACTGGCTCCTAATTGCAGAATTGTACGGTCCCTCCCTCCAAACTTGATGCATTATAGCACCTAGCCAACGCTAAATATCTTTATAGATCTCGATGCTGGGGACCACCGAGACCCAGCGCGCTGTTAGTTATTATGCTTTACCTTCTCGGAGTGAGGACTCAGAATATCTCGGCCGGATGCCCGATGTCATTCCAGCTGGTATGTTTCACTATTTACATTTGAGTTGTGATGGAGTACATACTTACTTAAAATTAGGCAGAGGTATGAAGAATGTACAACTGCTTGTCGTCGATCGCGCGTCTCTGGAGCAAGGGAAGCCTCGACTGTGCGGCATCGGTGAACAAGGAGAGATCTTTTTCCGAGCCGGAGGTAAGCTCAACGCAAATCACTCAATCTACACAGGCCTACAGCTTGCTAAGTACTTGTGTTCTAGGTCTCGCTGAGGGCTACCTGGCAGCGGATGATCTAAATTCGGAGAAATTCATACCCAACTTTTTTCTCAAGAACCCTAATGTGTGGCAGGAAAATGAGAAGAGGGATTTGGGCTCTGCCGGTCAAGAGGAGCCATGGCGCAGCTTCTGGAAAGGTCCTCGAGATCGATTATACAGGTATATCGGTATCCGTAAACCTCGCCCGGGCACGCAGGAGACTGACTGCTTGACAGATCTGGCGATCTCGGACGCTATAAGAGTGGAGACGTCGAATGGACTGGGTAAGAATACTTACTCCTGGCTATGTAAAGATGCTAATCCACCGAATGAAGTCGGGCCGACAACCAATGTAAGATACGTGGATTCCGGATAGAGCTTGGAGAAATCGACACGTATATCTCGCAGCATCCGTTAGTTAGAGAGAATGTTACGCTTGTCAGAAGGGACAAAGATGAGGTTTGTAGTAATGCTGAAAAGGTGCTTGGAGCTATAGAGCTTACGTCTCACGATAGGAACCTACACTCATATCGTACGTGGTGCCAAACATGAAGGAATGGACCTCGTGGTTGGAAAAAAAAGGCGAACCAGACGATACAGAAGACGATACCATGGTGGGTATGCTCAAGCGGTTTCGTCTACTTCGAGAAGATGTCAGAGCTGCGTTGAGGACGAAGCTTCCTTCGTATGCCGTCCCTAGTGTCATTATTCCCTTGAGGAGCCTGCCATTGACTCCTAACTACAAAGTCGACAAAAAGGTCTTACCCTATCCAGATGCTGCCGCGCTCGCCACAGCTGCCTCCGCAGGCAGGGCAGCGAGGTCCCACTGGACAGACATACAGAAGACTGTAGGCCAGATATGGGCTTCGCGAATAGGCGTTCCCGTCGAGACCATTGACCTTGATGATGGGTTTATTGACAGCGGTGGTCACAGTCTCAGAGCGCAGGAAGTCCTGTTTGACATCAAGCGCTGGACAAAACTCAGTATCTCTATGAACACTTTGTTCCAAAATCCGACACTGCGCGACTTCTCCAGTGTCATAGCTGCTGCATTAGAAGCTAGAGAGGACGGGGAGAAGAAGGTTGATAGTACGCCGCCGGAGATGGACTACGCACTTGATGGCGAAGTCTTAAAGGCTAAAAGCCTTCCGTCTTCCTT
The DNA here is from genome assembly GCA_003184365.1 of Evernia prunastri. Taxonomy (NCBI): domain Eukaryota; kingdom Fungi; phylum Ascomycota; class Lecanoromycetes; order Lecanorales; family Parmeliaceae; genus Evernia; species Evernia prunastri. The sequence goes on from NKYR01000059.1 coordinate 109,404, forward strand.
CCCAACAGGGGATGTCAGATCAGACACAATTTTTTGTACCGGGCCAACTGGTTTCCTGGGTGCTTCTATCCTTGAGAAGATACTGAATTGCGACGACAGTACTAGGGTTATTGCTCTGGTTCGAGCAAAGTCATCTTCCGAAGCCCTTGTGCGTGTCAAGACCGCCTGTACAGCCTATGGTACGTGGTCAGACTCCTGGGAGTCGCGACTCAAGTGCATACCGGGAGATCTGTCGAAAGAAAAGCTAGGTCTCAGTCCCGACGTGTGGTACATGCTTGAGAATGCGATTGATGTAATAATCCATAACGGAGCACATGTCCACTGGGTTCATACATACACAACGCTCAAACCCACGAACGTCTTAAGTACCCTCGCCTGCCTTGCGCTTTGCTCGCGCGGCAAACCCAAACACTTCACATTCATCTCCTCGACCGCCGTTCTAGACACGGACCACTACGCCTCTCTTATTAACCCAGTCTCAGAAAGTGACACGCTGAACGGCTCCCGCAAGGGCCTTTCGACAGGTTACGCGCAGACGAAATACGTCTCCGAGTACCTCATGCGCGAAGCTGGACTCAGAGGACTACGAGGCAGTATCGTTAGACCAGGCTACATAACCGGCAACCCAGCTACCGGCATCGGGCCAACCGACGACTTTTTACTCCGTATGCTGAAAGGGAGTATCCAACTATCCTGCCGCCCAGACCTAGGCACCAACACCATCAATCTGGTTCCGATCGACTACTGCGCCAACATCGTCGTAGCGTCGTCACTGCATCCACCGCTCGCGCAAGGTGTCGGAGTAGTGCACGTCACGCCACGTCCGCAAATGGGCTTCAACGCCTTCCTCGAAACACTACAGGAATACGGATACAACGCGCCAATGATACCTTATTCCGCATGGCGTTCAGCCCTCGAACAATACGTATCGACCGAAACCCAAGAGCAAAGGGAACCACACGCGCTGCTTCCGCTCTTCGATTGGGTGACGGCTGATCTGCCGTCTGATACCAAATCCAGAGATCTAGACAATGCTAACGCACACGCTGTGCTGCGAGCCAGTGGTGTTGATGAGGAGGATTGCTCGGTCGTAGTTACGCAGGAGACTGTGGGGTCATACCTGGCTTTCATGGCTAAGATTAAATTTATCAGCCGGCCTGGATGGGCCAAAGGGGGAAAGAATCTACCGAGAATTGAGATAGGAGAGGAGCAGAGACGGGCACTGAAGATGGTCGGGAGGGGTGGAGGTGGCTGATGGCAACGATTGGGGGATGCAGAGGCTGGATGAAACGAGATAGAGTGATGGAATGGTGCATACGTACACGGAATGTGTGATGCAATTTTAGACTATCTACACCACAAAAGCATGGATACAATTGCCCAAAGTCAGAGTAATATATGTCAAGAAGACAAGAATATATCCTAACCTCACCCACAATCGAACATCGAGTAAGCGTCACATCGAGATCGAATTTGACGCAGTACACTTATCGGAGAAAGACCTGTCACCACATGGTATCGATGTCTATGGGGGGGGGACTTCGGTAACGAGCTTACGAAGTGATTGGGCCCCGAAGCGAGGAACATTTCAATCGTATAGGTACGGATCAAGATGTGAATTCTGCATGTGAGACTACGATGTTGTCTGCCCTTCCTTCGAGTGAGAACATCGAAGAACACTGAGAACATCCCTTAACGTTTCCTGTACGCTTCGCGCTTGCCTCATTGACTCAAAGCCCTTGAAGAAATGTTGCTCTGCCCATGCGTGCTACGCTCTCCAAAAGAATCCATGATACCTATGTGATATCGTGTCTTGGCCACCGCTAATATAGGGACGTGTGAGACTCACCGCGTGTCGCAAAACCTGATCGCTTAATCTACCCTATCGCCTCGATACTCGATCGCCTAAAGCGCCAGCAGAGACATGTCTCCTTTCAAGCTCGGAATCAATCCTAAGGAAATCCCGCGCCTCGCATCTCTGAAAATTCTCTTTTCGATCAATCCCCTTTTCCAACATGAGACCTCCGTTTTTCGCAATCCTCCTTTCCGTCCTCCAACTCTGCAGCCTCCATCTCATCCACGCCAGACCCGACCAAGCCGTCTGCGGCGACTATTACGGCCAGCCAGACCACTCAGATTGCCTCAGCTCCATATCCGCCCTCGAAGCCAAAGACGGCCGGGTCCACTTCTTCAGTCTTGCCAGCGTGACCAGCCGGCCGGCCGACATCACGAGGAATCAATGGCGAAACAGAGTGGCTCTACCGATCATCGTTGGTAAGCAAAGTGACATGTTCAAACCCTCCCGATTAGGAAACAAACGCTACTCAAATTCCTCCTGCTACTAGATGGTCAGGCCGGCTGTACCATTGGCATCGTCCCCGTCAAGCGTCTAGACGGCACGATCACGAGCGACACGGACTGGTACTGGGCGATGGCCAGCGACGCAGCCGAACTGTTGGGGGAATGTGCCGACAGAGGTGGACACATCAACTCCGGTAAGCCGTGGAAAACGAGCCGAAACGAGACGTTTGCAGATGAAAAATCTTTGGTGAGCTCTTCTTCTCACGCGGAAACAGGTGTCCACGACACGCTCGGCTTGGTGGCCTACGAGCCTGGTTCGCGCTGGGATCAGACGGTCAAGGCCGCGCAAGCGGCGGGCCAGGATGTCTATCTCGAGGAAGACGGTTCCGCTCTCAACCTCGTGATACCAACATCCGCTTTCAACGGCACGGTACGAACCATGGGTCTTGTCCGGAATGCGTCTCTGATTGCGGAATCCTGAAAGGCCGATGATGGTGAAAGAAGCGGATATCTGGCACGGGTGCAGCGTGCAGACTTCTCAGGGGTAGGTGCTGTTCATAAGCTATTGTATCTCATTTGAAACGATTTTCTTTATTTACGCCATTATCTCATTCTCGATGTTTGCGCTTCCGTATCCATCTTTGCCGAGGTCTTGATGGCCGAATTCGAAAGACTCTATCATGACATTGATTACTGGTACGAGAGTATATGTCTTGCTTTGGACATTTTGTTCCTCATTGTTCTCACAGATATACCGGATCAGTTGATATATAAAGCACCAGTCTTATACGCCGTTAGCAGTATTTCCACCTCAAAAATCATTGTCCATATATAAAACAGCCTTATACGTCAGTAGCGCTTTACCGCTGTCGCCGCTTGCCAGTAAGCCTACTACTACCATTAAAACACAGAGATCAACAGCGCGGGTGATACCATACTCACCATAACAGTGCGTATAAAGACGTATCATCCAGTCAGCATATCCAGCAGTATCTACAGTACTCAATATATAGTACGAGGCCAAGACTGCGGATCAATGATCACGAGTTATGATAGACATAGTGGGTTCAATCTGCCATGCTAGGAGAAAGTACTCTATATGATTCATCCCGCCATGGTGTCAGGGCTGGGAGAATGGCTGGGAACCATATCTATCAACCAACAAACTCCAACCATATATCCAGGTTTTCTAGACACGAGTTTAAAAGAAGTCGGACCTCAGCGGTCGCATTGGAGCTTCTGCTAATCGCGGGTATCGAGTCCACCCAAAAGCGAAAGGCTTTTGCACGCCATACACAATACCGCGACGTCCACTTCGAGTCACCCATCGTCGCTGCTCTCCTGAATAACGTCTAAGAATACTGTTAACGCTACAGGTCTCCCTCGCGGCCGTCGTTGGTTTGTCATTGTCATGACACGCGGGGGCAAGCTATTGATCGCGCTTGCCGTTATATCTCTAAAAGGTAACGCGGATCGTTGGCAGAGCGACCACTCGTCCTTCGACCACTCCTTAATCACATCACAATGACAATGTTTACGGATTAAATCAGATACACACTGCACTCATATTTATACAATTGGGTGTTTGATGATTTCGGAGCTGACAAACACTGAATTGTCATATGCGACCATTTCATTTGTGCGCCAAATTTGCGGCTGTCTTTGGGGGCCACTATGACTCACTCTCAACCAACTACGGAGTAGATTTTACATGAGAACGGCTCCATCCCTCTCGTTCTCCTTCAAATCTGCACGAATCATCCCTCCTTCGTAATCGGAAAACGACCACACACCTCGCACTGCCTCAAAGAATTCATCCTACCACAACGCACCACTCTAATCCACCGCCCAACCCACAGCACCGCTCCCCCCCTTTCCCTCCCCACCATGCCCCGCACCCTCACCCCCATAACTCAAGACACCATCACAGACTGGTCCGGCCTGATGCTCCCCTCGCAAACAATCCACCACCTCTACCCCACCTGCACCGTCCGCGTCATCGTCCAGAACCCCTCTAACCAAAACGCCGAAGCCGTCTACTTCGAGATCGTCAAGATCAAAGACGGCACGTTCTGGGGGGTCGCGCAGGACACGTACCGGTTGGCGGATTGGATCGGGCTGGAGGAGGGCCAGCGGATGACGTTTCGGAAGGAGCATATTAATGAGATACCGATCGAGTGGCAGCCCAAGCGGTTCCAGAAAGCGGTGAGGGGGTTGGTGGCGCGGGCGGAGGGGAGGGGGTGGGGTTTCGGGTTACGGGGTGTAGGGGGACGGGCGGATTTTGAGTTGAGGGAAGTTGACGAGATCTTGTGATCGTGATGCTTGAGTTGCACTCCTACATTACTTCAAGAGCGCTCATACTCATCAATCGCTTACACGCCGGTTCGGATACTGTCCACCATCGATATAAGGTCTATGTAGCATATGGTGATGCAAATATGAAGTGCTGTACTTTGAGCGTACTCCGTAAAGGGGCCCGAAAGGTTCTGGTCGATGTGAACTTATCCAGGGTTTAGGAATTGGGTCTAAATGAATTACATGAAACGCCAGACGGAGACGAAGTCAACGCAACATTTCAAACATGGAAAAGCGCCTAAATTCGTGCAGAATCCATCACCTTCGACTCCATTTCACAGACACACTATCCGGATTCCTCATCTGCAAAAGCAACTCAACATTACTATCCTTGACCACATCCAACATCCGTTCTCTTGCCGCGTCCGAGGATTCCCCCTCAAGCGCGACGGGCTCCGCACGATAGTCGCGGAACAAAGCGGCCATGGTCGCTACGAATTCCACCTGTGCGAACTTCCTGCCGGGACAGTTCCGCGCGCCTTCGGACCATGCGATAAACGTTCCCTTGTCGGGGGTCAAGAGACTTTCCTGGGCGAGGCGGGCGCTAAGGGTATCACGTATGCTGTCGGCGGATGAGCCGGCGATCCATCTGGTCGGACGCCAGGTCAAGCTATCGGGGCCCCAGTATCGAGGGTGGGTTTGGAGCGCCATCAGATTCGGGACAACGATGGTGTCTTCGGGGATGCTGATCTTTTGGTGTCCGGCCTGAAGAAGAGGGGCCTGATGGCCGGTGTACTTGGGGATACCAGGGAGCGGATTGTAGAGCCGGAGGTCTCGAGCTAGACTGTTATTCAGCATTGACTTGAGGGAAGTTTTGGTGAATGGCAAGCTCATGAGCTCTTTTCAACGTACCAGAATCCCAAGAGTCCTTTGGAGTTTCGGGAAAACAATATCGTATTCCCACGTCTCGCTTTTCCCACTGTCAAGGTAGTGGTTCAGCTCCTCCGCGATCCAGTCTTGTGCTTCCGGGTGTGCGACGAGAAGTAATATACTGTAGGCCAACGAAGTAGCAGTCGTATCGTGACCGGCAAAATTGAAAACAAAGATGTTCCCCAAAATTTCATCGACGCCAAGTGCTTTCAACTCATGTGCTCTCCCACCCCTTAGAGTCTTCTCATTTGGGCCTCTTCCCTCAACTTCGGGCAGCGCTTCGGATGCCCGTACAAGATTACTCACAAGGGTCCCTGATCCGGGCCTCCCTTCTACAATCAATCGCTTTTCATCTGCGAGCTGGTCCAGCATGTACTTCCTGAACTCGGTTATTGCCCAGCCGATTTGTTTCCATTTCGAAGGTAGTAGAGGGATTCGAAATACTGCCGGTGGCAGGACTAATATTACCAGAATGTTTCTGAGGATGATAGACAGAGAGTCTCTATAGGTAGATGGTTGCAACGCACCGCTATCTTTAGCAGTACTTCTGAATGGATATGATTTCTGGAATCCTGCAAAGGCAAGTACGTGTAGAGCTAGTGTTCTTGTATCTTCCAACGTACTTTTCACACCTCCCTGCCTGTCAGGAAGCCAGACGCCGACCATATCGCTTGCCTGGCGCAGTGATTCCGCCCAGACCAGTGAACTTTTCTGTTCATTGAAAGGAGTGGCAGTAAGTTTTCGTTGGCGCTGCCAATCAGAGCCTTCGGCCTAGAGATTCGGATGAGCAATTGAAGTTGAGGGTTGGGAACGCAGTCATTTACCGTGGCAATGTTAGGTCCAAAGACATTTAGCATGCCTATAGACAAGTTAGCGACAGCTTGCCGTAGTTTCCACCATCCGTCCACTGGATATCCTACTCAACATCCACACTGGCCTTCCGAATTCACGACCTCGCGAGAAGATATCCGAAGCGGCTTCTGACTGAGCAATGTACAACCAATTTCTGTTTGGCGTAACTAACATCCAAAAATCGCCGAGCCTTTGATGTGTTTTGAACCGATCATGAAACTCCCAACCGAGCCGACAGTATCGAGTGACGGAGAAAGCATCGAAAGGCACGTGCCTGAAGAAGGAAGACAATGTGGTCTGAAGGGCAATCCAGAGAGGGTTATCAGGACTGACTGGAACACAAACGATGGGAATACCGAGTCGAGAAGCTCGGCGGTAGTTGATAAGGAGGCAATAGGCATTGTAGGAGCCCCATGATACAAGAGTGAGAGCCAGTAACGTATAGGAGATCATTCTGAGAGATAGCACAGTGCTTGTTTGAACGTTGTGCTGTGGATTTGCTTTGGCCCCTTGGGTGTGGAAAAGTGTCGTCGATCGTCTCGGATTGATTAACTGATTGATTAATTCAAGTCATACTAGCCTGAAGTTAGTCCCTTGGTGGACCAACTATGAGAGAATTACGTAATTCATCTACCAATCGGCCTGGCCAGTCATATCGCCTCCTGAAATTTGAGGCTATACAAATCAGTGCAACCTTCTAGTGCCTTGTTGCATGCATCATTGTGGGGGCGTACAGGCTGCACAGTGGAATTAGAACTGTCGTCCACAGTCCGTAGAGCCCACGGAAGGGCGCTAGCGCACAAAATGTTTCTTGAAGGATTTACTGTTCCTCAGCGGAATCGGCGTGAAAAAAAAATCTACCATCGTGGCTCGCGTTAATCGACGCGGTAAGATATAAGACGACAGATCTGCACTTGCTCTCTCTGCAGCCCGCGGAGCCGAGCCTAGTTTGATACCTTTGCCTCACGTCGGCAGCAGCCGAAATTCAAAGCTCTTCAATAGATGTGGATCACTGGGGAGGAAGGAGGCCGGATATGTGCTCCTCATGTCTCTCATTCTATTCCCTACCCCGCGGACAATATGGGTGAGCTAGGTCTGCTTTGGAAGACGTCTCTATTCTGATTGTTCTTGGGTTTGTTTCAAGGGTACCCATTCTTTTCGAGTTCGAGATCGGAGATGACCAAGATGTATTCTCGATTCTAGTCGAGAAGACAAGACGGGCCGCGAGCCAGCGAGAAGTTCGACGTGAGATTTCAATAATAACATAGGGGAATTTGTTGTGGTATAATTAGCTGTCAGGGGGGTAGACACATCTTGCGGAAAACACTGAATGGCTTGTGTTTGCTGTATAATAAAACCCGATGGTCGGACTTCTCCTAAGGTTTGTCACAATATTCCGCTATTGAGCATGACTTGTTCTTCAGGAAGTTCATGTGTATCGAAGGAGATTCGGGAATGAGAACCGGACCCAACGACGTTGGGGTCGAGTGTCTTATGTCTTGGTATGTACCCTGCGGCGCTAACCTATCTACTGTATGTCAGATCTGGAAATCGTATCTCGGATCTTGTCGGAATCCAAAAGCGGAAATGCCGGGGCGTTCGAATTATGCCCCAAATCGCTTTTGTCTACTTATTCCATGTTTAATCCAAAAATACAACATGAAGTCGTGGTCAAAGCGACAATGGAACGACTGGAAGGCAGCGTATCCCAGTCCACTGCAAGAAACCTTTGTGTGGTTCAGGAACGCTAACCACCCCTCCGTAATGAAGCGGTCAAGTCTCTCAAGACTTTACCAGCCTTTCGCTGCCAGAACCACATCTCATACATAATCTAGCCGTCTCCTTTTATCATGACGTGTTCCCTCACCAGAGCTTCTTCTTTCACCAGAGCGCCTTCTTTCATCCGAAGGTTTTATCTCATTAGACGGTCTTCTGTCATTAGAAGGTCTTCTTTCCCTAGAGACGTATCGTACCGGTGAAGATTCACGCTTATACGGCACCAGGGACCACAGCCCCTTATCATAGCGTTTCTCCGTTCCCTTCGATGGCCGAGACCCATGGTATGCACCGAGTTTCACAGCATAGTCTCGCGTGCTTACTCCGCCCGCATCGCGCAGGACATCCGCCATGTCGATCTGTCCTTGCGCCAGTGCCCAGTCCGTAGCTGTACAGCTGTGCTGGTCAAGGAGTGCCAGGTCGGGATCTCCATCGAGTAATGCATCCATCGCGGTCATGTGGTTTCCGATCGCAGCGACGTGTGCTGGTGTGTACCCGAAGTTGTCTTGTGCGTTGATGTCGGCGCCATATTCGATTAACATTCGAGTAAAGATGAACACAGATCGTTTGGATGTGTATTCCCGCTTGTAATCGTGTGCAGCACAGATCCGATGCAATGCTGTCTTACCATGAAAATCTTTATTGCGGATCATTTCGGCGGTGGATGTATGACCGAGCTGCCACCCTCGCTTGTCTAGTCGATGTTCCCAATCGCCGATATAAGAGAAGATAAGTTCAACGGTATCCGTCCGCTGGCTCCGAATTGCAATTTGGAGGCATGTCTGACGGAAGCCATCTTTGCTTTTAAACTTCGCATCCCAACCGATTAGCAGTGACGCGGTCGCCGCAGATCCCTTGAGCGCTTGATGTAGAGGTATGGAACCGGTGCTGTCTAAGAAGTTGACCTTCGCTCCGTGGTGAAGCAGGACTTCCAGAGCCTCGTCGTTATTATAGAGGGCCGCATATGAAAGTGGCGTCCTTCTCTTGTCATCGAGAACGTCAATGATTGGAGATTTGGCCTTGATGAAGTCATCAATGAGAGACCCAGGCTGCCACATGACTAGAAAGTGAAGCAAAGATCGACCCTGCTTGTCTCGTCCGTATTCTCTTGTCGGCTCATCGGTAAAGAGCCTTATTATTGATCTGCACCCGGTTTCTGCTGCAATATGGACTGTCGAGTAATCAGTATCATAACTTTCCAACCTTAGAATATCATCCGAACCTGGAGTTTTCCCAAGCTTATCCTTGAGAAGGTAGCTAGCACCCGAATCAACGAGGTGCTCAGCGACTTGATGATTCTGGTGAGTACAAGCAATGTGCAGTGCTGTCATTCCGTCCCGATCTTGATGATTTAACCATGATTTTGGTCTGTCGCTGAAGTCTCGCATCGCATAATCCCAACTATTCTCGACAGCCCAGTGGAGCATTGTTCTTCCGACATGATCGCCATCGGGAAGGCCATGGATATCGAATCGCTCTTCGAGAATGTTTGCGACATCTTCCCAGTCTTGTTGAGCGCATAGATGAAGTAGGTGGTGAAATACACGGTACTCATCATTTACATCTGAGCCAGGTGGCATTCTATTAAGGACCGTGGGATGCAGTTGGTACTTCCTGGATGAGTTGCGGGAAGCCTGAGGTCTGTCTCGGGAATTTATACCTTCTCCAACCGACTCCCTCAGGCGTTCACCCTCATTTCTTAGCATATCCAACAGTCGTGAAACTGATTGCTTTCGTCCGTAGAATGCGAACCTTGTAAGGTAGTTAAATCCATCATCGCCGATGGTGAACACTTGGTCCACACTGATGCCGATGAGCGCAGCTTCAACTTCTTTCCAGCCCCACATCCCCGCCAGAAACAGTCTATCTACGTAAGAACCCCTCGGAGTCTGATCAAGCCTGACATTGGGGTTCTTCAGCATCTTCATGAAGATGTACTCGTGTTCTGGCCGGTTCACAGCTTTGGTAAACGGAGTATTGCCATCATCGTCCTTTGAGTTTAGATCAATGTCCTTGTGATCAAGCAAAATGTCTGAAATGACTGTATAGCTACCACCAAAGCGCAAACAGACGTGCAGAGGAGTTTCGGAAAAGAACTAAAGTGAAATTTAGCACAGTCCGAGCCAAGGGCATAAAATGTTTGACTAACCCCTGCTGCGTTCACATCAGTGCGTCCGTCGTTGAGTACCAAGAGAGGAACCTCTATGGCTGCTGGACCTCCCGAACGCCTTGAAAGCCACTCCAAAGCCACATGAATTGGTCGATGCTTCCCTGGAAGGCCTACATTCGGGTCCAGTCGAGGGTTGCTAAGAAGGGCTGCGATGGTGGACTTATTTCCACGAGCACAAGCCCAGTGTAGGGGACTCATGCCGTCAATATCCAACTCATTGACATTCACACCACTGGCCATAAGAGCGAGTACGGTATTCGGGAAATCGCCCTTTTGAACACAATGATGAAGGGGTGGGAGCTTGAGCGGCAAGAGGCCAGACGCATCCGGTAGAGCTCTGCGTGAATCAACAGTCCACGGTCCAGCCGCCAAGCGGAAGTAATTTCCTTGAAACGATTGGAAAAAGCTTTGGAGTCCCTTGACAACATGGGACTCATTCGGAATAACACCAAATTGAGACCAATAACGACTTGCATATGACAGTAATGGAAATCTTTTTGCCTTGTCGATTAAAGGATCCTGCACGCCCAATAAGGCGTCATGGTATAACTCCTTCTCTGGCATTAAAGAGCTTTTTATATGATATGTATTGAAGTCCCTGAATTGAAGCATCGTAACGCAAGCTTGGATAATTTCTACGTCGATGTCCTTGGGCGTGATGTGATATTTTCGCAAAACTTCTTCGTCAACCTCTCGAGCGGAAACACTTACGCTCTCAAACAGCTCCTTCACTGTCTGGTGCGAAAATACGACAAACCCGTTTCCATCAATCTTCAGTAAATACCCGCAGGCCTCTTGAAATGAAGATTCGAAGTTATAGCCGAGATCTTCTTGGAGATCGCTCCAAGATTGTTGTTCAGGATTTATCGAAACCGCGTAGTGGATCTCCTTGAGAGTCAACGGGGCCCTGGAAATCGAGCCAAGAACCCAGATGAAGGCTCTCCTTGCTTTTCGCTGGAAATCGGGCGGTATGTGTCGTAACAGACCTGCATAGTACGCTTCTAGGCTTGCGGGGAGCTTTTGGAGGTCATTGAGTCGAGTTTTGATGACACGTGGTGTCCAATCTGTCACCCCTCGAGTGAAATTTGCGAAAGCCAATGACGCGTGAAGGAAGGTGCCATTTGCCATCATGGCGATCTCGTCTTCAATAGCAACCTTGAACTTCGGTTCTATCGGAACCTCATGGCTGAGCTCAGCAATGCTCTGTCGGATATATGTGCGTACGTCATCTTGAGATTCGCTAGCTCCAAGCTCTAGGATAGCTTGGTTTGGAAATTGGTACTTTGGAGTCTGGCGGTCTGTGAGAAATACCTTTAAACGCCCAACCGTATCACCTTCTAAGATCCGATTTAATTGGTGATTAACGTCTTTTCGAGACGTGGGCTCTAGTTCATCGATGGCATCTATGATTAACCAAAACTGAGTCGCACGGCTTCTCTGAATGATGGCAAGGAGAGCATTCCATAGATTGGACAGTTCCCCTGATTCTATTGAGCTATCGTCTAACTTTTGTAGGTGGGTCTCCATGGCATCTTCGCCGATGTATCGGAGTAGTTGCTTATCTTCTGTCAATATCTGGAATAAAGTGGAGCGTAGAAGGTTCAGTGAAGTCCGTCTTTTTAGGTCTTTGTCGTCACAGAAGAAGTACACAATAAATAGGGGTTGTTGATTGCTCATTTTGAGTGTCTGACGTAAGTAAGTGACGATATATCTGCTCATGACAGTTTTGCCAACACCTGGCGAACCATGTATGTAGAACACACGACAAATTTCGGAGAAACCGAGAATGCTCGAAGGAGAGAGCCATCGCCGAAAATCAGGGTCTTGGGTGATCCAGCTGCATGTCCCCTGCAGTGGACGTGGAATTTGACTGAGAATATTGCGATGATCGAACTGCAGCAGGGAGCTCAGGAAATCGACTCGCGCCTTCGATAGCCCTAAAATCAATAGGAGCCGTCAGACTTGCAAGTGGCTTCGCCCCTGTATCCCTAGCCCGCTCAGATGACATACACGAATCGTCTTCACCCTTCGCAGCGTCGATCCTAGAGACATCAGTAAAAGCCTTTTACAGGGAAATGGGGAGAATTTCACAGTTCAGATAAGCAATCAAAGACCAAAGCGTATTCCTCAGAGTCGACTGACAGGAATCTACACATCGTGCGATGATCCGCTTCAATTGGCATCGGCGTCTCATTCTGCTGGTTCAAGATAGCTGAATCCTTATCGACGACGAGGTCCATTAGTCCCGGAATGAATTTGCGTTCGTAGATACTGAAGATCGACAAGCCAGCCCCTCTTTCGACAAAATCAGAGCTTATGGTCATGAGCAGTTCAGATTTAGGCTTAAGATCTTCCAGCAGGTCTGTTCTGATACTTCCCAACATTGGGATGTTGGCTAGTCGACCTAGAATCTTTGACCAATTTGCCACGTCAGAACCCCGGTGTGGCGTGCCCATAAAAATAACGCTCTTGGCTGCGGCAACAAGCGAATTATATCGCGAAGAGTGTGCATGTGCCATCACGAGAGCCCGTTTGAAGACGATGCCACCAAGAGAATGGCAGACGAAGATGACTGGTCGCTGCCTGTCATTAGCGATATGACCTTTTCTCGTTTACCGGCATCTTTCGTACAATCGTGTCTTTGTATGGCCTTCTCTTCTGGAGCAATCTCTCAAGCAATGTTCTTGCAAAATCGTCAATCTTCGAAGCAGTGCCTCCGAAAGCGATGCTTGAGTTGTAGCCGAAGGTAAAGACTCGTGCCTCGGGCACGGCTTTTGGCAGAAAATCTCGGAGCCACAAGTTCTTGCCCTCAGTCCATGTTTTATACGGGTGGCCTCCTAGCCCATGAACGGCGACGATGCTGCACACCACATTAGTGAGTGTCCTTGAAGACGGACTGGGTGATACTGACTCCATGACTGTGGGCACTCTGGTAGCCTCGCCTGGGGGTGTGTTTGGCCATAGCTCGAACAAGCCAAACTTTTCTTCTGTATCCCCTGCTGGCTCCGGGGCTTCTGGAGTGCGAGCGCGCGCGATCTTTGCTTTCTTCTCCTGCTTCTCGTGCGAACGGCCAAAGAGAGACATTGCGATGCCGCAAGACTAGGATTGAGATGCTGACAGAATAAGGAATTCATCCACCTGATGGGACTAACCACTTTTGCAATGATATTCCGCCCCACCCCACCACCAATCCCAGCCTTGTGCTACTTCAGGAGGCTAAGCTCAGTCGACATCGCTGGAGGAGCCGAGGGCCCGGGGTACCTAATCGAGGTGCACCCCGAGACGAGTTTTGCGGACATTGATTGCCGATTTCCAACCCTATCGCCATTAAGCTCCAAGAGCTTTGTCTCCATTAGCTTTCGACCCCCTGCTTAGACCGTGACTTTAATTTTTAGCTGCATAGTGAGTCGGTCCCCGCAGGGGGTCTGCACCAAAAACCCCCTGTTTCTTGTATTCTATTCTAAATATGCCAAGCCTACAGCGAAAATCGATTGCCCTAGTTAGAATACTGAAATTTATAGTAATATTCGGAAGATGGCCCAAGTTTGGCTATCGGGTCCGGGTCCGGGTCCGGATCCGAAAAGTCTTGGCATGTTTAGGACTTTTGATCAACATGCTCCCCCCCTTTCTATCATTGATAATTCGATTTGAATGCCGTGTTTGGAGGGTCTCGGACGCTGAGAGATAGGAAATCTAGCGCCGAGACCCGTTGCCGGAAAGAGGTAACCCGTTGGTTAGGTCATTTAGATAGGGAACGTAATAGGTCTGGTGTCAACTGTCCTCGAAGGTTAGTAAGGTATACAACGCGGGATATTGCCGTAGGGAGTTAGATTTTGTTACTAACGAATTCGCTATATAATTCTACGCGTCGTAGTATATATTTCTAAGTGGTTTTGATGAGAATTGATGGATCTGTGATTGATTCAAAAATTTGTTGACACGAAGCTCGTTTTGGATAAAAACGGGGTTTCTGGAGCAGGCGTCCTACAACAAAAGTCCGCGAAGCGATCTAGACTTTTTTGAGCTTAGTTCCAGCGCTAACTTGTTAGCCTTTGGGACTAAGGTAGGACGCCGGCGCGAAGGAGGCAACAAGAGCTGTTCAGGCTGCATGCTTTAGCCATATATATATTTGCGAGATACTCGTGAGCGAACTTATTTTTCGGCCGAGATGCTGATTGTTTTCCTGAGGTACTGCATGATCTTCTGTCAAATCCGCAGCCTCAAAGCGATATCCTCGGGTGAGCACCTCAATAATATGAGTTACTTTAGGGGGCAGATTTCTGTGTCTCGCGCTGTCGGCCTGGAAACCCCACTAGTACCATTGCAGCTTAGTGTTTACGTATAGTATCCTACTGAGGAGCTGAGCTGCAATATGACGACCACTTCTGACCTTTCCGATCTTTCCATTGGATTTACGATGAATGATGATTGTTGATTCAAACTCGAAGGTTGGATGGCCCGGGATATTGGATACGACGGCATTCATGCTTCCCTCCTCCAACCAGCAACCCAATCACTACTCTACTATACCTCACGCTCTTGCCGTCAGTGTCATAGTGGACACAGCGCTGAGGAGGAGTCCTTCCCTACGGCTATGAGCGCATCATCAGGGAAGTAGTCTCTATTCGTTTGTCCTGCTTTACTTATGAGCTAGAGAACCATATCTCCATCTTTCTCCCATCCTTCTCTCCTGCCTTGTCTCGTCTTCAACTTACCTCCCATCTCATTCGTCTCAGGTCTAGATAATAGACATCGCAATGCTTCTTTCTACATCCCTCCTCATCCTAACTCTAGCCGCCACCCAAACGCTCGCCATCCCTTCTGCTTCCACATTCCCTGCCTATCCATCGTCCACAGCTTCGCCCTTTACCCCACAGAACCTCACCTCCTTCACCCAGCCTTCCTCACCCAACAACTTCACAACAGACGGCCCCTACCTCGAAGTCGTCCACGAGATCTACAATCTTACCACCTTCCCTACCGGCGTCGCCGTCGACCAAGATAACCGCATCTTCATCAATTTCCCACGATCCGCTTCAAGCAATGATGTCACCCTGGGTCTAGCAGACAGCTTCAATACTACAATTGCATATCCCAACGCTAGCATACAGACATGCCAGCCAGGTCAGAACGTCTCGACTTGCTTTGTCAATATCCAGAGCGTGGTCATCGATTCCGCGCAGAGAATATGGGCGCTAGATACGGGTGCGGGGCCGGGCCAGATGAATGCTGTGGAGTATGGGGCAAAGATAATGTCCTTTAACTTGACGACGAATGAGATGATTGATAGTTATGTGCTTCCATATTCCATCTCCGCCAACGGCACGAGGTATTCTTTCCCAAACTTCTTCACTAGAAACCAATCCTGACCGAACGATCCAGCATCAACGACGTCCGCTTCAACCTCTCCATGTCCACCGCTGGCGTCGCCTTTCTCACTGACGAGCAAGGCTCCCTAGTCATTATCGACCTGGCCTCCCACACATACACTCGCCGCCTCTTCAACACCTCCGTCGTAGCTGCAGACGCCTTGTTCGTCGGGTCATTCGATGGAACACCCTTCTACGAATGGAAAGGCACCCAGCGCTCCCATGTCCAGATAGGCTCAGATGGCATTGCACTCGCCAGTGGAAACCTCTACTTCGCACCTTTGGCGTCTCGAAGATTATACCAGATCAACCAGACAGTGCTAGCCAACGCCAGGCTGACGGACGCGGAGATTCTCGACGCAGTGGAGTTTGTTGGTCAAGTAGGCAGCTACCTCGAAGGCTTCACTGCCGATGACCAAGGCCGTGTCTACATGGGCACTGCGGAGCAGAACTCCATCACCTACTTCAACACCTCCATCTCCTCTGTCACGAATTCGACCAAGTTGAACGGTCTGAACGCATCAAGCACGAATGCTACGAATGTAGGTGTCATACCTGCTTCAGATATCGAGGTCGCGCCTTTCGTCAGGAGCGCGGATATACAGTGGCCGGACAGCATGTGCATTGAGAATGGTTATCTTTGGTTTACTACCAACCAGCTTCCGCTGCAAGGAACGTATCAAAGAAATGATATTACGAAGGCTAGTTTACCTTACAAGGTATATCGAACTAGTGTTGGGGGTGCTGGCCCCGCTGTGTAGTGTGTGAGAAAACAGTTTTGATAGAAGAGTAGGACTAGTAGGCGATGAAGTAGTGCGCGCGGAAGCTTTCGAACGATGGCGTGAAAGGTTGTAGAGTAGGATAGGTAGAATAGACAGGGTGCCGGTGTGATGAGCGTGCCACAAGAGATGCTTCGCGAAATTGCCTATATATGTAAGTACTTTACTGGACCTGGCATAACAAGATAATCACTCTGTGAGCTTTCCATCCTTGGCAAGAGACGGGAAAGTAGGAAGAGTCGAAGCATAGCCCTTCGCCAACAAATGATGGGAAGAGCGCACGAAGGGAGAGATTTTCAACATACAGATAGCAGACGGGACGGGTTCGATCCGCAAGGCGGGGTTCTCTCCCTTCGAATATGGATCAATTAAGCCTTGCGGGGTCGAATAATAGTCCTACTCACAAGCACATCAAAGATGAAGCAATGTAACAAACCAACATTGAACGGACGAATGAATTGAAAGCCCGTGGAATTGGTTGCGAGGAAAGAGTACCTATGTAATTCTCTCGAACGGCACCACGCAGCTAAAAAGGAAGCAGCAGCAAGCAGCGCGCTCTCCATCCTCCGCCTCTCTGTGATAAAGGAAGGAAACAAGCTGTATACATAAAAAGCGCTTTATCGAAATGGCGCACAACGAAGTGCCACGAAAAGAAAATGTATACATCTAGAGCCCCGCGCCGACAGTACAAGCGCTTTGTAAGGTCGAGTGCGCCGAGCTCATTCTTCCATCAGCCTATCGATGCTGAAGGGTACCAATAGCAAGAAAGGAGTTCTCCTTCCCCCATCCCCCCCACCCTCTTTCCATATCCTCCTCCCCATCAAAAAGGGAAAGAGCGACACACAACCACTGAAGATACAAGCGCTTTGTAGCTCAGTATTGGCCGAGTGGGCTCCATCCAGCGTACCAACGTTGGTAATATTCACACGAAAGAAAAAAAAACACGGTCCATTTTCCCTTTCCCTGCCCGACTTCAGGTCCAGCCGGCCAATGCTCATATCAATCAGAAACAACCGAGTCTCCTTTCCGTCCATTGAAAATCTGTAAAGCACTATCCTTCACCGAGAATTGTTCCATCTTTTCACACAAGCTTCGCATGAAGCCGTCTATCCTTCCTGCAATCACACCCTCTCCGGCAACACGCCTAGCTACTAGTGCGCGTTCCCAAACAACAATCTCCTGTTCTTCTTCAACAACGCATTCAGCTTCTTCTCCACAGCCTCCGTCTCCTTCTTGCTAAGTGACAACGCCTGCTCGGCAGCCTCGGCACTCATGCTTGCCTTCCTCAGAAAGCTCTCATCCCGGGATCCCTCCATCGCACCATACTTCTGCATGCTCGCAATCAGAGGCGTAGGCCCTGGCTTAGGAGCAGCGAAATGGTTGGGCAGCTTCTGATCTTCAGAGGGAGTCCGGGATGTGACTCGTGCAATCGGTAGACTAACCTGTGGAAGAACGGGGACGAGACCTGCAAGGGCTTGTTTGGATGGTACATCACCGTTGGCCAAAGCTTGCTTTCTCAGTTCAAGATAGCGCGCTGCTTGGGCGGCGGTTAAGCCACGTAGAGCGCTGCGGTCCGGAAGCACGACCACATGGTTCGTTGGGCTTTTCTGGATAGTAATGGCCTCGCCTTGGTCTAAAGAGTGCATTTGGCTGTCGGAAACCATCGAATCATCCGCGACAGCGAGATCTAGCTCAAGGCCTTCAAAACGGTAGTTGAGCCCCGGGACGCTCTTGAAGAGCTCAGATACGGACGGATTGAGTTCCCCGGATTTCAACAAACTGGCAAAGATCGACGCAGCCGAGAGTGAGGCTTTGTGGGGATCGTTTGAAGCGGGAGTGGCGGGACTTGACGGCGTGTCTGGTTCCTTGATGTCTGTCACATTCTTAGATGCTGCCTTTTTGCTCTCCCTAACGGGTGTGACCGGCTCTGCTTTTTCCTCCACTGGTTCTTGATCTTTGGGCACAGGAGATGTTGGTCGTGTGACAGTAGGCGTAGATTCAGCAGTACCTTGCGTCTTCTCTTTCTTCGCCTTCTTCTTCCTTCCAATAATAGGTGCCTGCATTGGCCCTTCGATCTTGGTGGGAAGCTCCTCGATTTTTGCAGCTTCTTCAGCCTGCTTTGCACGTGCTCGTCTCTTTTGCATGTTCTTCGAAATTTGTCTCACTGGTGCCGATCCGACCTTGCCTGGAGGAGGCGAGTTAGCCCGAGAAATTGATGTAGACGCAACGGACATGGTGTCCCAATATCTCTCACTAGCCGGTGTGCTAGGCCGTTCGATGGAAGTAATACTAGGCCGTCGCGATGCTTGCTTGCCTGTAACCACGGGGGCTATTGTAGGCGAAGCTGGACTTGTCTCGGCCTTTGGCGGTGGAGGTACACGAGTTGCTCGAAATTGGTTTGGGCGCGTCACAGATGAAGCAGATGCGTGTGAAATCGCTGTGGCAGGGGTAGAAGGTTGAGAAGGGACTGGGCCAATTAGTAATCCAGCAGCGTCTGTTGAATCTTTATCACTCTTTGTTACATCTTTAGCTGCTGCAATATTGAGCTTGCTAGGCCGCGATTTCTTGTCCATGGGCTTCGAAGCTTTCGCAGGCGATACATTCGCCGCTTTGGATACAGTCCCAGCTTCAGGCAAGTCTGATGATGATGGTCCATCTCCCTTGGGCTTGGACTCCATGCTGGCTTCGGGCACTGAAGAAGTACCAGGCTCGATGTTGTCAAGTTTCACGCTGGCTTGCGGGTCTTTCTGCCCGGTTGGGGGTTTTGAGGATGGATTTGGAAGAACAGGGACGACTGGCTTGATAGAAGCGTTGCTTGTGACCTTGCGCTGAGGGCGAGGAGGTGCAGGTGGTGGAGGCTGCGGAGCGACCAAAGGTGGGAAGTCTTGAGGCAGTGACAGCCCTGGTTGGACTGAGGTCTGGGTTGGAGTGGCTTTCATGGTAGGCTTACTAGATGAAGACATTGTTGCTGGATGATTGAAAGGAGTGTCTTTCATTGGATGATTGATTGATATATGTGAGTCGTGCCGAGAGGCTAAACCGAATAGATCCGGGCAAGCTTTTAACGCATCTGGACAAGCAACAGTCAGCGAGAGTTCCAAAGGTCAATGAGCGACATAATGACAAGTGTTAAAAGACGGAGTCCATTTGGCAAGACGAGCATAGACCCAAGACGCCTATCGAGCTACACTCTAGGTACTTTCCACGAATTATAACACCAATTCAAGCAGGCTGCAACCGTCGGTCTCATCATGGCATTATCAAAAGGAAGTTTCTATGTGGCAAAGATGGTGTGAGAAAATAGACTGATATTTTCCTGCCCGATATCAGGTCAAGGAAGGGAAGCTTACATACATGACACTGGCCACGATGAGAACGACGGTGTAGTGGTATCATGTAACCAACCGCAGCCTTGCTGTGATGCCTTGAATGCAAATGAGAATGCCGCTGGTAGATGCTCTTCCAGATCATTCTCCCAGATCATTCGTGGCTCTGGTGCAACTGCCAAAAACGCCATGAAGTCCCCCTTCTTTTATCTTTGGGTCCATGCTCGCTAAATGATCACCAAAGGAAATTGCGCCACCGTCATGAGAATAAATATCCGGAAGAAGAATCATGTCGAAGTAAAATGTCTCAATCACAGCTGCCACCTGCCGCCGTAGCCACCTCCATATAGCATGCTGTTCGGATTGTACCCACCTTGACCTTGGGCGCCAAATTGCCCCTGCCCTGCAGCACCGTGGTGCATTCTAGCTTGTAAGATACTCGGGTCCGCAAGATCAACTATACCACCTCCTCCAGAGGAGGAAGTGTTAGCATGTCTGTGCTTCTTCCCCTTCTTCTTCTGCTTCTGGAGGTGATGATCTTGGTAACCGTGATGGCCACCCATTTGAGGCCCATACAGCGAGCTAAGAAGGCTTGAGGCAGGGGCATCGGAGGTCATGGGCTGTTGAGTAAAAGGAATTTTGAACTCACGCTTTCCTATATCAGACCCCTGTCCATTAATACTTCCGTTCCGAGTCCGTAACAATTCACGCATAAGATCGTCGTTGGTATTCTTGCCCGCAATATTGCCGCCGAAACTAGCACTGCCGCCCATAGCACTGGCAAAGCCATGTCCCTGGCCAAACATTCCGCCTCCGCTGATAGGCGGTGTGCCGCTTGACTTGAGGCCTGGGGGTGGACCCTGGACACCGCTATAGAAGTGGTTGCTGTGAACGTTTGATTGGAGTTGCTGGTTTTGGAAATGCTTGTTCTGGTTTCCGGGCATCATGGCGGCTTGTTGTGCCATCAGTTGGGGGTTTGCTGCTGGTTTCACATTTGTGGAGGCTGATGCAGAGTCGTTTGCAAATGTATAACGTGAGGCTTGTCTGCCATGCCCCTGCGCGGTATTGAACGCTTGATTCTGCATCTGGAAAGGGTTCGATTGTTGATGATGGTGTAGACTAGTGTTGCCACCATAGCCCGCTGGGAATTGGCCGCTGTTTGCGGGACTTTGCTGGTTGCGACTCTGTGAGCGTAGGAGGGAAAGCTGATGCTGCTGTTGAGGGGTAAGAGTTCGAGTAAGGCTGGCTGCGTTGTTGGCTGGAAAGTTGGATCCTCCGAAAGGGAAGTTGCTTGAAGACCCAAATGGAGGTTGTATCGCACTTCTTGGTTGAGCACTAATACGCCCAGAGCCATCACTAGCCTCGTCTTGGGTTTCTGGTTCCCCTCCTAGTTGTAAGCTCCCACTTGCTGGGGCCTCTTCGTCTTCCGTGGCGGACATTGCCCCTATAACGTTTCGCTCCTCTTCTTGGTTTTGACGTTCCCGCTCTTGTTCTTTTGCAATGAGATACCTTACATACCCTCCACGGTCATCGAATAAATCCGGGTAAGCATCAATCTCTTTGAGTTCCTCATCATTGTAGAGCGATCGGTCAAAAACAAACTTGAAAGAGGAATTCATCAGGGTCTTCATCGCAGGCTCCAGGGCATGGACGGGCCGAGGAGGAGCTGACCGTACCGAAACCATTTGGGATTGAGGGTTCGGTATCGGATCACGAGGCGGAGGCGGAGGCTCAGATGAAACCTGTCGTGTCTCTGTGGGCTGTACTGGGACACTTGAATTTGTTGTCACTGGACTGGAAGCTGCCACGCTCGCCGGCTTGCTTGATCTACTACTCTCATTCTGCGCATTCTTCGCAGCCCAGCTCGCGGAAGAAGGAAGGGCTGATCCGTCACCACTATCACTTCGGCTCATAGCTTCATCGCGAGCAGCTGCTTGTGACGCTGCGGATATGCTCTGTGGGGCTTGCTGAGATGGAGGCTGCGGCTGCGGTGGTTTTTGATTAGGTCTTGATGATGAAGCCTGCTGAGCTGGTCGCTGTGTGGAAAGAGCGTTCATAGAGGACAGGTCCGCTCGGCTGAAACTATCATTGTCTTCTCCAGTCTCGTGGAGGAAGGTACAGTTTCGATTGCCGCAAGTCTCGTTGCGTAGGAAGGCAGAGCAGTATTTGGTCGTGCCATATTGAGCCCTGATTTCGGATTAGTCCTGAAAGCGGCCGCGCAAGCAACCTAGGTAGTCACTCACCTCAGCGTTCGTTCCGCGTTCTGTGAGCCGTCCACCGCAGCAATACACCTTGCAGCATCTTCTCTACTCTCGAAAGTAACGTAAACGCCTATTGAATTATTGTTGCTGTTGGCATTGTTCTGCCCCTCTTTTGCTTTGCTGACAACTATCTTCGTGATCTTGCCGTACTGCCCAAAGTATTGGGGGCCTCTGAGGGTCCGTAGAAACTCTTCCTCACTGCTTTTCTGGCTGAGGCCAACGACATATACAAGGTTTTTCTGGACCACTCGTATGCCTGCGAGGTTCTTCCGGTTTAGCGTTTCAACTTGTCTCTGCTCGCTTTCCTTTTTTCGTGCCATAGCCTTCTTTCTTGCTTGTAGCGCAATGTCGGCCTTTTGCCTGGGAGTAGCTAGTTAGGTGACGAACCATCTAAGATAGAGGAGCAAGCATACTCTTCGGGACTGACAATCTTCCATTCAATACTTTGATCATCATAAGGTCTTCGACATGCGGGGCACAGGCCATTCATGTGATTTTTGATGTTGTTGTAGCAGAACTGGCATACCTGGGGAGATGCAGGGGTCAGTGCAATGATCTCGATATGACGCTTCACTTTGGCGAGGTCCAGGGCAAAGAAAAAGTTACGCACTTGGTAGCCGCATGGGCATGGCCTGAAATTTTTGTCGGAAAGGTCAAACTCTTCAACACAGAGAGGACTAAGGGTCAAAGCATCAGCTTAAAGTCCTCAAGCTGAGAGAATCGGGAAAGAGAAGCATGACTGACCATGACTCGTCAGAGTCATCTATGAAGGCGTCTTGCTGGACACGGCCTGCCATTGTGAAAGGGTGGTTCAGGGTAAGGAGCGCGCAATGGATGAGGCGGAGGATGAGGTATTAAACAAGGGTACGGGTTTGAAGATATCATTAAAGGAATATTGGAAGGACTCCTAAGCACCGTGCCATAACAATGAAGGGAGTGAAATATTTGACCTAAGAGTGAAAGATTTGATCCTTGAGGCAAGATCGAAGTTGCAACTTCACCATTTAGCGCTAGTTCCGCGCGCTAATCGCGATTGGGACACCTGCACCAGCATCAAATCAGCACTTCCGTTTGCAAGCTCGCCTTGACTCATTGGCCGCTAGACAAGCATGGCAACGAAATTGAGTGCTGCAGTACCCATCAGAAACGTCACTCGTTTGACGGTCAAGCAGTCTCCACGCTTGTCCGCGACCCGTGGATTCACATGTACCGCACTTCGAGCTAAAGAGGTAGCTAGTCAAGATGAGCTGCCAAACTTACGGCATGCCCAGCGGCCTCGTGAGTGCCAAATGCCCTATATCAACAATGAAGTAATACTGACATACTTTGGCAGCTGGTGGAAAGCTACATGCGCGAATTGTGAACCCAGCAGATAAATTTCAAGAGAAAGCCGCGAGCCTTCATACCTACGGCCAATACCTCCTCTCGTGCCTGCCCAAATTTATCCAGCAATTCTCAGTGTGGAAGGACGAGCTCACCATTTACATTCCCCCAACTGGCGTCATCCCCGTCATCTCCTTCCTCAAATACCACACCGCTGCCGAGTACACGATGGTGGCGGACATAACAGCTGTTGACTATCCCACGCGAAGCAATAGATTTGAGGTCGTCTACAACCTCCTCAGTGTCAGACACAACTCCAGGATCAGGGTCAAGACATACGCAGATGAAGCCACGCCGGTGCCAAGTATTACGTCACTCTACGATGGAGCCAATTGGTACGAGAGGGAGGTCTACGATTTGTTCGGGGTATTCTTTGTGGGGCATCCGGATTTACGGAGAATAATGACAGATTACGGATTCGACGGGCATCCGTTGAGGAAAGACTTCCCATTGACGGGCTATACAGAGATACGATATGATGAGGAGAAGAAGAGAATTGTGGTGGAACCATTGGAATTGACGCAAGCATTCCGAAACTTTGAAGGAGGAACAGCAGGTAATCTTCCTATGCCAAAATCTGTTCTGCCCCGGCTAACACACAACAGCTTGGGAGGTAAGCCTAACATTGGCATTGAAGATCTCGGGTCCATCATTAACACAATTTCTAGCAAGTTGGCCCAGGCAAAGACAGGAAGCCAGAGGAGGTACGTCAGCATCAAAAGCTCTCCGCCGTAAAATGCCTTCTCCTGCTAATGCCTTTGATAGTTTCAACTACCGACTCCGAAACCGGAGGAGAAGAAAGAAGAGCCAAAGAAATAAAACCCCTTGCTTTTTGTTCAATTTGGGCTCGCTTTCAAAGCGCCTACTTATTACAGCGGGTCTTGTATATAGATGTGAGATCGAACAATATACCGATAATCTGTGCAGACCACCCGTTTCCCGGCAGAACAGCGCCAGAACAGAACTCTGGTTATAAATCGCAGGAATGAGGGTGGAAAGATTCCTCACTGGGCCCTTCGTCCCTAGCAGCAGTCAAGGACCATAGTACTCCGAAGTGTCAACATCAAGGATGAGGTCCAGAGTAGCTTCAAAGCCAGCTGGGAGACAATTACGAGGACAATCGTAGTTGTATTGAGTAGAGTAGATAGAGATAATGGCGTAGACAGAACAAAACAACGCTGGACTGTCAGAAGCCAAGCAGAGAAAGAGGTCGCTCAGCTCGCCCAATGATATATCAGTGTCCCATAGGGCTGAAGCCATCAACCTCAGAAACAAAATACGGGGTCCCCTCGGCCACTCCAACTTCCCACATCCTCTCGCAACAATGCCCAAGCGCAAACACGACGAAATCAGCAGCTCTTCAAACCCCCAAGCCCGAGCCCTCCGCCTACAACGACTCCAACTCTCCAGCCTCCTCGAACAAAGCAAAACATCCCTCTTCCGCTCCTTAAAAGTAGCCCGAGGATTCGAGCGCCAGAAGCTAGGACGGCGTCAAAAGACCGCCAAAACCTCCAGCGATGCCCCCGACACCGCCCGCCTGGACGCCGAAGTCGCGGCCCTGAAGGGCCTGGATCTGGCCTCCACCGCGGAGATACATCTCTACAAGTCGTTGCTGAAGACCAAATCGATCGCCGCCGCGCCTGCGTTCCCATACCATGTGCAGGCGACGGTCGACGCTTCGAAGAAGCCCCAGGAGACGGCGAGCGCGAATGTGCAGGCGAGGCTGTTCAAATCGGGGCCTGTGCAAGCGGCTATGACGGAGGCGCTGAAGGGCATACGGGCGGCGCTTGGTGTTGAGGAGAAGCAGCCGAATGGCAAGAAGCGAATGCGGGCAAAAGACTACGACAATGGGCTGTCTGCTGGAATCGCAAAGGAGTCGTCTCCTCCTCCGCCAAGGAAAAATGAGCGATCAAGGAGTGCCAGTCCCTCAGATGGCGACGAGTGGGACGGCATCACTACACCTCAAAGCTCGCAAGAAGACGAAAGGAACGAGGTGAATGAAGATGATGACGGGGTCGACTACAATATATATACCTCACGGCTCGCCGGGTCTTCAGACTCAGAATCGATGGCCGAAGAAACAGAGAGCGAGGACCACGACCGGGACGAATTGAACGCAATGAGCATCACAGACGAAGAAGTATCCGAAGACTCTTCCGCCCTAGAAGACGAAGAAGAAGAAGAAGACCAAGACCAGCACAACCCCACCCTCCCCACCCCCAACCCAAAATCCAAACCTCCCACCGCCCCCCCCAAAACCACAACCTTCCTCCCCTCCCTCTCCGTCGGCGGCTACTGGTCCGGCAGCGACACCGACTCAGCCTCCAACTCCCCATCCTCCTCCACCGCCAACCCCGCCGCCCGCCGGAACAGAATGGGCCAGCAAGCCCGCCGCGCCCTGTGGGAGAAGAAGTTCGGTCGGAACGCGAACCACGTGAAGAAAGAGACGCGGGCGCGGGCGCGGGCGCAGGATAGGGATGAGGGGTGGGACGCGAGGAAGGGAGCGCGGGGTGCGGATGATGGGAGGGGGAAGAGGGGCAGAGGGAGAGGGGGAGGTGTGAGGAGAGGAGGAGGAGGTCGATTTGTAAAAAGCACGGGTGCGAACAGCGACCCCGTCGTAGCCAGGGACGCGAAGCCGAAGCCAAAGCCAGCAAATGCTGCTGAAGGCCCATTGCATCCGTCGTGGGAGGCGGCTCGGAAGGCGAAGGAGCAGAAGAAAGCGGTGCCGTTTCAGGGGAAGAAGGTCGTGTTTGACTGAACTGAGCTGAGCTGAGCTGAATGCGAACTGAATGATGATCTCTAATGCCGAGTTGCATGCATGCACGCATTGCCCTCTCTATACCCTAAGGTGTCTCGCTTGCCTGCCTGCTCGCTCATTCGCTTGCTTGCTTGCTTTTTGCTGCTGATGCACGCACCATAACCACCCATCCCTCAATCACCGCAAAGCTACCCTCCACCTACCCACCTACCCCCCATCCACCCACCCATCCCCAAACAACCACCTCAGCCTCCCCACCGCCTCCTCCCCCCTCCCATCCCTCTTATGCAACCCCATCACACCCCCCCTACTCCCCCCGACCAACCTATCCCCCACGATCGCCACCCCCCCATCCTCCTCTACCCCCATCGCACCATCTCCCCCAACCCCTTCCCCCTCTCTCACCCCCCCACTCAACCCCTCCAACACAGCCGCAACGGCCCTCTTCGCATTCCTCCCGTTCGCGACCATATGGCCCATGACCATCTCGACCGAGACGCCCTCGTTGGTGCCGTGCCAGCTGTCGTAGTCGGTGCTCATGCAGACGAGTGCGTAGGCGACCTCGGCCTCGCGGAAGAGTTTGCACTCGGGCACGGCGGACATGTTGATGACGGATATGGGGAGTTCGGTGGGGAGGGAGCGGTAGAGGAGGGATTCGGAGCGGGTGGAGAATTGGGGCCCTTCTGTTGGGGTTGGGTTAGTTGGGGGGTTGCTTGCTTGGTTGGTGGAGGGGAAGCGGGGGGAGATGTGGATTGGATGGGATAGACGGTGATAAGATTACGTACCAATGCAGATGACCGTCCCGGCACCGTGCACTTTGACATCCTCGCCCTCGAGCACGCCTGGCTGACTGATAGCGGCATAGACCGTCTTGGAAAGGGGAACGTCGAACGGATCCGCCATGCTGACATGGCCCACGATGCCGTTTTCGAAGAAAGTCCAAGGCCGCACCTGAGCTCGGTCCAAACGATCAGCTCGTCTCCCAAAATCCACACCCGTGCACCCCCGCCTCCCCTCACCCGCGCAGAAAGTCTCCCTTCGTCCCTTCACCCAAGCCCCCCTCCCCCCTCCCTCCCCTTCCCAAAAAGAAAAACCAAACTCACCCCCTTAGTCCAATCCACCACCCCGCCCGCAACCAAAAAATCCCTCGGCCGCACCTCCTCCCTCAAACTCCCCACCGCACTAAAGCCCACCGCGGCCCGCACGCCCAGCTTCTTGAGCGCGGCCACGTTGGCGCGGTTGGGGATCTCGTGGGGGGCATACTGGTGGTGCTGGCCGTGGCGGGCCAGGAAGGCGACGATGGTGGGCTTCGACGTTGATGACGTGGGGAGGCCCGTGGAGGGTGCAGGGGGCGCGTAGGAGAGGATGGCGATGGGGGAGGACGGGAGGCCCCAGGGGGTGGGCGTGGAGGGGAGGAGGGCGAGGGGCGTGAAGGGGGGGGAGGGGAGGGAGGAGAGGCCGGTGCCGCCGATTATGGCGATGGGGACGGGTCCTGGTTTGGGGGAAGAGGGGGGGTTAGTGAGGCAGGGATGGTGGGGGGGAAGTTTAGTCAGAGGTGGGGTTGAGGGGGCTTGCCGGTGTATGTGGTGGGGAGGTTGTCCATTTTGCGGGTGGGGTTTGTGGAGGTTGGGAGTGGGGTTTGAAGATTGATGAGTAAAGAAGGAAGCTTGAGGTGATTGAGTATCTGACGAGAGGATACGAGTGACCGTTTATGTAGCATGTGAAGTCGTGATAGGTGGTTTGAATGATATGGGTGACACAGAAGTGAACAAAGCCCGAGCCTTATGTCCGTAAAGGAAAATCTGTCACGGTGAAGGAACTATGAAGGTGAGGATTTAGTACTCCAAAAAAAATCTTGTTGTTCCTTCAATGTGAGATATGTTGTTTGCAAGTACACTAGATAATTGTCCAGCTCCATCATGATTTGTACAAGAAAGGCACTAAACCTTTTCCCCTGCCGAATGTCCAATCTCATCCACTGTAGAGCTGCTATTCATCTGATACTCCTTTGTGCCCATCTGCCTGGTATCCCATCCTTGCTCTTCAAGATAAGCCCTGAACTTCAGGTCCTCACTTGTGATCGTATCCTGCCCGATATGCGGCAAAAGGAAGAATGCCAAACCGGCGCTGAAGATGCAGAGAGCGCTGCTCACGAAGAAGGGATCTTGGCCGCCTCGGTTGCTGTCCGCGCCACCTGGAGCGTTCTTCTGAATGATGGGGAAAACGTAGGTTCCGACGAAAGCGCCAATCTTCCCCATGGCAGCGGCGATGGCATAGTATTGGCCACGGATGGCGGTGGCACTGGTTTTGGACGCGACCAAACCAATGTTATCACCGGGTCCTGCTTCGCCGAGGGAGAGGAAGATGCCGTAGATGACGACGAAGCCACCTACTGTGCTAGCTTTGTCGAGGTAAGGATAGCAGCCGGACATGATAAAGCCTACGATACCCTGGGCCAAGACGAATGAGCCCAGTGCAAGCCTAGGGCCAAGTATGTCGCTCAGGAAAGCACCGCCTATTGCGCCGGGCAAGTAGAAGAGGTTGATGATTGTGTTCCAGCCGAAGGACTTCCAGATGGGAGCTGTGTCTCCGAGGATGATTACAAGCCAGGCTGATGAGTAGATGGAGAAGGAGTAGGATGAAAAGTCGTAGATGAACCATATCATGGATACCACGAGGAGGCGGGCCCAATAGAACCTACTAGTAATCAGTACGTGGTCATACGAGGGGCTGTATCGCGTAGAGTTCAACATACTTCATCACCAGCAACCAAGGAGTGCGTGTGTTCTTCATGGTTTCGCGATTGAATTCCTCCGGCTCCTGAAGTTTCAACCGTAGGTATATCAGGCTGAGAGGCGGAATGACGCCGAGTCCGAGGCAGATTCTCCATGCTGCGCGTAGATGGTTGTCCGTACAAGCCAGTACCACAATCATAGGTGCCAACGAGGAAGCAACGAATCCGATATCGATCTGGACGTTGGTGAACATGATGAACCATCTGTTTCTGTGACCCTCTTTCAATTCGCCAGTGCTTTCGGCGCAGGCTACACTTCCCGCAGGATATTCACCGCTGGGTATCTGTCAGCTAGGGGCACGATCCTGGAGCAGAGCAACGCACCCAATACCGATACCGAGCAAGAATCGCCAGGCTGTGAGGGCTTGAAGCATGCCATTGATGGTGCCACCGCCATAAGACCCTGCACTTAGAGCTGCGAAAATAAAGAGTATGACTGTGGAGGTCATCAGAGCCCATTTGCGCGAGACATGATCGCTCATCCATCCAAAGAATAGCTGGCCGACCACGGTACCGGCGAAGGCTATCGAATTGACATTGCTCTGCGCGGAAGAATTCGTATACTCCGTTTTATATAATTGTTTCAATATAGTGTTCACTTGACCGATGACCCTAGATTACCGGACACCAACAATGAGTATGAGTCAGGCAGAGCGCAAGTGTAGTGATCTTACCCGTTGACATAGCCATCTGAGAACAGCCCAGCCCCGCAGGCAATCGTGGGCCAACTGCGCTCCCAGCGGCCCTTCTGGTGGTTTTCCAAGGGTGTGCCATGAATCACAGCTTCGTCACGCTCTGGGGAAGAGTCGTCGACAGTCTTCTCGGAGTTACCGAGGAACTTCATTGTGACACTGCGGCAGAGAAGCTGTAGAATCGATCAATGCGTAGGGTGGTTGGACGATCACAGGTGAATGAGCAAGAAGAAGGCCATGGCTTGTGAGGGGAAGAGCCCGCCACTTTATGGAGCTTGGTGCCATGGCCGGGCACGGGGTCCAGGTTAAGGTACTTGTAAGCTTGTACTTTTGGAGAGAGATAGCGGGTTTCGGCGCTAAGCACGCTCGAACGGCTCTTAGAGCTTCCACCAACATGACTTTATTCCTACGCCTCTTTCCCGCTGTACCGTCTTCGCTTTCTAGTGTTGGACCCTCATACGTTATACGATTGAATATTGCACCACCCGTCGTTGGAGCGTGGAGGTATTTGAAAAGATGATCTAGAGTCCCTAGGCTTCAGAGTCCAGAAGTCTGTGATCGCGTGCAGTGCGCCTTGCATATTCAGTATCTCGGGGCTCTTGCACTACACTACGCATCAACGGCGCCGGCGTATCCGCTGCCGAAGAGCTTGGTGAGCTTGGTATTCGATAAACCAATCGCTGTTTTGCAGTTGGAAGGGTTCACGATGGAGTCGGCTTCGAATCTTTCTCGCTTGCATGCGCATTTCTCGATGTGTCCAAGGCACATGGTGGAATGATTGGGTAGAATTATTCTATGAGGCCCGCGGCTGACGCCGCAAAGCTTGACTTTCCGGTGCCAGATCTCGTACTTCTTCCAAGGATCCGTCTCTCAGGTTTACCTCCGCCCGGTGGATTACGTTGATGAATTTGCTGATGCACTTTTCCATCCGACAATAATTAATACTATTCCACCAAGATTACCTTACTTATACTTGCGGCGCCCGGCTATGGTCGGCCTGGATGAATAGCATTAGCTAAAGGATTGACTGATACCGTCCGTACGAGAAGGTGGACCATGGTCCGATGGATCACCTACTTGCAAAGCCCTTTACCTGTGTTTCAACACTGTAAATAATTCCATCGGGCTCTTCGTGCGCGTCAAGACGCTGTTTGCGGATGATGCGGCCATTGATTGAGAGCCATGTCACCTGTATCTCGTGATTCGTACCTATCCATCGCTCTGGTGGCTCTACCTCATGATAGATAAATGGTATTGCGGAGAAAAGACCATAGAAAAGCGAGCTACTCGTACTCTACTCGTCTCGTGTAGCTCGTTATCGATGTCGCTGACAAGTCTTGCAATAGCTTCTCTTCGGCCATGCCCACCACCAAAATCCGTAGTCTGCGACTGCAGACGTAGCAGCCAGTTGACAATAACGCCTCAAAGGCCCGTGTCTGATGCTATAGAATTTGTACTCTTCAGACGACGTAGATCATTGTCTGCTCTATCCTGCGCTTCAACATTTTGAGCAGCGAAAATCCACTGCCTTCGTCAAACCGTCAACACAAAATTCTGTTGTGGCTTCTTTTACTCATTCAACTTTCCTCCTTCCATCAAACTGCCGTCGTAGTCTGCTCAATAAGTAGCCTTTTCAGGAGGATAATTCATCTTCATCTCCTCCGTCTTTCTCATCATCATCAATCCAAGATCTCTGACCTTTCAAGGTGCCGCCTTCTCACATCACCATGGCATCCAACCCCTCACAGAAGATCATCACATTCGAAGCCTTAAAAAAAGACCTCGAGATTGCTGTCAAGACAGCCTTTGAGGAGGTCGAAGAGCATCTCAATGCTAGAGACGCTCCTCTGACGTTCACCCAGGACAGCCTCTACCAACGTATCAGACAGCATATGCGCTACGACGAGTACATCGTGCAACTGAAGTCTGTGAACATTCTCGCCGGACTAGGCCCATACTTCTACAATCTACCCCGCGAGCTGCGCAATGAGATCTTCATTGATCTGCTTACCTCTGGTCACCCCAACTTCATGCGTACCTCCCGAGCAATAGAGCAGGAAGGGAAAGCGTGGATTTCCAAAGCGGGGATTTATCGAATCAACGTAGGCTTTTCAGATCGGACCAACTGCCAAAAGCCGAATCAAAACACCGTCGACAGGATTCAAAATGTCAACCTCAAAATTCAACACCCATTATGTCCAGTGGATGCGCAAATCCTCGATTTTGTCATCGGTCCTTCTCCGCACCATAAGACGTGTAACGTCTTCTTCGAAAGAGCGATATCATACTTTGCCATCGGCCGTCTGCAGCGTTTCACATGGTTCGAGAAGGTTGCATTGCGGGTTTCAACTGGGTTCAGAAGCTCTTATATAGACCCAGATGTTAGGACATGGGCTCTTGGGCGGATGCGGGGCCTTCTAGAGCCAATTTTAGGCAAAGCAGATGTGGCAGAGGATGAGACTAGCTGCAGCATGGTGTTCTATCCACGCAAGGCCGAAGAGGCAACCCCTGTCTTTAGCATTGATGGCAGTTCGGGGACACCAGCTTGACAGGCGCGTTACGCTTCGAAGACAGGCTAAAGAAGTCCAGGTGTGCTTGAAGCTGGAAATGCTTCGGGACCTTTGCCATAAACAATTGGCAGCACTTCATGCTCTCTGGGCATCTACCATTGCCACGGGAGACTTACAGCATATTGCGCTCTCTGGGTATCTACTTAGGATCCGGGCGTATCGTGCTCTTCAGATAGTCAACACCAAACAGTGTCTTATCCCATACACTAATCAGCTCGATTTCAGTATAACAGCCCTTGCTCAAACCATTCACTACCCAAATTGATCTCAATGCAACGTCCCCTCACTCGACGCCACCCGCTAAGACACTCGATCCCATCACCCTCCTCTGCCATCCACTTTCCCCTTCCCCCCTTCCTCCCCGCCCATTCATATCTTCATTACTCGAGAAGAGCGTCTGCATCGACTGTGCCAGCCTAGCCTGATCAAGAAAACGAACATATCTTAATCTTAATCTCGGTTGCAGATCTACATAGCAGCTTCTCCCGTCTCATCGAGCGTTGGTGTCGTAACTATCTTGTAGTCTTCGTGGAACCATAGACTCTGCGGTCGGAGACCAGGGCTTTTTTAAGTAGAGTACGGAGAGATACAATCCCGTGAAGACAACAGAACAGTCACTTAGTTTCCCACCACTGTAGGTATCCAACAGGAAGACTCTTGCGTCGTACTCGCCGACAGAGAAGACCTCGCTCCCACAATGTCAGTGAAAGCAGACCCAGTACAAGTTTCGTCCTGGCATCTCAATGCTTCCTGCCATGGCACTTTCTCCTGCGAAGGAACCCCAACTAGAAAAAAGCAAGTCAAAACTCCAGATTGCGAGACTGGTTTCCTCGAAGCGATATTTCGTCTTTTCGAGGTGGCGGTTGCAAGAAGAGCTCTTAGATAGTCGCCGAATACGGTGTAAGGTTTTGTGAAGTCTTCGCAGGATAAAGTAGTGGCCGTAGGGTTTTGAGGGCCGGTAGCGGGTGGGCGTTTCGGGGTGAAGCCTTGCTGTTGCTTCGACGGTGGCGAAGAGGAAGACTAAGGATTTGGCTAGCAGCGGACTAGCGTTCGCAGTATGGATATGATTTGACTTCGGGCCTAGTTGAGTCAAAGTTTAAGCCGAGTCAGGTATCGTCAAAGGTGATGAAAGAGAAGGACTCGTAGCGGATCAGCAATGACAATACGTAGGCTGGCGACCTGCTGCGCAACTACTGGCCGTAGAAGACGAGACTTGCATTTGGTATAAGCAACAGGGTTGAGGGGAAGAGATCATCAGCAGAGGAAGAAGGGTGCCGGGGTGGAGAGGTGACGAAAGAGTCCAAGAGGCACAGAGGCCCAGTCACTTTGGGAGATCTAAACACCCGCATTAACGTTCGTTACAAGCAGCCACGCATCCGTCCTAATCTCATAGCCTACTGAATCTCAGAATTACACGCAATGTTGATCTCCAAAACCTTACTAAAAGCCAAGATTCATACGAAAAATAGCACAAAAGACGCCGCTGGAGAGTACGGCTCTGATTCATTGCTCAGACTAGGCAGATGCCATCCCATTCTTCTCACATCCAATATATCCTTGCGCAAATTGCAACTAGATGCAACCAGTTGCCTCGTCATTACATCAGTCGATGCCGATTCCCATTTGCCAAAAGTAAGTACAGCAACCTTTCGCTCGAGAACTCCCCCCGTCCGGTCTGGATAACAATGTCGAGCGGACTGAAAAGGCACCACAAGTCTGCAGAGAAGACCGTGTGTGGGGTTGAACCGTTCAGGTGTTGAAGAGATAGGGGGAGAAACCATCTTCCGAGTCTTCTGCCGAGTCTTCTGAACAGTCCTCTTCGTCTTCGGATAGATCTGGCCAGGCCCTTCGCGGTTTCCTGATACCGCGCTTGAAATCTAGCCAGCAGTGAATGCATACAACAGTGTGTTGCCAGAATCTCTGTTCCCGTGATTCTTGGTCCGAGTCGCCTTCTACTAGCTCAGACGTAGAATAAGAGTAACCAGAACGATCAGTGTCCGATCCTTCAATTTCGGAACCATTTTCTTCATCTAAATCTTGTAGGGGGTTTCTGAACGTCTGATCATGAGTGTCGACCTCTGAAATCTCGTCCATAGAGTCCTTGTGGCAGTTCAATCTCTGCGACGCGATCTGCGTGTGCCACGATCCTTCAGATTCAGGGCTGATGCTAACGTCATCGTTGTCCACTAGGTCTTCATAGCGGTCCGTTGTCTCAGCTGCGAGCTGCGAGTGCGTCTCCCTGAACTTTAGGATATAAAGTTGCCAAGCTATTTCGACTGGCTTCCAAATGCTACCGCATACCTCGCATGATGTTGGATTTATGTTTCCAGTGTCTGGCTCAAATTCGTCTTCACATAATTCTCGCAGGGTCCGCGCTGTCCATCCATCCTTCGTCAAAGGTAAATCCTCCCGCAACTCTTGAAGGACAAAGTCGTCTAAATCACAATGCTGTTTCTTCAGAGCATTGATGAATTGTCGAGACTTGTAGGAGGAGTATAAAGCTAGAGAAAGCGGAGTTTCCTCTTGCGGACTGTAGGAAGAATTAAAACCTAAATGATGAAGGTCAGGTTTGAATTCTAGGATTATGTCGAGGTGAGAGGTGTCATAATGAAAGACGAGAGCATTCTGAAGAGCCGTGTAACCCCCTTCATGTTCGATAATGTCGACTGCACCAACTGGACCGAGCTCTAGCAGTAATCTATCCGCCGTTTCTGTTTCTAGCCAAAAAGCAGTCCCCAAGACCCCTGCGTAAAGATTTTCTATAAAACATGCTCTGATCTCTAGGCTGAATACGCGGAGTGCCCAAACGAACGGATCCAAATTCGCGAGATTTCTTGTAGGATCTGGTAAAAATCCAGACATAGTATCTCCAAGACAGTGTAGGGCCGTCCAGCCATCGCCGTCTGCCTCGACGAAGTCCATCTCATCTGTGAAGAGTCGTAGTGTATCAATAGCTGTCGTCGATTGGAGTGACATAGTAGAAGAGTTGCATGCAGCCATGATGGGACTGAAACTCTTTCCATACTTCCTGAATAACCATTCTTGGTCAATAAAATCTTTCGTTGCATTTCGCAAAGGAAATTTTTCATTCTTACCTCTCCTTCCCACACCGGACGCTTCTGTCAGCTCCAGCTGCTAACAAGAATCTGCATAATTCGAAATGGTGATATTCTGCTGCGATCTGAAGATGAAAGTCAGCTGGACTCACAAGCTCTGGGTCGGAAATACGCACATAGAGTGGAGTCTCGCCATCAGAATTCGTGTCTCTCACAGAAGCAAGCCCGCGCGAAAATAAGCCTCTAATCGCCGAAAGATCGCCGTCCATGCTCAACTCGAATATCAAGGAGTCGTCAGGGACCGCGCAGAAAGTGTTGATACTATTCTGCCAACCTCGGACCGAAGAATTGAAAAGGCCGACACGAAGACCAGATTTAAGGCCAAGGTTGACTAGCCACGCAGCCGGACGTATCACGAAAGAGCTCTGGTGTTCGTAGTTGCCATCTTCGTCATCCGCGTCTTGATGGTCCAGGATATGTGATTGCAGCTGCCTGGTTGTCGACTGGGTACTAATGGTGCCGAAGAAGTAATTGGTGATATTCTCTACTGTCCAGGTCCGCTTTGTCCGTGGTTTCGCACCCAAGAATCCCTTGCCTCCCTCTAATCTGGATACGTCTGAAGCGCTAAATGTTGATTTGTTGGCGTACCCTTCATAAGCAGAATCGGTGGTCTCGATGTTGTTCAGAATTTGCTGCGTCGCCTTCTCCGAGCCGACCGCAAAACCTAAGCGAAGAAGTGGATCTTCTATATTCTTACCAACCCGAGAGGTCTCTGCTTGAAGAGCGGCGATATGATCTCGGGTGTCTGCCGGATCCTTTGAACATGTGGTGACGGTGGCTCCAGACTGCTGCAGGGAAAGGCTTTGAACAATAGTCGTCAATTTCCCGAGCTGTATTTCGTGCTGGGCTCGGATCAGGCAGCTTCTTATGTGTCAGCGGCACAGTCGATATTTTAGACGTTCTATTACCTCTGACGATTCTGTTGCCCAAGCACCAATGTACTCTTCAGACTCTCTAAAACCTCTTGGAACCGCCTCAACTTCTCCCCCTTTAGGACGAATTTGAATGCCGTCCACTTTCTGGTTCTCAAGCTCTTGGAAGCGAACCCAGGTTCAAGGTTTGCGGTGAGCGCTGTAAGTGACTTCAGCTTCCCAGCGCAACTCTGTAGCACCGCCGTTAATGTTTTATCAGGGCCTGTGTGTTGTGACTCGGACGCCATCTCGGCAAGGACACCATTCAGAAGTTCGAGATCAGCGACGATAGTACGGATGTCTTCTGGTGCATCTTTGATTGAAGTCCAGAAATCGCAAAGCTGCTTCGCCGTGTCGGCCAGTTGAACGGCGAGCGATACGACGGCTATGACGCTGGCGGCAGAAGAAAGGCCATCCATGGTTGATAGTATTCGTATAGCAACTAATCAGTGGTTTGTAATTACGGTTGGTACTGACTGCCATTGATTTTGATGATGACATTGGAAAGGTGGTTGAAGCCTGGTGAAGGAGTTCAGCCTCGTCGGCTTCAACGCGCTAAGTAGACCTTGCCAGGCATGCATGCATATGCTATCACAAAAGAGGCATTCGCATCCTTGAGCTATGCTATCGGATACTCATATTTGGGTGCCACATACCAAGGGAACGCGTTATCACATACAAAGCAGACTCAAGATTACAGGTACTTTCGAGGCATACTTGGTGATGTTGAACGCTACGAGTTCGTTGTATTCTTGAATCCAGGTGTAAAGTTTGCTGGCTGCGGTTTTGATCAGTGTCAAAGCGGTCTGCCGTCTCTCAAGACCTGGAAGTACTCAACTTCAGACAAGACGAGCGAAAGTCAGGTTTTCTCACCGCACCAACCATTCCCATTTCCCAACTACACGGATTCTATTTTCTCCGTCATCCATGGCTCGACCATTCCCAGGAGACACACCTCAAGCCAAATATCTGGAGTAAGAGTACAAACACGATGTTGCAAAGCCGACAGTGCTAAAACCAAGACATTAAGATGCATCGAGGTATTCCGGCCCATCCACGATCTTTTCACGTCAGGACAAGCACTCCTGCCAGACTAGCCGCGTGACCTTCTCCCTGCAAGTTGTTAATCAAGTGAGGTTCCTGTGACAGCTAAGATATCTCACACTACTCTGTTTCAGGTGGTGAAAGTAGAACTACGATGATGGTAACTTCGAGTGGTGTGCGTATCGTCGCCGGTGAGGGACTTCCCCGAGGACCAATTCCACGGGGCGGATGCCGCCGCGATGCAGCTGAAGATTATTTTAGTGTTGTTAAGATGGAAGAAAGGAGGGTCCAAGAGGTTTTAAAGGAGAGCGAAGTACATAAGCAGATATATTCCTGCAACCGTACTGGGAGTGTGGACCCCAGGGAAAATTAATCGACTTGACCTGCCACCACGATACTGTGCAAACCGAGATTTCAAGTGAGATATCCTATTGCACACCGCACTGCCTCTCTTCAAGGTGCATCAACTGCATGGAGCCAACGTCAAGAGTGAGCTCACACAATTGTAGCGAGCAGAGCGCGGCCCTCATATGTATTGTCATAAGTTGTCAAAATTTGGGTTCTCAGCTATGACCTTTGCGCATGTCGGCTATATCACCAAATTTCTATGGGGTCAAAGACATCCCCCAGGAGATTCTGAGGTAGAATAATTCAAGCAATCTACACATCATTCTTGCTACATACCTGAAATCTTGACATAAGTACCTTCAAAATCTCTAGTAGACTGCGAACTCTCGGGTCTACTGAAATGAAAATCTGCTCTTTAACGTCCATACGCTGATTTCCGTGCTCATTATCGATCTACTGCCTCGTGCTCTTTGTTCAACGCCTTCGCCTCGTGGCAGAGATCCACAACAAAGCCCACGCCATATTTGGAATGACTTATGACAAAGGAAAAGGCCACCAAAGGTCGAACAAGCTGGATTCTGGACCGACCGTTACCCCATGCGGAAGTGGTGTTGTTTTGATTCATGGCATCAGCCTCCACACCAAGAATGCCTATCCCACTTCCGTTAGATCCTCGTTGTTTCCTTTATTGTCTTCACCACGGTGGCTGCACACCCCGCTTCCTGTTTTGTATGCTTGAGCGTGGCTATGCGTCACAACGAGATCGACGTTTACGCCACGGTGAGGGTCTTTCCTGTCCATTCCTGTTGCAGAAAGAAAGACTCTGCTCGCGAATTCTAGATGGCCTGGCGAATACGCGAATCTCATGCGTTATACCTTTTCCGGAGATTGATTCTTTGTCGAACGAAACATGCCACGAGGGCTCCATGGCACTCTAGCTCAAACCCTTCCCTTGTTGATAGGAGTTCTCGCCCACATGGCAGTCCGCACGAACAAATTGTGCGTTGCATAAATACGGTCTCGTTGCCTCGAGATAATTTCCTCGGCACGCTCCAGATACAATCTCAGCGATCTAGCGACTCCAACTTCGACTTGCTCTTAGACAACTTTACAGTCCTCGCCCGTAACCACCGACATCATGCTCTCCCTTTCATTCGCAGCCTTGGGTCTGACATTCTTGAGCCTCAACGTTGCTGCTGTGCCTTTGGCCTCACCTGGTACGCTAGAAGCACACCCGTTCATGCCTCATAACATTCCTTGAAAGCTAACGAATATCATTAGAAGCAATCGCATCGCTTATTAGCAATCTCCCTGCAGACCATGCGGCAGGCTTGGCATCACTCATGGCTCGCGGAACCGATCCTTCCGTTTTGGAGTCCTTGACAGAGGAAAGCCAAAACAGCTCCATGAGCGCAATCATCGACTCATACATCGTCAATCTTAAGCAAGCTGGCTTTGTCCCCAACGCGAACGTAACGATCCCAACAAAACGAGATTGGCAGGGACAAGGCGGGAAGCGCGATGCCCTCAGCCTTGACTCGTTGATTGAAAAGCGATCTGTTCCCAGCATGCCCCTTGTCATCAACTTGCTCGAGCAGCACGGCTTTGTCCCCGTCAGCAGCACCGACAGTACAAGCTCGAAACGCGATGTTCCCGATATTGGCTCGGCATTGGAAAAGCGTACGTTGCCGGACATCGGCCTCGTCATCAACAGACTTGAACTACATGGCTTCATTCCGTCGGGTAACAGGTCCCAGTCAACACTTTCCAAGCGAGACAATGCCAGTGACATCAATGCCGTCATCAGCCAGCTCGAGGCCTATGGGTTCAACCCCAACGACTACATGCAGAAAAACTCTTCCCTTTCGTCATCAGCAAATAGTAGCACTTCTGCATCATCAAACAGCGGCGGTCCTGTTGCGTCAACAACACCGATTGGAAATTGACCTCAGTATGACAGCGTGACATTCGGCAACGCCGATGATTCCCATCAAGTGCAGGACAATGTTTCCGCTAGCGTTGTCAAGAGCCTCGTCGTCAATGGTAGCAAGTTGCTTTCAATTCTGTGAGGAGTCAAGGATTTTCTTCGCATTCATACTTTTCGGGCACACATTGCATCGTTCTGGATTTTAGGTCGAACATAGAAATTTTTCCCTATTCAGAGCGACTCTGTAACGGTTTGCGGCACTGTTTGGGTGCTACTGTCTTAACATCATACATTTTCCATGTATCTACTACTCAATAGACTTCTGCAAATCCAAATTCGAACCTAAGCATCCATCCTTGCTCTATTTATAGTAATACCGCCGTCAGGCAACCAGAATAAATGACAGCACAAGGGGGCAGAAATTTGCACTGCGTCGACACGTCAAATATCCAGAGACCTCATATAGAATATCTTGCGTTCCGTCCGAAGTGTACTGACGCGGCCACTACGTCCAGTTTTTCCTAAGTTCCAATAAAAATCGCTCGGACATGGTATCTACCCGGGTAAAGATTGGCGTTTGAGGATGGATCGCAGCCGATATACCGACTGCCTGGATAAGCCCAGTTCTCATCCTCACGGGTGCCTAGGTCCCATATGATGGAGGGTCAGTAAAGCAGCCCGGGACCAATGATCAAGAGCGGAATTCAAGGGGCAATATAATCACGGATCCGTCGGTAACATCGATGCCGCAGCTGCCTTGGCCAAACAGGAGGATAAGGCAATTCTCTAGTTCAGTAATTTGGCCGTAAGGCTGCAGACAAGTAAGTGGTGCTGATTGAGCAAGATAGAGCTAGACGAGCCCCAATGAACGCTACTACCTTGAGAAGAAAGGTACAGCCGCACAAAATGGTCGTGGGTAGGAAGGATGTAGAATCAAGGGATGCTGCAAAAGGATTATGCTTCCTAAGTTCCCAGCAAAGCCGAATTATCCTAGCTGGATTCAGACTAGTCCATGTTACCTTCCTACCTACTCCTTGCCGTCTCCTTGGCTCTTGATAAACGCAGGCAAATCCGTGATACGTTGCAGTGTTCGAGGCAATACTACGTCATGATATTCAGCTGACCGCATTCCCCTCCCTAGATGATCGTCCAGCGGGAATGTGCCAGTGACTTGTTGAAGAGTCTGCATGTGAACAAGGCGGGTTGACCTGTAGCCTCACAGGCGCTGAACTGCCAAGATCTTGGGTAAAGAAAGGAGTACCCTTGAATCTTCATACAACAGTATGGAAAGGCGAACCTCGACTCTTCCCAATGTGCGGCAAAATGACGAAGTGAACTTCACTTTCAAAGAGGCGGTGTAATTTGGTACTTAGAGACGAAGTACCGGGTACTTGGTAACTGCAGACGCTTGTCAGCCTGCTGCTGCTTGCATCAGCCGGCGATGTGCCTTGGCCCACACGGGAAATATGCAGATCTTGGCCGCAGATTGTGTTTTAAGACCTTCCCAACTTCCTCCCTCAACTTCTCTTCCGTATGTGTCCTGCTCGATTTCACATGAGCCAAACTTCAATCTACCTTGGAGTTTCTTTTCCGCTTATTGATTTGACCATATCAGCCGATATTTACGGCTAGTTGCTATCATATGTCTTCACAAGCCGGAACAATAGCTACATGGACACTGGCAGTCACTGCTTCCTGTCTTCGCTTTGTGGCTCGAAGAAGTTCAAAGGCGGGACTCTGGTACGATGACTGGCTTATAATTCCTGCTATGGTGAGTATTCCCAAAGTTGACGCGGCAATTCATTCAATAGACTGAGAGTACACGCCGAGCTTATATACCTTATACTTTAACAGCTTGTCGCTACCGCCCTATGCATCGTGAGCTTCCTCGGATGGTATGGACGTAAGATTCACTCAGAGACTCGACGTAGTCTTGTTAGATTAACACCCTTTCCTACGCAACAGGCGATTTCAACAGGACGGCGATGAGGTTTATGATCTTCGTTTTTGTCGACGAGGCATGCTGGACAATTGCTATTTGGATGGTCAAATATTCCATCCTAGCATTTTACTGGCGCCTATTCGCTGTGAATCGCCGAGCAGTACGAGTCGTCATCTGGGCTCTTACAGCATTCGTGACGTGTTGGGGAATTGCAGCAGTACATTTTCCCCTCTTTCACGTGGCCTTTTCATTGGCCATGGCAGTTTTTATAGAATGTTGATTATTATCTAGGTGGCAGTAATAGCGATCCATTGTTTTGTCAACACATCGGCGTACACATCTGACGATAATATTAATGATAATGAGGCAGCAGCGTTTTATGGGAATCTTGGTTGGGTCTACTTAGGCTCTTGGGTACCACACATCTTCATCGACTTGGTGCTCTTATGCTTGCCGGTGCCACTGCTCTGGAAACTTCAAATGCAAAAGACACAAAAGGTTATTTTGACTGCCGTATTTGCTTGTGGCGGCCTGTATGTTGCTCTTCCTTTGTGCTTTGAGTGGACCTAAAAATAGGCTCTCTCATTGACAAGTATTCCGCATCCAGCGTCACGATCATCTCTATCATCCGCTTAGCAAATTTGTTCAGTCTCCGCTCTGGCAACACCATCATTTGGTCGAACGTCGAGGCCAATTGTTCTATTATTTGTGGTCAGTTCAAGAAAACCCCTTCTTTTTGGAACAGCGGAAACGAGATCTACTAACATAAGAGTCTTCGCCATCACCACTAGCATGCCTACCCTCCCTGCGCCCAATACTATCATTAGTCTCGGATAAGCTTAAGCGGCTACGCAAACGCAAGAGCACTCACAGAAGAGGCTCCGAATTGCTCATGGATATGCTACCGGTGCGCAAACCAGCATCGCCAGCATCGACATTATCAAAGAGACAGAGCTGGAAGGATGGACCGTATCCCATGCTGGACTCATCGGTCGTTACGGAGGTGGAAGCAAAAACTGTGCGAGCTCCTGAACTAGACGCCGAAGCGCCCGGTCCACATATTATAGAAATTGAGACAGCGGAGCCCGCATTGGAGATAGCGTCTCAAACACCGATGGCCGAGCTGGAGGGACGAGACCAATGTCCGGCGGAGCTCTGATACTTGTGAAAGCCCATTTCTATTATACAGCAAAAGAGCAGGGGAGTTGGCCAAGCGCGAAATGATGAGCTATGCCTCTAGCTTTTGGAGAGATTATGATCTAATGGAAAAACTTGTGAATTTTCAGATAAGACTTTCAATCTCTCGCTTTCCTTTCCATGAAAGTCTTTCTGGGTCCTTCTGTCTGTTCGAAAACTTCCCGGATTGACCATGCCGATTGGAAAGCGACTGCAATCAAAGACTGTAGGCGCTTCCTATTCACAGAGATCACGGCATGATCTGTCTCAGATGCTTCGCCATAGAATCTCCATACTTGCCACCTCCCAAAATTTGCCATTTCCATGTCTCCACAACAGTAATTTCTGGCGTTGTCACCGGAGTCCGACAACAAAATTGTATTTTCACATCCGGATACTATTTGAAGAAACTCCTCGCTTTATATCAATACTACATACGGTACTCATATTGGACGTGAATGGTGTTAATAACCGTGCAAGCCTAGGACCATGGGCGTTGGTGCCCGATGCGAAGAAGATTTCTCTGGTCCTGCACGTAAGGATGCCTTCATTTTCACACAATAGTGGTGGCTTGAGGTACGTGGTGGACATGGTTGTAAGTGGCCTTATTGTCTACTGGGATGGTTCTACTGACATCTCCTCTTATGCTGGACTAGGACTCTCGGCAAATTTCGCACTACCGGACTCAATAGATCCAAACAACAATGGCTCGAATCCGACCGGCTTTGTACCAGACAAACTTATACCTCAAAATCTTGGCTTTCTCTCCGAAAATTGAATCTGTCGATAGGGGTATATTCCGTCCTACGGAACATCGGAGCTAATATTCGTCACATGACAATAAGTGAAGACCCGCGTATATGACACACAAGCTTGGACCACGCTGTTCGGTCGATGTTGGAACGACTCAACACTCGCTTCCACTAACACTCTTTCGGCCTAGTACATTGATATATGAAGGCCTTTCCTGTACATAGAATCCTTCTTCCTTAGACATCATTAGGAATACCAAATCTAGTGATTCAGTCTCACAGCAGTAACTGCAGTACCAAGTACTTACCAACACTGATCAGTGTACTAAATCAGTACACAGATTAGCTAGGCAATACTCTTGAAGGAAGTCCGCCACGACGTCGCCGCGATAGCTTCACACGGTTCTATGGTTACACAGTCGATTCCGCTCACATTTGATGATTCGATTGAATAGAACTACAATTTCTACTCCAAAACACATTCTTTCAGACCAGAGTGACGACCAGAAAACACCTCGAAAGGCGACTTAACACTACTAAGNTTGCTGGAAATGACTGAAATGACACGTGGCATATTGTTACCGGACGCGTCGAGAGGACTGTA
This sequence comes from Evernia prunastri, assembly GCA_003184365.1. Lineage (NCBI taxonomy): Eukaryota > Fungi > Ascomycota > Lecanoromycetes > Lecanorales > Parmeliaceae > Evernia > Evernia prunastri. The sequence continues at coordinate 153,480 of NKYR01000059.1, forward strand.
TGTGATATCGATCTTATGCTGAATATAATAGGCTTATGAGAGGGCGAGGTCGGTAGGCGGTCCATATCGTTAACTTTATGACTCAGTCGAAAGGAAGGCATCGTGCTTGATGGCCTGACTGTCGGAAAGAGTACGTGACATTGCGCGATTTTCAGGGGGTCCTTGGACCCGAGGCCTACAGTCGTGTAAACCGCTCATTATGGGCACGGGCAGATACCTTATAATGAGCTGATTACCGTACTGCAGGCCTCAGGCCCATAAATGATGTCGTTGTGGTTGTGGGAACAAAAATGTGGTTTTGCGCTGTTGTTGATCCTCTATACAGCAACCACAGTTGTTGGAACGACTCAACACTCGCTTCCACTAACACTCTTTCGGCCTAGTACATTGATATATGAAGGCCTTTCCTGTACATAGAATCCTTCTTCCTTAGACATCATTAGGAATACCAAATCTAGTGATTCAGTCTCACAGCAGTAACTGCAGTACCAAGTACTTACCAACACTGATCAGTGTACTAAATCAGTACACAGATTAGCTAGGCAATACTCTTGAAGGAAGTCCGCCACGACGTCGCCGCGATAGCTTCACACGGTTCTATGGTTACACAGTCGACTCCGCTCACATTTGATGATTCGATTGAATAGAACTACAATTTCTACTCCAAAACACATTCTTTCAGACCAGAGTGACGACCAGAAAACACCTCGAAAGGCGACTTAACACTACCAAGTCCCACCGTCTCAACACATACCAAAATGGCCCCCGGACAGTCTTCTACAGACACCATGACTGAGCGTCAGCTAGAGGACTTGCTGTCCAAAGGAGTCAAGCCATCGGATACCGAAGAGATTAGTCAACTTGTCCATTGGAGAATACAAGAATATACGCTACACAAATGGAAGTCTCTCGCTGACATCTTTGCTGACGAATTTCGACTATTCGTCAAAGAGGACTTTGAGAAACTTACCAGAGCGAATCTCTATGGTCTAAGAGACTGCCTTCGAGCCCTTGGAGTCTATGTCAAGAAAGGGAAAGGATTCTCGATAGCCCAAGGACTAGCAGACGCTGTCCACGAGGAGATTCCGTGGCCATCGGACGACGACGAACGTCCTCCACCAAAGCAGCCCCGGTATTATCCCCCTCAGCAACAGCCAGTTCAGCCCCAGTCTATGGCCCAAATTACCGAATCCCACACCAGCTACCCTCTCCCTACCAAGTCGTTCAAGACTTCGGGACCAGACAAAATCATGGCCATAGCAAGGAACTTGCTACTCTGGCCAAATTGTACACTACCGAGGAGAAGTACGGTGGGAGTCCCACCGAGAGTCTCAGCTACAAATTCAACATATTCATGGACCTCTGTGCCAGAGCTGAGATCCCCCAGCAAATCGTTCAAACTGCATTCCCCACTGTGTTGAAATCCATGGCCCTAGAGTACTACTACTCTAGCTGTCAAGGAATCGGCCTCACCGTACAACAACTCTTTGATCGATTCCAGGGTCATTTCGAAGGAGAAGAACACCGTCGACTCATGCTTCGAGAATGGAACAGTATCAGTCTGAGAGGCTTACTCCGAGCTAGTCCTGAAAAGAGCAAAGGGATTGTCTTTAACGAGATGATTCAACAACTCCGCCAGATTCAAAGAGGACTGGACTACGAATTTCAGTCAGATACGGCACTTCGGAATAAGATAATCACCTCCTGCAGCAATATCCCTGCGTGTAGTGTTGCGATCTTGCAACAGACGACTACAATTGTCGGACTAATCAACAACATCTATGCCGCCATCGAGAATCACGAAGAGGCTATGAAGGCTGAGAGATCCGAGCCACTTAAATCTGCTACATACTTCACTGACCGGAAGTATTACACCAATCGACCCCTAAATCATAGCAACAACAGCAAGTTTTCTCCGCATTCTCCGTCAAATAACAACTTTCAGAAGAAACGATGCATTGTCTATGGAAAGACAGGCTGCTGGTCAACCAAGCACCCCGAAAAGGAACGCCAGGAGTCTCGAAACAAGTTCGCTAAGCGGTTTTCCAACTCTATTGACAAGCGATATGACTCGTATATTCAGGAGAATGAAGGTCAGAAAGAAGAGGCCACCGAGGATTTCGAGGCCTTAACTCTCGATATCCAAGAATCTAACTTAGAGGAGGCCGAAAACTTCGTCACAGCCACTTCTACAGTCACATTAGACCAAGCCCAAACACGCTATTTGGAACTTTCCAGCCAATCAACATATCACATTCTTACAAAGTCTGACAGCTTTCTCACCACTAGCCGATATACCTCGAGACAATTCCACGGCGTCTTGCTCGATACCGGAGCAGCACGTACATCTACCGCGAGATATGATCAAGCAAAAGCATATATGAGAGAGTTTGGTGCACAGCTAGATGTCACCTCCGCTGGTAGTATTACCGCCCATTTCGGGATTGGGACAGCAACATCAATTGGAAAACTTACGGTGGATTCGCCTGTTGGCCGAATTGAGTTCCATGTCATGGAGGCTGATACCCCATTTCTACTTTGCCTTCAAGATATGGATAGGCTAGAGATCTACCCGAATAACCTCGAGGACCAAGTCGTCTTGAAAGATGGTTCCACAGTCCCAATTGTCCGTTTTCACGAACATCCCTTCTTGATATGGGGACCGCCGTCAGTCCACTATCTCACTGACACCGAGCTACGTCAGCTACATCGTCGATTTGGCCATCCCTCAGTCAATAGACTCGTCCGTACCCTGGAGAAAGCTGGCTACAATGACTCCGAGCACCGTCATATTCTTGAGCGAATTACCGAGTTCTGCACTCTTTGTCAGAAACATTCTCGATCCCCAGGCCGTTTCAGATTCTCGCTAAAAGACGAGGACAATGCTTATTTCAACCATACAATTGTCATCGATGTCCTCTATATTGACGGTAGCCCAGTTCTCCAAGTCGTTGACGAAGGAACTTCTTTCCAGGCCGCTCGCTGGCTGTCAAATATGACCGCCTCTCACACGTGGGATATGCTTAGACTGTGCTGGATAGATGTATATGTGGGACCTCCCGACGTCATTGTCCATGACGCTGGAACCAACTTCGACAGTACCGAATTTAGGCAAAATGCTAGAACTCTGAGCATTCAAACAAAATGCGTACCAGTTGAGGCCGCTAATTCTATCGACCTAGTGGAACGATATCACGTCCCATTGAGACGGGCCTATTTGATCATTAGTGCCGAGTTAGAGAATCAGGTCACTACCAAAGAGATCCGCCTACAAATGGCTGTCAAGGCTGTCAACGATACAGCCGGATATAATGACCTCGTTCCTACATTGCTGGTTTTTGGAACCTTCCCCCGCATCACAAACGACGATGCACCGACTTTATCCACCACTGAGAGAGCTGAGGTCATCAACAAAGCAATGACTGAGGTTGGAAAACTCCAGGCTAAGAGACAAGTCAATGACGCCCTACATCAGCGAAACGGCCCCCAGACTATGAGGATGCACGATACCCCAATTGGTTCCCCGGTATTAGTGTGGAGAACACATCAAAAGAAGTGGACTGGACCATACAAATTGCTAGCCACTTCTCGAGAAACTTGCACCGTCGAGTTGTCTAGTGGCCCTACAGACTTTCGAGTCACTATCGTCAAGCCATATTTGAAAGAATCGGACACTCCAATTGAGTCTCCAGGACAAAATCCTCCTGAATCCCCCGGGTAGGACTCTCCAGGAGATTCTCCAGAAGATTCTCCAGAAGATTCTCCAGAATCAAACGATATTCAGCCGGCCAATGACAATACCCAAGACCCCCTCCAGGATACTCCGCTCCGTCGAAACTCTCCTCGGCATCGACACATCCCCACTCGCTTTCAGAACCCAGCTGATATTACCGTCTACATGTCCAAGTCGATGTCACCTCTACCGAACTTTCAGGCATCCCGGCTAAAAGAACTAAATGGACTACTTGAAAAGGGAGTCTTTGAGATTATGAAGACCGAAGACGTCCCCGCAGGAGCACGAATATTTGGTAGCCGCTTTGTGGATCAAGTCAAGAATGAGGGTACCGAGAAGGCTTTCGAGAAGTCACGACTGGTAGTGCAAGCATTCAATGACTCAGAGAAACATGAGATTCTCACTCAGGCCCCTACCATTCAACGGGCTAGTCAACGGCTTATTATTGCTTTGTCTCTAGCTATCCCACAGCTATCGTTATATCTTCGTGACATAACTCAGGCATACACGCAATCTCGCTCCGAGTTGGCTAGGGATGTCTTTATTCTAGCCCCAGCAGAAATGGGACTATCATCGAGAACGATTCTCCGTGTTATTCTCCCCCTCTATGGAATTGCTGAGTCCGGTACCCACTGGTTTCAGACATATCATAAGCATCATGTGGAGAAACTGGGAATGATTCCATCTACATTCGACATCTGTCTACTATTCAATGACGATATGACAGCAATTGTTGGCTGTCAGGGACTGGAGAGTAGCTAAATGCATTGATTCCGGTATGAACGGAATAATAGCTATGAAGGTCTAATAATGGCAGAAGGCCGATATTTGTGGGCAGGGCCAAGCCGCGCTAGGCCCGATCCGGCCGAGTGGTAGGAGTCATGGTGTTGTGAGCTGGAACCATGACATTGGCTTACAAACCGATGATTCCCTCATTGCTGGTACCACCGAATTCATGAAAGTGGAATCACGAGAATTACATGCCGCTGGACTAGTGGCTAGGCCATGTGAGAGACTCTCTCCGAAATAGCCTTTGGAATTCAATGGATTCGTCATCACCCTCGGAGACAATATTAGAATCAGTCAACTAAAACAAGCTAAAAAGATTTAACTACTCTCAAAGACATTCACGAAAGAACAATACGTCGCTCAGAGAGCCCGGGGAGCCTACATCGCTACTGTATCACAGCCACAGGCCGCATTTGCCCTGTCGTACGCCGCCCAAATCGTGGAGCCTACTTACGAGGATGCTCAGTACCTAAATCGCTGCCTCTTCTGGCAAATGGAAGTAAGAGGCCTTACATTTGTTAAGTTAGATGTGACAACTCTGAGAATCGTGGCCTTTACAGACTCCTCGTTCGCTAATAATAAGGATCTTTCCTCCCAAATCGGATACGTGATAGTCTTGGCTGACGCCCAAAACTGTCAGAACCATGCCCAGAGTCAAGTCTAATGGGGGTAAATTGAATAAGACAACTAGATAAGGAGGAAATATGTACAGAAGAAGAGCGCTTAAATACTAGGAAGAATCCCCGCTAGCCTATGTGTCAATGGGAATGTGTCAATAACCAATAAACACTCTATGTGCTAGACACATAGCCATAAACACTCCCTATGTGCCTGACACCTAGGGTACGTCCGTAACACTACCCCCCCCCTCAGGCAAGCGATGCCCCAGCGCTGTAGATTGGCCTGCGAGTCGTCTGCGAGCAGAAAGGATAAAAATAGTGGCGAGACCCCGGAGATTTCGGAGACGGCGGGGCCGCTTTGACTTGGCAACAGCGTTGTGCGGCCCTGGGTTCTCCGGATATTTGTTGTGATAGTCATTGACTACGTCCTGGGCCCCCTCAAACTCATCATTATCAGTATTCCACCAAGTGAGGGTATCGTCATCATCTTTCCATCTCACTTGGTACTGCAATTTGCCATAGTGACGGCGAGAGTCCAGGATATCTTCCACCACCCAGGCGTCTCCCTTAGGCGTCTCAACTGGCTGGGGGGAAGGATTCTTCTGGCCAGGCAGTGGGTCCGTCGGAGCGAGTGTCANAACTACTCTCAAAGACATTCACGAAAGAACAATACGTCGCTCAGAGAGCCCGGGGAGCCTACATCGCTACTTTATCACAGCCACAGGCCGCATTTGCCCTGTCGTACGCCGCCCAAATCGTGGAGCCTACTTACGAGGATGCTCAGTACCTAAATCGCTGCCTCTCCTGGCAATTGGAAGCAAGAGGCCTTACATTTGTCAAGTTAGATGTGACAACTCTGAGAATCGTGGCCTTTACAGACTCCTCGTTCGCTAATAATAAGGATCTGTCAGGGACTGGAGGTGTAGCTGAATGCATTGATTCCGGTATGAACGGAATAATAGCTATGGAGATCTAATGGTGGCAGAAGGCCGGTATTTGTGGGCAGGGCCAAGCCGCGCTAGGCCCGATTCGGCCATGTAGTGTAGTCATGGTGTTACTGAGCTGGAACCATGACACTACCCCCTCCTCCAAATTGCCATGTCCTCATGGCGTGCCTCCATGCTTCCTTCTTGACTGAGAATCTGGAGACTTGGCACTATACTGAATGTGCCTCTTGCCTATGCTCTCCAGATCTTCCCATGGCTGCTGAAGCCGGTGCAGAATCGAATAAAGAATGGCCATTGACCGCTGGAATCGAATGCCTTGAAGCAGGCTCACTTGCTGGGGATGGCTGAGATTCCGATAGTGCAACAGGCACGAATCCTCACATTTCCACTGCGCAACAGACGCATTTCCCCAGCTCTTCTCCTTGTCACATGACACCGTAATCCATCCATCCATTCCATTTCATGCTCTTTGCACCCTACCAAGCCTTCCAAGTCTTCCAAGCCTTCCAAGCCTTTTCCTCCTTCGGATCCGGTCGCTGAAGATCGCTGAAGATCGCTGAAGGTCGCTGTAGACGTGCAATGTAATCATAATGTGAAGTGTAAAATGTGGTTCGGAGCGGTGTTGTTCTGAATTTGTCATTTGCCATTGTAGCAGGCTCACTTGCTGGAGAGATGTGGGNCTACTGTATCACAGCCACAGGCCGCATTTGCCCTGTCGTACGCCGCCCAAATCGTGGAGCCTACTTACGAGGATGCTCAGTACCTAAATCACTGCCNATTGGCAATCAATCAAATGTCGTCGAGTCACCAGAAGCGTGTTAGCCTCCGAACTCTACGCCCTGTCACTGGGATTCGACGTCGCTGCCACTATAAAGTCAACCCTGAACCAAATTTTCTCTAGTACTCCCCAGGGGAAGGAGAAGATACCTCTTTCCATATGCATAGACTCGAAGTCTCTATATGAATGTCTCGTCAAACTGGGGACAACTCAGGAAAAAAGACTAATGATAGACATCTTATGTCTTAGACAGTCATACGAACGACGGGAGATCACCGAGATCCTCTGGATCAAGGGAGACAAGAACCCCACCGACGCAATGACGAAGGACAAGGGGTGCGATGCGTTGCAGCGGCTAGTCGATACGAATCGACTAGATCTGGAGCTGGAAGGGTGGGTAGAAAGACAAGGTATTGATCAATGATCTCCCATTGCTACTAGAATTACGCCTAGCATGATCAGATCTACACTCACCACAGCAAGGCAAGCAGCTGCAGCCATGGAGAGCATGGCGGAGAAGGAATCGAAGAAGGAATATTTTGATAGCATGCAAACAGCCTCATTTCTTTGTTTCTTGCCAGTGTTGAAACGACTCAACACTCGCTTCCACTAACACTCTTTCGGCCTAGTACATTGATATGTGAAGGCCTTTCCTGTACATAGAATCCTTCTTCCTTAGACATCATTAGGAATACCAAATCTAGTGATTCAGTCTCACAGCAGTAACTGCAGTACCAAGTACTTACCAACACGTTATGACTTTCTTGCGTCACCTCGCATCTGTTTCTAGAACTTGGCAGATAAGGAGGTTCAGCACCGAGTCTCACACTCTGCGCTAGCAAGTGACCCTGCATCTATCATGGTGTGGTCCTTCAGTTCATGGAAATTTTAGCCGCGGTTATCTGTGACGGGATCTGAACAGGGCAGTGCAATGGCGTGAAAGTGCAGTCTTGTCTTAACGGCGTAGTTGCACGCAGAGATCCGATAGGCTGGATCTGTGGGCAAGTACTACACAGAGTGAGATTGAGATTTACGATCGTTCATCCTATTGCGTGCCTTGGTGGCTTAGATCTCAGCGTTACTGTCGGCGCCATTAGCTGGCTTGGCTATGTCCGGCAGGAGCTCGGTCTGTAGCAGAGAGGCTGATTTACGGATGGTTGGTAGGGATTCGGACAGTACGTCAAGTGTTGTCGCACCATGTATCGAACGTATTAGTTTTATCCGTGACGAGCTGCATATGTCTGAGATACTCAGTCCTTGTCGGAGTTTTTGGCATCTATACTGAATGGATAGCCCACGCCGAGCTGAGGGTCGATTTTTGTCCTCTTTCGCTGTCAAGGCTAACTCCCTCCCACCAAACCACATCATATGATCATAACGGCAACTCCAACCTTGATGACTAAGTATCGGTTGCACTTGCCTTCAGCTTCCTCAAAACCACGTCCTCGTAGGTATTGTGATGCCACTGTCGCCAACGGCCAACTCACCCTTCGCGATACGAATCTTCCGCACCCTTTCGGCTTCCTTTTCCTCGCGGGCCTCAAACCTCTCCTCCCCTCTCTTCCGTTCTGCCTTTCGTCTCGTGCTCCGCTTTTTTCACCAGCCTTGGATATTTGCCTACCCTACGACTGCATTCTTTGCAACATACGCAGTAGATACATGTCCGTCGAAGACGTCTATCCTATAATTGGCTCAAAAACAACGTGCTTGCAAGCTAGGTTTCTTACCCGGAAACAAAACGCAGACCTAACAGCGGCGAGGTCCCGGTTTGTACAAGCAACCAAAAGGCGCTTTTCCAACGTTATGACGAAAGCTCGAAGTTCCCTCAGCTCTTCCAAACTACCATATGGGTAAAGTAACGGCTCTTTGCCGATCGCATCGGCACAGCCTCACCCTATCCATTGCCCAATGAACGTGATGGCGCTCTCGCCTGCAGGAGTAAACGGTAGACTGCCCTGGGTAATAGCCGGTGCACTATTAAGGGAAGCCCCGACGCTGTCTACGGGAGCAGCCAGTGCAAGAGGGGAAGGAGCAATTACTGGCATGGTTACATGGACCGTGCTGGAGTGGACGTTTGCCAATTCACGACGCCATGCCCCAGAAAAGTGCTACGCCACAGGTCTCAGGATAGAACAGACGGGGAAGCTCTCTACTCTAACGAGACACGGATGCTATGGTTTCCGCATACAGACTTACCATCGTTAGCGGCTTGCATGCTTTTTGGGAAGGAGAGACCATAAATCTTGCATTTGTCTGGTGCTAAGCAGCGGTGGCCTGTTCACTGGGGCAAAGGTCAGAAGGGGTACAGGCCGCTGAGATCGAACACTCTGAGAAATTGAGGCCAGAATGCGAGCTGTCGAAAGGCTTACCGCAATAGAAGTCGTTACCTGCTCGGGAGTGTCACCCTTCTGGGAAGCTCGGTTCTTTGAGCGCGCATTGAGTTGGAAGGCGACATCTTTGAGCCAGATGTCAAGACGAATATGTCTGAAATATTAGGGTCCAGTGAGGTGGAAAGACTCATGGTGCGTCGCCATATTAGAGAGATAGGTGGGCTGGTAGATGGTTTGTCGGCCCGTTGGGGGAATCGGTTTGCAAGAACAAACATGCATTGGCGAGCTTCTTTGCTATGCTAATGATGTTTCGAATCCTAAAGGAAAATACGAAAGAAGAAGACAATGGGCTCGATATGCTTCAATATACAGTAAAACGTTTAAGTCTAGGTTGACATATGCGATGCTAATACGAACAAATAAACAAGAGAAATACCCAACGCGCCCGCACCTGCCAAAGTTCAAGGTTCCCACCGCAGAATCGTCCTGTTATCAGCCCCGACGGCCCTCTGTCCCGTCCGGATCTGGTACGCTATCTCCGCCTCCTCTTGTTTCTCCAGCTTCTCCAGCCTCCTCCGCCGGCACTCCTCCCGCTCCAGCCTCTTCCGATCACGCTCGGCTTTCTCTTCCCGGCGTGCCTTCCGCTCCAGGAACGCCTCGCGTGGCTTGGGACATTTCGATCGAAAGTGGCCGACTTCATTACATATGAAGCAGGTTTCGCACTCTTTGCCTGGGTGCCTACCCTTTTGTTAGCTGAGAAACGTTACTTGCGGACCAGCTGTCTTACTCGGTTCTCCTGCATACAGGGCATTTCTTTGGTCTGGGGACGGGCATCATTCCCAAGTCACGATTTATTCGAGTAATCAACTCATCGACCTCGAGTATGCACACAAGGGTCATGAGTCTCTCCAAGCCCGCGCGGTAGCCGCTTGGATACGGCACTGCATTCCTGCCTTTGGGGTCGGCACCCCCTCCTTCCATCCACTGTATAATGAACTTAAGGGCGTCTTTGTACGACGGCAGAGGGGGAGGCGGTGGAATAAAAGAATTTTGAGCAGGGGCACTTCCTGAAGAGGTCGTCAGTTTGCTGTTAACAGAGCGGATCTGGAAAGGATTCTGGGTATTTTTGAAAGGACAATGCCCGGAAACGTTGCAAAAATGGTGTCTGAGTGGAATTGGTCATTACCTGAAGGCGCATTGCCTGTACTTGGTGCCGGTTGGCTGACCAAGGGGGCAGCCGGTGGGTCTGGCGGGAATGTTGCAGTGACAATCTGGCACTTTGGATTCCGCAGGACGCGGTTCCAAGCACGAGAAAAGCGCATTGCCACCGGTCTGTGGACCCGATGCAATACTTCGTCATCAACTTTCACTGAGACAAAATTGGTGTGGTTCTTCCTCATTAGCCTTGAACCTGTCAGCAAGAAGCGGGCTATCCCCAAGGAAGCGGACTAACTCCTGCAGAGCCCTGGCGCTCAGTATTGGTGAGGTGCTCATATTTCTATATATATGTCAGAGTACTTCTCATCATCAGACCATGTAACGCAGGAATGGGGTAGATATACCTTTCGTTTGATGGTGAAAGCAGAGAGTATTCAGAGTTATCAGATGACGTGGCAAGTAAGCAGAGACGATAAACAACTGTTTGCGAACTTGTTTGCTAGACTGATGGAGTTTCGGGATCTTGGAGAAAATAACGAATGAAGAAAATGAGCGGGATGTGGGGGAATATATGGTAAAAGGACTTAGTGGAGACGAAGACTGCTTAACACTTTACCACTGCTGCATAACTGCATCACCATGAGGGGTTTCTGAGTCTCAAAGGCTCGTGCATGATCATGGGACCCAGGTCGAAAGATGGCGACATTCGCATGTCAAGTCCGCTCGTATGCACATGGCTTTCTTGGGGAAGCCCCCTCCTGAAGTCCGTCTTTTAGATTGTCAAAGTATCCAATACGGCAGGTACTCTTGGAGCAAAATCCGTGGCTGGAGGCTTCTGCACGCTTGATGCTACATCACCCTGCAGAACTGTTGGCCCAGAGGTCACCGGACTGCCAAAGTGTTTAGGATTTCACCCTTCACTCCGTGACTTTATGAAAGACTCAAGGCTTCAGAGACTGTCATTTGGCAAATGCTTCCGGGATCGACCAATAGTCCTGCAGGACTCTTAGGTCTCAGAAGATATCAGTCTAGCAAATATCAAAAACAAAACGCTTCACAGATTAACACTTAACGAGTACTTGGGCAATCGGTCCCCAAGTCTGCGGTCCCTCAGAGGCCACTAGTTCGCAAGTATTCCGTCCATACACATCCTGTCGACTGGTGTAGAACTCCAGAAGTCACCATTCAGCAAACGTTTCGGAAACCTATCTACAGATCTTCAGCCAACCCGGAGCACGAGAGGTCATCAAGTTGCAAATACTTCGGTGATCGGCCAGTAAACCATCAGCCAATGGAGAGCTCCAAAGGGTACGGGTTAACAGATGCGTCGGGCCATCGAGCCACAAATTCAAGCCAATCCGAAGCCCCAAGCGCCCATATTTTGGCAGGTATTTCGAGAAAAGATTAACAACACTTTTTTCCAGTAAGCCAGAGCCCAAGTCCTCACCCAACATCTGGCAAATCATCAAGAACTCAGTCCACTAGTTGTCAATAGATTGCTCTCCTGCGCTCAAGAGTCACAATCTGAGCACATGATCCGAAACTTGCCCTGCCCCTCTTCCCGCCCGTCTCTTTAACACATTCCCACATTCTCACGGACATTCGGCCGTGCGGATTGCAACCGCTCACGGTAATAATCCGCAAACATCTCATTAGGTACCTGGCTTCATGCATGCATGAGAACAGCATCTCTAGCGCCCCATAATTCTCCGACCTGCAAAGCATGCAAGCGCTCGGCTGCTGGGCTGACGCTAAGATAGCTTGCTGCATTGAAAGCCTTGCATCGACTTGTCCAAGGTACGCACCTACCTTACAAAGTCACCCGAAAGTGTTAAACTTCGTCCGTTCTATCAGTGGAAAAGATCGACAGTCCAGTCCAGTCCAGTCCAGTCCAGTCAAAACCCACAACCAAGTGCTTGCGTGCCTTGGCAATTGCATCCAAACCCTCTCAGCCCTACACCTACACCTGCACTTAGCGCAAATCATCTGATCACTCCCGACAGACAAACGGAAGCAAAACACATCCCTCGCTCCGGTTGATCCTCCTCATCCCCCAGTACTCCAAACCAAGCCAAACCAAGCCAAACCATGTGACTAAATCATCCCCCCCCCTCTTCCCCCGCCCTTGAAATGCACCCACCCGCCCCTGCAGCGAAGATCTATCATCCATTCACGGAGTAATCAAGGAGACAAAATGATTTGAAATCTCTGCCGAGTTACATGCATACATACATAGTAGGTAGCTTACAACTACAGCAGAGTAGAAATGGGGGAGGAATGAAAGCCCACGAATCATCAGCCCATCCCGCTCCGACCGAGGATGGAGGGGCTGGGGGAACAAGATGACAAAGGTACAAGCGACCACAGATAACTTTTCACGTGATGATGATGGGCAAAAAACGGACGACGCCAAAGGGAGTCTAGTGTCATGTCCATGTTCAGGCAACGCACTTGCATATGATGGCCGCAACTTGCAGACGCCCTGCTGGCCCCCCTCCCCACCTCTTCTCATCACAGGCCCGATACCCTTCCCAGACCCAATGCCCATCCCGAGAATCGGGAAACCAAAGTGTTAACGAAGGAGTGCCGTCTGACTGCTGCAAGGGAGCGCTTTCCTATTGGCATTGATGCGTCCGCCACCACCACTTACCCCTCCTCGAATCTCGCGAGGAGCCTCTTGTGGATCCAAAAAACCTCTGCGTGTTTGCCGAGACTTCATTGTATCCAGAATTCCAAAAATCTTTCTCCTCGAGCACAAGCACAGTGCCGTCATTATTCATGTATTCGCTCTCCATAGCACTCATCATTGTGAGTGTAGTATTTCATTTTCTCGCATTATCGGCAGTGGCTCTGTTCTTCGTAACAGTCTTCCAGGATCATCCTATCTCTGCAAATTGGAACATGGACGGGACTACCATTGATTACCCAGTCCTATACATCTTTATGGTTGCTCTGGAGGTAGTATATGATCTTGTAGTTTTGTGCTTGCCACTTCCGGTGATATCATCCTTGCATCTCAGCCACAAAAGAAAGAGGATGATCATAGGCATCTTCTGGCTTGGCGGATTGTAAGTCATCCCCAACTTCCCCGATTCTAATGGAGATTCTCGCTCACAGCAGTCGTCTTTCCTAGCTGTGTAGCATTCTCACTTGTTAGATTAGTCTACTGTGTAATATTCTACCAAGAGTTCTCGGGGAGGAAGGATGACTTTTCACGTACGCATTTTCCGGACCGCCCCTACGAATAATCGCTTCGAAAGGCTTTTCATACGGTGACTTACTTCAACCAGATACCGCTGTTAACATGATCATTTGGGCTACTATTGGGCCCAGTACTCAACTTGTCGCTGCATGCCTCCCAACCCTAGGACCCCTGCTGCAACACCGCCAATCGACCACTCAACTGTTGGCCAAGTCCTCTCACCAAATTGAGAATGGCTATACGTCTATGCCCACTAAACTTACGGTTAGTGGGTCTCAATCTAGTCGATCTGTTGAAGAGCAGGAAATAGCAATGGTAATCCCTGTGTGATGGTACATGAGAAATCTACAATGGGCTATATCTCGTGTTTGGCTGCAGACTTCGTGAACGGGCACGGAGTAAAGACCACTGCCTGGCATGACTTCTAGCAAGATGTATTACTCATTTTGAAAGCGAAAGGATGATTTGCAGAAGCTGGTCAGAGGAACAAAGCCATTTGCGAGCCTACATCGTCCCTGCGGGACGTTTTTGAGTAGATGGAACGAGCGGAGCCTCACAGATTTACTCTCACTCTCTTCATGATTAAACTTTGGTGGCGAAATGTATCGTAAACGCTTCAACAGTACGGTTGACTCTTTGTCAATTTATTACAAGAAGTGCACGTCGCCTGTCAGCGCATCTTGACCGGCTTATACCACATAAGGAGATAATTACTCAATCGAACACATTGTGTCTAAAGCTGGATGCTCACTTGAATCTCTGAACAAGTACGTCAATAGCCGTTCCCTTCAAAGCATGCGCGAGCTGCTACCTGAAGCAGATTGGCAATGATCCGAGCACTTCCAGAAGGAGTTTTGCGTCTTCAACGAATCCCTGAATCATGACAACGAAGCTCACATGCCGAGGTTCTTTGTCACTTAATCTTGATGAAAGCGTTAACGCAGTAAAATTCTACTACTTTCCAGCTTTCAAGGCGAATGAGGTCGGCCGGTCGAAGATCGACGTTCTTGCATTAGGCATCACCCGTCTTCCAGACGGGGAATTATGGCGAAGAAGATGTTTTTTCTAGTATGTTTGATACACTCCTATTTGATTTGATCATCAGCAAACGTAACTCGAAGTTGAGATAAATTGCCACTACCAAAAGTGTTAACTATTCCCCATGGTTTGAAGAACATGAACGCCCCGAGACACTGGAGCCATCCATGACGGCCTCCATCTTTCGGAGAAGTAGACGGTGGATTACATGTGTTGCGGGCCTTGGTCTAAAATAACTCATTCATTGCCAAAGAAGCATGCTCGAACGCTTGCTGCTGGCGATTGCAAGGCAGGTTTGCTCATTGTCAAGAAAAGAAAGGAAAAGAATAAACCTCGTGCAATTAGACCGCAGGATAAATCCTGTTAAGTTTGAAACAGCGATGGTGTCTCCGAGAGGCTAGGCACCACGCCGATTTAGCCCCGCCTACCTGCAGAAGGCGAATACAATCATGAATAATTCATACCCTTGATGATCAGAACAGCCAGATCCATGATTTGCAGACTTGCCTTCCATTACAGCATCTAGCGTGCATCAAGGGAATCCCTACAACAGTCACTGGACACCAACCTCGGCCGAATTCTCCTACGCCTTTGACCCTCCCTTAACATTTCGTGCCACTGTACCGCGAAAGTGGGTCACGAGTTGGAACCCATCAGCTAGCGCGTGTTTCTTTACCCATCTGACATAATCTTAGCAAGACTTGTCATTGCCTGATGATTGCTATAAAATCCTGTCAGGATAACTTATGATCAACCCTAGCACTTCTATCTCTAATTCGCAAGGTTACGTGCGGAGATCCGCGACTCACTTCTTGACAGCAACGGTTTAGTTCCTCAGTCGCTGCCGTGACGAACTCTGAAGATGGGTTCGGCGGAATTGCAGCAGCCAGCGATGAATGCTACACATCAGAGTCCAATACAATGTGCAAAGAGGGTGAGAGTCGTGGAGGGAAACGTGTGGTAAGCTTTTTTACTCTGTACATTCCCGACTCTGGCGCGGGCTGCAGTTAGGATGGAGATATTCAAAGCCAACATCCAACGTCCTCTCCAAAGAAGAAAAAAGGATTGACTGGAAGTGCTTTATTAGGCAATGGGCTGGAGAAGCGGCTGCATCGTCGACTATTCAGCCAGTATCGAATCTTGCCACTGGCTTCATGTAAAGACGGGCTCCAAATTCAATGCCAACTGCGTACAGCTGACTGGTATCGATAGAGAATACAGTCCTCCCCAGTTCTTGATTGATGCCCACACGCGAGCTCTCCAAAAGGTGGAAAACAACCAGTACGGCCCCGTCACGGTAAAGCAACGCGAAACAGACAAGCATAGCGTTTTGCACAGGCTGACCACTGGTGCAGGGGATGCCTGTATTCAAAGAAGCTCTATTCAAGGCCTATTCTCCCGAATATGGCAGGGAAATCAACCCTGGTTCCGAGATCTCCGTCACGACTGGTGCAACCGAGGGTCTACTGAGCTCCATTATGGCCTTTGTGGAACCGGGCGATGAAGTAATCCTCATGGAGCCAGTCTTCGATCTGTACGCCGGTCAAGTCTCGGATCACTTTTCCTTATGGCTGACCGGGTTTTTAGGTATGTGTATCTCATCGAGTTAGCGGGCGGGACGGTTCGCTACGTTCCAATCCATGCACCCAAAGGAGCAGACACGGCCGCAACTTCCGGCAACCGCTGGTCCGTGGACGTGCAGGAATTGGAGGATGCAATGTCTTCGAAGACCAAGATGCTTGTCAGTCTGCATGTCCCCAATGACAATCTCGTGACACGTTCTAACTACTGCAGATCTTGAACAACCCGTATGGATCGGCTTCTCATTCGTGCCCTTGTCTTCTTTCCTTCTAATCTTCTCTCACAGGCAAAACCCCCTTGGCAAGGTCTTCACCAAAGAAGAGCTGCTGGCCATCGGAACCCTCTGCGTCAAAAAAAACCTCGTCATCCTCTGTGACGAAGTCTACGAGCGCATCCATTTCATGCCCTCCTTCACGCACATCGCCGCGCTCAACGACGCCATAGCTGCTCACACGTTAACAGTGGGCTCAATCGGCAAACTCTTCAATGCCACCGGATGGCGTCTTGGTTTCGTGATCGGCCCTGCGCAGCTCATTGGGGCCGTGCAGTCTGCGCACACGCTACTGTGCTACACAACAGCAGGACCCGTGCAAGAAGCTGCGGCATTCGGATTGGCGGAAGCGGAAAGTAGTGGATGGTGTGAAGAGAATATGAAGCAGGTCAAGGGCAAAGTCGCAAGATTCTGCGAGGTTCTGGATGAGTTGGGCTTGCCGGTGAGTATGGCGTTTACTGTGCATTGCGAAAAGCAGGGTTTCGTCGCGTCGACAACGTTACAAATACTGATCAATCAATTGTGTGTACAGTACGTCAAGCCCGAAGGAGCCTACTTCGTATTCGCAAACATCAAAAACGTCGCTCTGCCTTCCGACTACCCTTTCCCCACATCGATAACCGAGAAGACACGTGATTACCGTGTCTCCTGGTACCTGACCCAAGAATTCGGAATCTCGTCCATCCCCGGCAGCGGTGAGTCTAGCCAACTTTGCCATTTGAACCCATCCTGCTATCCACACTAACGTTGTGCAGCTTTCTACTGCAAAAAGGATGCCCACATCGGTGAGCACTATTTGAGATTGGGTGTCTGCAAATCAGATGATGCTCTCGAGCTCGCTAAGAGCAGGCTAAGGAGAGTGAAGGTTCTTGATCCGGAGTGCCCTTGAGCCTACTGATGGCTCGTCTGTTAACAAGGGAAGGGTCAGGAGGTGAGATCTTGCGGCGAGAGTTTGCTGTGACTGCATCTTACACTTTGTACTGATGGGCTGGCTCCTTTAGTTATTAGGCTAGTCGTTTAGACAATACAACTTAAACCGCTGGTGTCGCAGTGTTATTTGCGGTGCCTCACCCCCCTCCCCTTCACCGGCAACCTCTGATTCCGATCCAGGAACTTGGCGAGTTCCGTCCCACCCATTTCAAACACCTCCGTATTACATCTTGAAACGAAAGAATCGAAACCGTAATATTGAATCTCTTTCTGTAGTACAAAGCAGACATTTCTCCATAGATGACTTCTGTGCGATCCCCCTGTATTTTACGAGATCCTTCCAAATCCGTTTTTGTATCTCACAACTATTTTGTCTGCTGAGTCAAGTAGTGACCTGGGCAAAAGGCCGAACACGTAATATAAGAGATCAGGCTGCAAACTTCGATAGGTGCATTCAGACTCGAGCAAAACCAAAAAAGGCGAGGTTTGGTTCTAGCTTGCTGCGGCGACGGGGATTATTCTCCCAAACACCATCGAGCAGTCACACACCACCAAGCTGAAGTAGGTAGCTAGCTAGCTCGGCCTGCTACAAGCGCGTTCCTTTATGCAATGGAATGCAATCATCTCTCTGCATTGCGGATGCGAGAGGGCCGGGGATCGGGGTTTGTTTCATTCCCGAAGAGAAGGAAATACATTTCCATTGGAGGATTCTTTCTGCTTTATGCCATGCCCCGCCTGTCGTTATCGTTCTTCACTGCAAAGTGATTGTGCTTGCATCTCCAAACGAGGAAAGGCACAGCAAGGAATACCTGGCGTGAAGCCACCGCATCGTTCCGCGACCGTGTGATAGCTAATAGCTAACAGACTCTACTTAGTGGCTCGGCTGTCCCGGGTCCTTACCAGAACATGATACCCAAACCCATACGCGTGCACTGTCGATGACCGTTTCAGCCAGCAGTATCATTCGCTCTCGAAAGTGCGAGTACGGATGATCATCTGGGAAAAGGGTAGCTGTGAGATTGTTTGAAATGGGAATTCGATTCTATAGATGCTAGACGAGAGACTGCTATTCACAAGTCTTTCGTCCTGGGTATATACCTTATGCTTAAGACTCCACCACTACCTATGCCGAAAAAAATAATTGAGAGCGCCGTTTGCCTCATCGTTTAATGACCCGCTGCCGGGAGAGAAGTTGCGATATCATGAAATGGCTGACGTCTTCATCCGCCCAGTACGACAGATGGCTGGCAATGCTTGCCCAGAGGGATATATCGAGGAGGCCCCTAGGAATGAAGATGTCAGCGTTTGCGACACAGAAACACGGTTGGAACAACTGCAAAAACTCACTCCTGTACACTAAAGTCAACCCGACCGTTGCTGTTCAGCGCCCTCACTTTGCCCTCTTCCCGCTTCAGACGCTTCGATCTCTCTTCAGCTTCCATCCATGCAGCACTCTCGCCCAAATCCCGAATCTCATCGCTTTGGTAGCTCTTTCTCCGCTTTTCAAAGCCGGCATACAGCGTCTCTATCTCGGAATCGATGAGTGTGGGGGGATGCTCTGAGTTTTCTTCTGGCTCGGAGGCCGAACCACCTGCTGTAGCGCTCGTACCGGCGCCAGCAGAGGGGTTTTCTTTGCGTTGAATCTGGGGTGCATGCATCGCAGTCGAAGAAGATAATTGGCCCTCACCCGTCAGGCCTAGGCTACGATTCAGCAAGCTGCTCGCCATGCCAGATGTGAAGTTTGACCACAGGCCGGATACGCTTTGACCCACCCGCGCTCCAATATTGGTCAGGCCTTGGCCTTGCACGCCGAAGAGACCTTTCTTTGTGTACGGCAAGGCTTGTGGCTTCATAGATGACATAGCCCTTGAGATCAATGGCTCAATCCTATACGCAATCGGGTCGGCAGGGTGGAAGATGTTGTAGATCTGCTGGCACTTGGGACTCGATACTGTAATAGATAGAATGTCACCCTCTCTTCCGCTGGTCACATTGCTTGTCTGTGTAGACGCTGCACCGAGGAAAGGATCATCAAGTGAATCTGGATTCAGCGGGCTTTGCGCAACCATGCCATTGATTGTCCGTCGAGCTGCAATCCTGCGGCCTTTCAGCATTTGGTAGAGGCCAAGTGGAGAGCCCAGGCAAAAGAAGTCCTCAACCTCGAATTTCAAGCCAAGATCCGACGTTTCCAGGTTCTTGGCGAGAGTGTTGCTTCTTGAACCTGGCTGTCTGTGCCTGTAGATGCCCTGTGGAGCTAGGTTGACATCTTTTTGATGACAGAGAATATCGAAGAGGATTGCTGACCCCAGAGAGTGGCCGATCATGCTGACTTTCCCGTTGAAGGAAGGGTTTCGTTTTATGAATAGCTCGTAGACACGGTTGCACTCTCTTTGCACGATGCCGGCGATGTGCTCACGGTAGGCGCTTTGATAGAGAAGGATGTCGAGAGCGAGGTCGGTGATTAGGTTGCGGATTGCTGGAACGCCTTCTACTGTAATGTTCTCGAGGCTGGGGTACTCGTCATCCTCACCGAAGGCATCATTGTCAGTGAGATCCTGCTCCCTTTCATTTTGTTTGAAGCTTTGTTTCGGGAAGTCGAGAAGATGCCGCCACACGACTGGGAGCACTTGCACTCGACAGTTCTTGGGTAATTTGTCGACTTCTGCGTTCAGTGCTTGTAGGTCCGGTGATGTTTCGTAGACAGTTTTAAGGGTCTTGCGCAAAACATTGACATCATGGATGAAATTGATGCTTTCCATACGCAGTCCGAGCCTCTGGTTGGACACTGAGTTAGCAGAAACATTGATAGCGGTTTGAAACAGTCGCTTACTTGTCCAATGCCATGAGTGACAAGTATCAAGTGCTCAATCTCTCGACCCTGGTCCTGACCATCAGCGTCTTTGTAATCCTCTTTGATCTCGTCTTCATCGGCTTGACGTCGCTCTTCTTCCTGCTTTGCAGGGTCGTCCGAGAATGAAGACAATTGTCTCTCTAAGGTTACTAAACGCGGCTCTTGTTGCGCTGCAGATGCCGAGCGCTTCAGCTGCTCTTCATCGGCAAGTTCTTTATCAGCCTTGGGGACTGCGGATCTCCTTTTCGAGTTGTCCATCCCAGCCTCACTTTTCTTGCCGCTAGGACTATCGCCGTCCTTCTTAGTCTCCTTCGCTTTGTCTACTTCCGAGTAGCCTCGTAGAACCTTGACACCCCCGAGATGACCGCCACCAGCAAATCTCTGATATACGGTACTACTCATCCGCGAGAGGAAGTCGTCCGTGAGCAGCCAAGCAGTTGTGGCATCTTGATACGTCACGACGGAATTCATATAAGCTCCAAACAGCCGCTGTGTCTGAAGCTCAAATTTTGCTGGTATCGAGGGCTCCTCTTTCGATTTCTCCGTAGTACTAGTAGACTTCTGAATATCTGCAGCGTTCATTGAGACGGGCCTTGACTTTGGTTGTGAGGCAGCTTGAAGCGTTTCGTTCCGCCACGGTTTGACCTTTAAATAGCCTTCTTCTAATTGGATCGCAAGGTTCTCATCACAAGGCCGAAGGGAGGAGCCTTCTTGGTAGAACCAACTTCCACGGCGCACGTCATAGATCGGGCCAAGCCAGTACGTTGGGGCAAGCTCTCTTGCCTCGATGTCAACATCGAACAAGAAGTCTTCATTGACAGGAACTTTAACCATTCCTCCTTTTTCGGAACTTGTAGCTTCGTTAATGCTGGTATTTCCTCGCGATCCGTGCGTCTTGCGAGTATTTGCGTCTCCCTGGCCGCTTCCATCTCTACCCTTGGTATAGAGGGTTTGGTCCTGTCGGCTACCTATCTCTCCAATGTCGCCTGTGGGCGACTGTTCTCGGCGCTTCTCATGTTCATCTTCAACCATCTTCTGAAATGCCGTCTCAACGGATCGGGAGTCGCGGACAGAGAAGGCTGCATACTTCTTAGGAGCTGGGAGGGGCTTTGCATCTTTAGGTTGATCAAGAGGTAAAGGCTTCCGCTTTGGTGACTGTTTTGACGCTTTAGAGAAGGCCTTGGCAGGAATAATGCCTAAACTAGGGGCTTACATCCACGGCGTAGAACCATCTCACTTGGTTCGGAGGACAGTCTTTGGGATACTGACTAAGACTGAGGCGATGGCGATGACCAATGCTATGATCAGCACCCTGCTGGTTACTCAACTTCGAAGGTTCCAACTCCTTGCCCTGGCTCGGCTTTGGAGTATTGCTTCTTGTGCTCCATGGGGAGATAGAGTCGAGAAACCCGCCTGGCGCAGCCATCTTACTCTTCCGGTAGACAGACCGGAGGAGATTGAAGCGCGCCAATGCGAAAATTGGGTGGTGACCATAGGTATGGATCCTAGACTGGTGCAATTATGATTATGTAGGACACGTTTGATCTGCCTAGGGAAGGACGACCTCATTTGAGCGTCTCCCGCGGTAAGCGCGGTAGGAGGTATCTCCGTTGCTGCTTTTAACTTTCAAGGTAGGGTATCTGAAAATTGATACTTTGATTCCTAAAGTACTTATGATCCGATCGCAATGGTAATCGAACGCTCTCATCCTTCACGCAATCCGTGAAGATGTACTGTTTACTGCTCTTAGAATTTTCTAAGGGACGGTTTTAACCTTGGAAGGGGTAGCTTCCAAGTCTACCTCTCCTTTCCTCCAGATCTTTGAGACCTTAAGCATTTGGATTAGCGTTGATTTAAGGTAACCTTATCGGAACGAAGGTCTCGATTGTAGTTCCCAGCCAGACAGATCCGTCTTACTCATTCTGCTCAAGTAGCTCGATCTCTGTCAAATTTAGGGATCTCAAGGTTCCACGTCCCTGCCAATCGCTCCAATATCGAAGAAGGTCTCGCTCGAGTGCACAAACTCATACTCATCTTCACCACTTTTCTTCGTGACCGTATACTGGCCTAATTTTAGCAACTCCTCATAAGCCTCCGGATAGGCAGCCCAAGCCCACTCCTTGACCTTCTGCTTATTAGTATCTCTCTTGACCGCGTTATAAAATGTGCCGATCCTACTGCGTGTTAGTCTGTGAAGCCATGACGAATCATAGCCGTAAGAAAAGGGGAGTGGTCAGACATACAGGAGAGCGTCGGGTTTATACCCCGCTTCCTTTTCTGCGTCATTGATGAGCTTGACACACTCTCCGAACAGATTGTGCCCGGCCAAAGACCCCACATATGCAGCGTAGATCTCCCTCGTAACTTCGATTTCAAACCTCTTCAGCCTTCCCCAGATATCTCTCGCAACCCTCTCGCCAAACGGCGCTCTCTCACAGGCCCTCATTGCTATCTGAATGCTAGCATAGCTCGGCCCCTCCCTCGAGTGCACAATCTCTTCCCAGAAACCCTGCGCAGTGTGGTGGTTCCCGCAGCTGGTGTAGGCAAGCATGAGGGCGTTATACAACTGCGTATTGGGTTCGATTTCTGAATCGAGCTTCATCATGTTGTGTACAGTTTCTAGAGATTCGAGATCGCCGGTTTTAGCTATGCCAGAGAGGCAGGCTACGTAGGTTGAAATCGTAGGGCGAAGGGACTTGATTTGTTGTTGGCGCATGTGGCCGAAGACGTGGGTAGCCATGTCAGAGCGCTTACGGGTGAAGAAGTGTTGCATGAGGGAGGTTCGCGTGGGGATGTCGGTCTCCGAGAAAGTTTTCCTCAAGATTTGATAGGTTTCCCAAGCGCGAGAGGTCGGGGTATTGTAGTCTAAGATATGGGACAATAGAACTTCGCTGATCAAAGCGCGTTGATCGAGGCCGTAGTGGAAGGCGTGAGTATTGAGAAGGTCGACTAGATCTTCCATTTCACCGCGTTGGAGGTGAAGGAGTGACAGGGCAGCTACCGTCTCAGGTTCGAACCGTGCTTTACGTTCACCCAAGTCTTCGACGAGACCCATGATGACGTCGTAGTTTTGACGTTTTTCTGCGCAAAGGGCGACGATGAGCTTATTAATTAGAGGCAGATTCTCCGAGTCAACAGACCCTTCAGCCTGAAGATGAGCATAGGCAGCCCTTGCGCCACCAAGGTCCCCAACCTTTATTCGATAGTCGAGCTGTAAGAGATATGTTCGCGCATTGGGCGCCAACCTCCATTTCTGACCCAGAGCTACATACCGTTCGGCGGTGTAAGGGTCATTTTTTGAGTTGGCAAGCTCAACCAAGCCATTGATAGTCTCCATGTCCAACGACGATGCCAGCCCCCTCTCTTCTTGCCGCCGTACCATGACCTCCATCATCCCCTCGATCTCGTCAACGCTCCTGCCTTTAGCAGCCGCCCACTGAAAGATCACCACCCAGGGCGCTCTCTCCTCCGGTGTTCTCTCTATTAGCGATTTGAATATAGGGTCCCCCCAGTCAAGCTCGCCTTTGCTGATACAGAGCTTCAGCACCATAGCATCCGTTAAACTTGTGGGCGTCGCTCTATTGGAGATGGGATGTTGATACCATCTCTTTGTCATCTCCATATCAGCTTGGTGAAGCGCAAAGAACACAGTGATAGTTTCGTGAAATTTAGGATCAAAAGGTATATTGTACTTTTGCATGATATCGACAGTCTTCTGCAGCTCTGCGACTCGATTCTCTCGGATCAAACCCTTCATTATTCGGGACCATGGAGACGCTCCCACAGGCTTCAGATGGTCTTCCCAGTATTTCTCAAGAAGATCCCGCGCGTAAAGGGCATCACCGAGTCGTGCCATGACTTGTATGAATGGCAAAAGATCTTGATAAAATGGCACAGGTGGCTCTGTATCATCCATCATGGTCTCCCTTCTTTTCTTCAATTCCTCAAAAATCACTTTGGCCAGCTCATTGTGGGCCTTGTACTCGTAGATCTTCCGGCCCACGATTTTCAGCACCTTCAAGGCCATCCTCAATTCCTCGCTTGTAATCCCAAACCTAGGGTCCTCGACGTAGGCAATCTTCAAATGTTTCAATGTCTCCAGAGCGTATTGAGCTTGTATATCCTCCAACGCCAGCGCAGCCCGCTGTTTCGAGCGAAAAAAGTCCACGAATGCCTGTGCTAACTCTCGGGGAGGGGGCGCTCTGGCTGCCATGCTCAGCCTATTATTCAAATCGAGCATTGTCTCAAAACCTGGCTCGTATGCTATGGGCTTCGGGCGTCGTTTTGGTTTGCGCCCAAATCCGAAAAATGTTCTCCTGGGAGCGGTACAGGGTACGGGGCATTGCCACGCTCGCAAGCAATGAGACGTGACGGGGGACCAGCATCGTGTATTTGAGTATAGTTCGTTATGTATTATCTGTTGGAAGACATGTCGCGTGAGATGAGAACGCATCATGACTCGCTGGAGGAGATCCTAGAATGAACAAGACTGCGGTAAGCGTTAGCACTCAGCAATCGCACGAAGACCTGGACTCACAACATTATAGACGAAGCTCGGGACAACATTAGAGAGAGCAACATGAGTCAATTGAACGTACGATATGTACAATGAGGAGATGCAAGACAACCGTATTGTCTTTGAGAGAAGAAGACCCCTTCTTCTCCAAGCGCGCGGTGGCTTAGCATCCCGGGCCGCTTTTACTCTAAAGTGAGTGAGTAGTAAGGCAGTAGGGGCAGAATAGTCGTACAGAGGCGTACAATACACCAGAAATGCAAGAAGCCTGTGCAATGTCAAGGTGATATATAACAAAGCAAGCTCAATGATCAAAAAGCTCAGAGGTCATACAAGCCGCTCTGTTGAGAGCGCTAGCCCTAGAGACTTTTAGGTATGTACCCCGCAGTACCTACCTACTCTCTTGGATACTCATCACGACTACATACTTTTCGTGTCACGATACTCATGCCATCCCCAGAAACTAATTATGCTTGGAGCGGGATCTTTGATGAGGTCTGACGTTAGTTTGTGAGATGTTGAAATGGAGATTTGAATGTGGGACAGAGGGATTGAGATAGCTGCCGAAGATGAACGTTCGCAACAGATCAATTTGGTTACAAAGTTTCTAACCGGCCTATTTACAGCAACTGTGAGACTGTATTACTCTTAATAGAAGGGCTCATTGTTGTGATGATTTTTCAGGAAGGGGTTTTGGTAAGGCAACGTGTTTCCCCCTGAACGAGGACCCCACCAAGATATGGGATACCACGAGCCGCTCGAATCATACTCCGTAGATTCTTCCCGTCGGCATCTCGTGAAAGCTGATGATAGACAAAGCCTCGCGGGGCAAAGCACCGGAGATTGTGTAGTTAAAATACATGCAGTCATCATCCATCGAAGGACGGTCCTCAAGGCGAACCAGCGTGCGTTCAGGGCCATCTGCGCTCGAAACGGCGTGCTCCATACTCCACCTGCAGTATTGTTCTATCATTAAGGTCAATAGGTTGCTTGAGAATGGTTTGTTGCCGCCCACTAGAGTTTCAAACGGAGTGGTCGATAGGCAAAAGGCGTACCAGCGCCGAAAACCAGCCCATTGCACTACAAGCTGCTTAGTGCATGCACAGGCCTCAAACAAGCGACTTTAAATGAAGACGCTTGATGCGCACGAACTGTAAGTGCTGTTGCTCTAGCACTTTCAAGCATGTCCACTAGAAGTTGATGCAGCCTTGATGCAGCCTTGATGCAGCCTTCTCCTTGACCACAGACAAGGCTGAGCTCTAGACGAGGATAAGCACTAGCCATGACAAATGTCTCAAAAAGAAATTCAAGATGTAGGTTGCCTCATCGTGATACGCATCTAAGGATCGTCGAAGTACGACAGGGACACTGCCCATGAATGAAGTGGTGCTTTGCAGCGAGGTGAGTTCAGGCATCCATTCGTTCCCTGCGTGAGTGCCCATACTAAAGTATGAATTCACCCTGAAGATTAGACTATGTCACCCCACTATGTCACCCCACGCAGTCCACTGGTTTCCGTGATCCGTCACAGCCTCAACAACGCCCCACGTATGATTGTCAGTACCAATGCATGTCGTCTTGCATGCTGTTTGCTCACTGATATACAAGTCATGCGCCGTAGTGCGAGCCGATCACTCTTTGTAGGGCCACTTTCTGCTCATTGCGTGATCAGTTTCAGCCGGCACTCATTATCCGAATAAATGAAGATAAAAGAATGAAAAGCAAGCAAGCGTGGCTATGGTTGACTGAAATAGTCTCCAAATTAACTTCCGATCATCGTTCCAGCCTCCAGTCCCTACACCTCAGCGAGGGAAAAAACAATATCTGCCTACACTTGCACAGCCTACTGCAATGGTTGGCAGTAAAGATTCTTTTGCCATTCCGGGCTCCTGTCAAAACACTGCAGCCTCTTCTTCCTCGGAGACTCTTGAAAATGCAGAAACTGCACTGTCTTACGTCACATCCATCAACCGTTGGCAACTGGTTTGATGGCGCGTGATCAGTAAGCGAAACTTCTGGACCGCCTATACGTGTCTTCAATCAGAATCGTGAACATTACACCGCTCCTAGCTTAGGAGTTGATATAGGACAACAACTATCTATGAGGCCCGTCTCCATGTTGCAACAGACAACAAAGGTGTTGTGTATGTCGCAACAGTGAATTCTTTCCGCGGTTAGATGGCGCATTCCCACTGCATCATGCCGTAGTCTTGTCTTCAAGGCGCAGCAGTAAGCAAAATCCTAAGAAGCCACGTGCTAAGTATCTGGAAAGTGGCCGTGAAGAAGAAATGTTTGTGAAACTAGACGGGGGCTTCGGGTCGATGTCACATACTCCCTTGGTAAATTGAAAGAGGACGACTTGCCAGCAGATGTGGGCGAGGTATAAGCATCAGCCAAGGGTTAGAAGCTGATACTGTTTCACCTTTCCAACGCTCCTACCTGGCACTTTTTGCCTTGATCAACGGGAAATGCAGTGTGCTTGGGCTGAAATGATATGTAGTCAATACTTTCCAATTCATCGAATGCAATCTCGGAGGATTCAGATGGAGTTCAGGTTCAGAATACTGTTGGTTCGCCTGCAATGGGGCCGTAACTCTGCAGAAAGCCTGACCATCGATGGACGCTTTGTTGGCAGACTTATGAAACAGCCTAAGAGGACGAGATACTGACGTAGCTGCCACAAGGCATTCAATTCTATAAAAAAACCGCTTTCCGTCTGATATCACTTATCCTTCTTCTACTTCCCGTGTTTTCTTCTTCTCTTCTTTGTGCCTACAGATTCTGACTATTCGACCTGAAAGCAGAGTTCGCAACGTTGCCCACTTCGAAATGTCTTTATCCCTTATAATTTCGCTGACAGTCATTCTGACTGCCTGGTTTGCGACAGCATCATCAAATAGCGGGATATGCTATAGTTCGAATCGGATCCAGGATGGCGACCAACTACCTTGTGACCCGAGAGCCGAAGTCAGTTCCTGCTGTCAATTGGGCTACATCTGTCTCAGCAACGGGCTCTGCGAGCCGAGCGGCAGTCTATCCCAATATTATACGACTTACTACACTGGTACCTGCACGGACCCTTCGTGGAATTCTCCTTCGACGTGCCCTGAGATTTGTAACAACAATAAAACCAGGTCAGTAACATTCTATCAAGTTGTACTTCTGGAGCGTACATTCGACAGATTTTAGATCGTAAAAAGACAACGCTAATCCTGAAACCTCTCTTAGTATGCTTTACCTTGCATATCCTGTATCACGAATACTGTTAAGCTGATTTCAATAGATCCCTCCAACGGCAATGGTGTAGTGACTTGTGGGGATGACAATTACTGCTGCTTCGGTTTACAAGACTCCGAATGCTGCTCGACCCAATCCCTGCTATTTACTCTAGGCTCAAGCCCAGCCACTATAGAAACGACACTTGGATCTATGACGACAAGCACCACTCCCACGACTAACGCCCCAGTCTCTGCAACTTCTTCCGTACCACCTTCTTCTAGACCGTCCTCCAGCCCGTCTGCTATATCCTCCTCGTCATCCAAAACTTCGAGCCCATCCGCCGCCACCTCCATTACTCCGCCTCCTAGTCCAAGCCCGAGCAGTAACCACGTCGCTGTCGGTGCAGGCGTAGGTGCCGGAGTACCAGTCGGCCTAGCCATTCTCGCAGGCCTAGTCTACCTGATACGACGCCGATCGAGGATGGGCAATGACCGAGACGGGATCGCCACGTACCTAGACAATAAGAACGAGTTGGATGGAGGGAATCGGAAGGCTTTGCGTGGAGCGTCCGAGCTCGCCGTGGGCAGTAGGACGCCGGAGCTCTCCGGTCATAGTCTTGCGGAACTGCAGCATCCGACATCCCTATGAGAACATCAAGATCTGGCAACGGAAACATGGACTCAGAGACAAATGAATAGTATTCTGATACGGAAAAGCTACCTGTCAATCGAGACAGACTGAGCAGCGAAGGCAGAAGGAGTAGTCGAACAGTCGCCACAGCAGGACTAGGCGTTGAGGGTAAGCGTGTCGCACGTCATGACAATATTGCTTAGTGACAATATCGCCTCTCGCCTCTGACGAACATACAATGGTACCACGTCACGGACGTTTGAGCAAGGAAACAAGAGTCATGAGAGGGTTTTATATACACCGGCCCACCACTAACAATCGACTATTTTTTCAATCTTACTTCTTTTAGCGTCAGAGCCATATCAATCTTTTGCCCTGCCCGCCAACACCCTGTATGTAGCTTCACGCTCACTTCAAGTCTAAATGAATACATACGGGAGTTTCCTAGCACCGGGTCCGACGATATGATTGTTCAGGCCTCTCTTCGATTGCTAGCCCAGTGTTTGGGAGGGCCCAATCTAATACACTCGGGTTCATCTTTGCCAGCGATGAGACGGAAAGGCTAACCCTGAGTATTTTCCAATTCGCAGTGAAGGCTACATGCCCAATCATCCATCATCTCTCAACATTCCTCTCCAAAAGAAGCCACATAGATAACTGGCAAACCGCGAAGCTTCAACCAGAAGTCTTGACCCGACACCCAATCAGAGTAAGATCTATTCAAACGGCTATTCTCTGGGGTACGAGCTCTGCGTTCATTGGTTCACTGGTAGACATGGGCGCTTGAAGCAACGGTGCACCCAAAAACAATTCAACATATTGCCAAGAGGAAAAACAGAATAAAATAAACTCACCCCCTGCCAGAACCGCACCTCAATCCCTCACTCACATCTTAGCATTCGCCCAGATGCGACATTGCACTCAACACACGAAGACCACCAGTCATCGCTACCGCATCTCCCACCCCCGAAGAACAGAAAACACACTTACCGAAGACGCCCAGGGCCAGCATACGGCCACTCTCCCGCCAGCCACACCAGACGGCCTAGACTGCCTACTGGTAAACCCCACTACTACCCAACAAAAGCGAGATCAACCCGACTATCCACCCTGTCTATCGCGATGACAAAAGAAATCCTCCCCCCCACCGATCCCTTATCTATCCACCCATCACCACGCCATCTCCACTTCCTTCCTTCGAGCCCTCTTCTTTCCCTCGAAACCCCCATCACCTACCTCCCGGCTTCATCCATGCATCTATGCATCCCCTCCGTCGCCATCTCCGTCTCCATACCCGTCTCCATCTCCATCCCCTCCATCTCCATACCCATCTCCCTCTGCCATCTGCACCCTCAAATCCAACTCCAACTCCAATTCCAATTCCAATCCGACCCAACCCAACCCACCACAGCCAGCCCATCCCCATCTCTCGAAAAGCTAACTCTACAGCGCAGCCTTCCATCCGCCTTCACTTCACTTAACCACTCCCTATATCACACTGCCTCTGAACCACTCACTCACCCACCAAACCACACTGCATCGGCACCACACACGCATCTCGCGCGCTAGTTTCGATAGCAGCGTCCCATCTGCCATACGACGCACAGGGAGTTGCGACTTACTTTAATGGGAACGGCTCGTGAGAGAAGGGCGAGGGGGAGCAAGGCCGTGCGGGGCGGGGAGGGGGGGTGTGGACCGGGCCGGGGGGAGCAAAAGATGGGAGAGCAAACCAAACGATGGAAGAGCAAACCAAACGATGGGGGTGCAAACGACCAGAAGCAAGACGGATGAGATGAGGTAATAGCAGTAATCGTAGTAGTCGTAGTAGTAGTAGTCGTAGTAGCAGTAGCAGTAGCAGTAGCAGTAGCAGTAGCAGTAGCAGTAGCAGTAGCAGTAGCAGTAGCAGTAGCAGTAGCAGTACCAGTACCAGTACCAGTAGCAGTACCAGTACCAGTAGCAGTACCAGTACCAGTAGCAGTACCAGTAGCAGTAGCAGTAGCAGTAGCAGTAGCAGTAGCAGTAGCAGTAGCAGTACCAGTAGCAGTACCAGTACCAGTAGCAGTAGCAGTAGCAGTACCAGTAGCAGTACCAGTAGCAGTACCACCAGCACCAGCAGCACCAGCAGCAGTACCACCACCACCACCAGCACCACCCCCAGCTCACACACGTCCTTACTCGGAACGCGCTGAGTTCCGGATCAGGTGAGTTTCCGGTCCGGTGAGTTAGGATCATCACGCCAGTCCCATACCACGCGAGTCCCATGCCACGCGAGTCCCGTACGACCGGCTCTGATCCCTCAGAGAAGGAAGAGTAGAATTGACGTCCGAAGCTGCCGTCCAAACCTGACTTCCAAACCTACCTTGCAAACCTACCTTGCAAACCTACCTTCCGAACCTACCTTCCAAACCCACCTTCCAAACCTACCTTGCAATCCCACCCAGGAGGAACAAGACCTCGAATGCCTATCCCAACCCCAACCCCAACCCCAACACCTCTGTTCGGCAATAGTCAAATCCCCCCACCACCCACCACTCACCAAGGAGATGAGCTGTGCATCGATCGTACCAGTTAGTACGAGTGAACAAAACCGAGAAAAGACACACGGGGAGGAGAGGGGGGAAGGGGGAAGGGGGAGAGGGAAGCACACCAGCAGCGAGCTCGACAGGTTCCGAAAATAAACAAATCAATCCATCTTGATTCGTTCGAATCGATCTATCTAAGCTAAGCTCCAGAGGCGACAAACGCAGCCTAGCTACCCTGCGCCACCGAGCCAGCCAGCCAGCCATCATCAAGCCAACCGGAAAATGCCCACGGTATTCGTCTTAGCTCACTCATGCAAAAGCTCGAGTCCTCCCCACAGAGATGCCCATGGATGCGTATATGCTGTACTAGAGACCACGTTTCCTTCCCGCGCTTCGAAAAGCCACCACCCTCCTCCTCGGCGGTGGTGAAAGATGTCTAGAAGGTCTAGTCGACAGCTTTTTGTGATGGGCCGGTAAAGGGTATTCCGGTAAGATGTGATATAATTTTTTTCTATGTCGATGACAAGCGAATTGCCAGAGTGAAATGCCAAATGGTGCGCCTGCAATGCGAGCGTCAAAGCTGGGGGGGAATAATGATCGAATATCGTAAAATCGTCATCGAAAAGGGACCTCTCGTTTGCAAATGCCAAAGCTAAGTATCACCGCTGGTCTTCAAACCTTCCATCCAGGCTTGGTTGCGAAATCTCCAAGTTTCGTTCTATCCATAGAACGCCAATTGATACGTGTCTGCCCTTAGTCATCCATATCGCAGGGCAGTCGTCAAACAACGGAAATCTCGCCCTATGTTAGAAGATGTTCTACACGTCAATCATTTCTGCGTCGTCCGCAAGCACTTCGTCTGCAGGGCCCCAATTGCCTTCAAATATTGTAGCACCTGCTCGTCTCCTGGACTCAGCCCATTGAACGCCTATCGTCCCAAGGATCTGATCCACCACTGGCCGGTTGATTGTTTCTGGTGAAATCATCCAACGGACAATCTTGTCAAGAGCTTCTGGGTCGTTGGAGTCGATCATGAAGGCAGGTGGGTGAGCGAGCTCACCAGATCGATGGAGCTTGAACGGGCCGTTTTCCATCTCCTTGTTACGTCGGCCGCGCAAGAATTTGGGAGAACCAAAATCGTCTCCACCAGAATCTGATCCATAAAAGTCTTCGACTGATTCGTCTTGAGAAAGTGGTTTCCCCGAAGAGTCACGGAGGACATTGCTGGCCTCGGAGCTCCATGTCAGGCTTGGAACGTCGCTCATGTCACCTGTCCTCAGTCGTTGCCATGATGCTCCATTCTCTGGGAGCATAACATTGCCTGCTATCTCGAGCATGATGAGTCCGAGAGCGAAGACATCTCCGGGTTTGTCGAACTGGCCCCTGAGTATTTCGGGTCCGATATACTCTCGATCGCCTTCTCCATCTATGCCTGGCTGAGCTGGCCACCGGGTTGCCATGCCAAAGTCAGCAATCTTCAAGACGCCTTCAAACGTGATCAAGACGTTGGCTGGTTTGAGATCTAAATGGATAAAGCCCGAATCATGGATGTGCTTGAGGCCACGCGATAGTTCGAGCAGAATCTTCCAGATTCTGAAGTCGTCAAGTCGAGCTTTGCGTCCTACTTGATCAAGGAATGAGTCCAAGCTACCCTCTTCGCAAAATTCTGTTTGGATATACAGGTGATTCTTGTGCTCCCAGCTGTCACAGAGCTGTATGGTATGATCAGACAGTCCAAGCGCTTTCAATGTGTTGACTTCCTGAAGCTTTCGCTGTCGGTCTTTTGGGCCAATGTACGCGTTGCGCGACTTTTTGACAGCCCAGACACGATCTGGTAACGGTGTCCTGGGTGAATTCCGGGCCAGAGGGATCGAGAAGTAACTGCGAGAACTCTGGAACTCCTGTTTCTGCTTTACACGATATACTTGTGAGAACTCGCCAGTGCCGATAAGGTCTACTTTATCAAAACGAGAAGTCAGAACGGGGTCGACTTCGACAGCAACCAAGCCATGAGAAGGCGTCATGCCAGATGTCGATTTGTTGAACGAGGCGAAGGAGTCCCTGGGAGCAGTCGGAGTTGCAGGAGGATACATCGAGGCGCTGCTCGTCGAGGCGGTTATAGGCTGCAGCTGCTCATTTGCACGCGCAGATATCGACAGGCCACTTGGGTCAGGCGGGATCATGCTTCCTTTGGGTGTACGAGGGGACAAATGCTGCATTCGATGACTTAGAGGGCTGGCTGGAGACAGAGGACTAGGTTTAGCTTTTGATCTGCTTGAAAGGAAGTTTGACGTGAGGGAGGATGTCTTGCGGAGTGGAGTCGGTGACTTCATGTTCCGCAATAGACGAGAATATGTAAAAGAGCGGGCCATCGAGGAAAAGTCTCTGGATCTCAGGGCGGTTGATGGAGAATCCTCCAACAAGCCTTCACTGTCTCCATCCACACTTCCTAATGGTATCCCAATTGGAATCAACTTACAATCCTGCTCATGCTGGGAAGACTGAGTCCTCGCACCAACAGATTTACCGAATCCGGGACTAGCCAGGTCCTTGCGCATCGCACTTCCTCCGAATGATGCCTGGTGGGCGCTACCCGGAATGCTGGCTTGCTTCGTTGGGGTTGGAGGAATGTCGCATTCAGCGCTGGACTGACTATCCCCTTGTTTAGGCGATGATTGCAAGTCGTCAATGTCGGTATTGAGGTAGCTGGACGTTCGTCGAAGGCTGCCACCCATACTGCTGCCAAATATACTGACACCTTTCCCAAAGGTCTCCGGCGCTAGGCGTGTGGTGTGCGGGTTGAATGGTGTCGATGGTGTGCCGAAGGAGTGCCTGGCATGATGAGCTTTTGCATACGTGTTTTCACGCGGCGCTGATGGGGATGGGATCTCTGCAAGGCTGTGGCGTTTGCAAGGCGTGTCCGGCATGGAATTTTTGCTTGCGCCAAACCCAGCTTGCGTATCGTCTACATTCTTATGGCGCTTTGAAATAAGTCCGGTCGACATAAAAGCTGCGGGTAGTGGTTTGACTAGCTTGTAGTTTTCGGGCGTTGCAAAAGAAGCACCGGAAGAAGTCTGGCTTGATGAGCTTCCGTCGCGAGAGTTGGGCCGTGCAGCCCCTACTGGGAGCGATTTCGAAAAATCTACAAATGTTCGTCGCTGCTCAGGCTGCCGGATCGGAATGTGAGTAGGCGAATCTTCTGCCATGCTCGAATTGGAAGTCGATTGGGATATAGTGCGTGACAGAGGATGACGTTGCGGTTGTGATGTTTGGCTCGACCCATTCTGCTTCGTGCCATGCTGAGATATGGGATGTGCAGAGGCATTTGGAAGACTACCCTGGGAAGAGAATGGGCTGTCGCGGGCCATAGAAGGCAGGACGCTATCAAGCGACATTCGAAGCCTGCTTTTCTGTGAAGCTTGTCCAGGCGTGGCGAAGTCAAGGGCAAGGTCAGTATTTGGCTTTGATCTGGCAAACAATGGCTTATCGTGTCTTTGCTGCAAAGTTGTCCTCCGCAGCGATGATGTCCGCTTAGGCGCCGCTGACAAGTGGTCCACTGGAGCACCTGGGTCCATGCTCATTGTTGAGTCGGTCGTGGATGGCTCGTCATGCTCCTCAAATGCCGCTTCATGATCGAAGATATTGAAGTCCGTATTGAACAAGCCTCCGTGCAAACTCCTCCTCTTCCTTGACGGGCTTCCCGGATTGGCCTGATCCAAATTCATGATTCCGTCGCTCCTCTTCAGCGGACTGGATTTTGCGCCCCAGCTATTGCCTTTCTCAAAGTTCCTAGTCGCACGGGCCGGCGCAAAGGGACTGCTGTCTGATGGAGCCGCATGCGTTTTAAATCGAGTGTCTGGCATCGAATCAACGGGAGGACTAGCACTTCGCTCGTCCCTGTTCTCCTGATCGTCACTTGATCCGGCGGACGACTGTGGTGTAGCGTTCCCATGGCTTCTTGACTCGCTCAGTGTTCTCTTTCTTGGACTTCGCTGGATGCTATTGGAGCGTGATGGGTTGCGCATAGGACTCAATTTTCGAGTGGCAGGTCTGATCTTCCGTGCACTGTGGGGGTAAGGAAGTACCAGGGAAGATGGAGAAGACACATGGGTAGGCGAGAGCATGCTTGCCGATATGGACCGGTTTGGAGGTGGTTCTCGTGAGGGCGAAAGCGGAGAGCTGGGTGATGGAGATGTTGACTTTGAAGTAACTAGACGAAAAGCTGGACCTCTTGATGGTGACCTGGAAAGAGAGCGCCGTAGTTGTCTGAAAGCTGAAGCTGGGTCAACATGGTGTATGTGAGTTGGCGACGGGAAGTGTAACGTTCCACCAGCATCGCCATGCGAAGAGTATGATCCGACCATAAGTATTGTCACGGGAAGGGAGATGCTTTATTTTCTCTTTTCTGACGTCGGTCGGCTGATGACGAATGTTTGATTTGATCCGCTCTCTTGTGATGGATATCAGCGACGACAGCTGATGCAGATGTGTGTTGTTCCAGTGTTCCAGAGTGAGAACCTGCTCCTGGTGTCCTTGCGAAAAGCAGCCGCGTCTTATTGGATATCTGTGTACACAAACAAAAGCTGTCGCATACGCGCTGAAACGTGTCTCGGGAATGTTGCCAAAGGAATGTGCGTCAGAAGTCCAGTTCACCCCGAGCCAATCTCCTCAGCCTACCACCCCATCCACCTCTTCTTGTAGTTGACCTCGCTGATGATAGGGTTTTCCGGATTGCGGGGAAGGCTGTATCGCAATACCTGGGCTCAGTGGTGTTAGTCCGATGTCTGAGGGCAGAGTTGGGATTTGGAGATTGCGCAAGACTCGAGTATAGGCTGTTATAGAAAGAGCGTATTGCGCGTCGTGTCCTTAGCAAGAAGATGATGTTGGATGACAGGTTGTGAGAAGTTGTTGCCTTTGGACTCATAGTCTCATGGGGAAGACGCGTACCGGTAAACAAAACTGTAGCCGAGATGTGACGCTAGTCAATTTTGGTACTAGACAGGTTCTGACAGCAGCCGC
This sequence comes from Evernia prunastri, assembly GCA_003184365.1. Taxonomy (NCBI): domain Eukaryota; kingdom Fungi; phylum Ascomycota; class Lecanoromycetes; order Lecanorales; family Parmeliaceae; genus Evernia; species Evernia prunastri. The sequence goes on from NKYR01000059.1 coordinate 189,611, forward strand.
GATGGCATGGGATCCTTGTCGGAGATCTACAGCATTTGCTACCTGGTATGTTGCTGAAGTAACTCAACATATACTGTAGTAGTAAACCGTGGGTACTTGGCTGCGCTTTTGATGCCTGCGAAGCCGTCTGCGCTGTACTCCGTATGGTGTTTATTATGACTCAATTACTGAATTAAGCAATGAATCGAGTAGTCAACATAAATCAATCAATGAATAAATAATCAGTCATCATGAGTAAAGTGACAGATTACTTCCGCAGAATGACTTACATCCTACGATAGCAACGAGACTCAGGCGAGAGACGATGAGACATTTAACCAACAATTCACCAAGATTTTGTCTTGGCGAAATTATATTTCCATCGGAGGAACGCTGAGTCTCCGAGAATCATCACCCTGAACAAGCAATCATGTCACCAAATATCGTGTGTTTGCGCAACGATGACACCTTTCCCATCACGCTAACTTGAACCATAGACGGAAGAAGATGATCATGCTACCTCGAGACATATCTGTGACCTTCCAGGGGTGCCTGCACCAACAGCTTCAAGGGAAGACCTGCAAGCTTATCTCACCCAATTCTTTCGCGCTATTTACCCCACTAGAACGCTCGGCGAAGCAAAAGAATGGGCAAGGCGGCTTCCCGCGGATGGATGTACTCTTTACAAAATGAAGGGGGAAAATTGGCAGGAAGAATTTGGTTCAATGGGATGGCCTATATACAACCACTTGACGTTCGGTAAATACGGCTGGGGAAGTTGTCTCGTAAAACCCGATACGAAAAAGATGCCATTATTGTTGATTGAAGCGTGGGGGGGATCCTATTGGCCTCGGCTCAAGGTTGCTACACCGATACCGGTCTTCTCGGATTCCGTCGAAGGACTCTGAGAGCTTTGGTGGAAGAAGGGTGTCCGAACATTCATCTTCCCCATCGTCTGCACAACAGCACTCACGGTCTTGCTCCGCACTGTCAACTTGTATAACGGAAGCCAGGCTGCCCATGGTCACCGAGGGATCCCAGAAGAAGGATTCAAGATCAGACAATGCAGGGTTCCATAAGGAGGTTGAAGCTCAGGGCATCAGGTTTCGGCGGCTTTTCTACTATGACATAGATTAACAAAACAAATTTAATCGCGGAGGTATTTCCACCGGTACTCTTACAACGCCACGAAACAATCGTGTACCATCATTGCCATCCTATCAGTCCCCCCAAGGTGGTCACAGAAGGTGCAAGAGTATAGACTATAGACGTTAGTCCAACTAATCACGATGTGAGACCCTTCGTCTATGGCTTGCTTCGTTAATACGACGAAGATCTTAGCCTGCACGATGCATAGGAAAAAGCACGTAAGATTAAAGAAAATGGGCGAGCAGTCCTAAGGTTCAATAGACCAAACAGCTTGGTGGTTACGGTAATATGGTAGATCAATGAATAGAGTCCCTATAGTAAGTTGAAGTGAGTGCAGAGTCTAGTATCTTTTATTACTATTCTGAACGTTTGATTTCTTGGACAGACACGATTTGACCATACTTCCAAATCATTCAAACATCTCTTCCCGTCGTGACTCTAGTCATCACCGAATACAATCATTCCCAAAAGAACGAACGCAAGTATACCAAGGGTTTCGATATCGCCTTTGTCGTCTATACAGGTGCCCTCCGTATCTTCCACGCAATTGCAGCTACTGGATGGGTTGAAAATAGCACAACCTTCCCAGCCTTTCTCAAGCGCAAACCAGCAAAGCCAAGGCAAGGTTGGGTGCCTTCAATCCGGTCAGGCAGCTAGCTATTGAAAAGGAAAGGGCCAAGAGGAGCAGAAATCGGCTTCCTTTTCACCATGATATAGACTAAGGGATTAGTTTCCGTCCCTCAAGAAGCCAAACGTAGGTGTCAGATAGCTTCAAACAAGAAACACTGGATTTGATTAACAGCTTTCGGAGAAAATCTATGACATACTTGGCTAATCTGAAAGGTAGACAAGGCAGACGACTTCTCGTCAACGATTAAACAAATGATGGCTCAATCTGTCTAGGATGCTTAACCTCCAGGTCGACGGATTTTCCCCTTTTGAAAGTACATGTCTGATCTCGCATACCCGCACCTTCCGGTCTCAGTTTCCTATCTTCAGCAAGGCAAGACATCCAAGATGGATACGGACGTTGAAAGTGTGTGCTCTGAAGAAGAGCTAGAGTCTGTATGATTACTCATTGACATGTCTCATCTTCTTCCCCACTTTTCCATGGCTGATGTCAACATCACCGAGCTTTCTACCATTGCAGTCGAAGAAACGGACTACACGTCGAGCAGCGCGGACGACGACAGCCCCCAGCGAAGAAACCCCACACGCAATCCCCCTCCCCCCCCCAGCCTCTCTCTATTCCCCTCTCTCCTAGCCTCAACTCCACCCGTCCCGCGCGACCATTCAACCCCCCCCCCTACGCACTCGCCCCACCCACCCCCACCCGTGCCTCGCCATGACTAACATAAACCACGAACCCCTCCCTCTCCCCCACCGCCGCCCTCCCCCCCTGATACCCCCACGCCTCCGTGACGCAGCTGCGGACCACGAGCGCGGCCGCGTGCGCCACGAGCACGAGCTGGAAGTCGTCCGCGGCGTCGAGCGCCGCGCGCGCCAGGATGACGGAGCAGGTCCCGTGCGCGTACTCAATCGGCAGCGCGGCGGCGCGGTCCCAGTGGCGCGGGGACATGGCGGCGGGGGAGGTGAGGAGGGCGTAGAGCGCGCTGTGGCAGTCCGGGGGGTGGATGGGGGGGAAGGTGGAGGGGAGGTAGCAGTGTGGGTCTATGGCTGTGGTGGTGGTGGTGGTGGTGTTGGTTGGGGAGGTGAGGAGGGAGCGGGGGGGTGGGGGAGGGTGCGCGTGTGGGTTGGAGCGGGGTGGGGGGTGAGGGGCGGCGCAGATTGAGAAGAGGAGGGTGAAGGTGATGAAGGGTGGACTGATGGAATGCATGGAGGAGGAGGAGGGTTTCGCTGGCTCAGGTGGTGAATGCTTGGGGTACATTGGAGCGAGAGGAGGGGGGCAGGATTTTTCCTTGGTTGTAGAATGGATGGCGTTCCGGGCGCTTCAAGGGGCATTCGGGAGACCGTAAGTGTGATGCCGCGCGTATTATTGTTGAGCCCGTCAAATCATGCAGAGCGGGCACAGCGGCAGTCGCGTTTCCAAGAGGTGTGCTTGCGGCTAGCTAGGCTTCTTCATGTCGATGATTATCATCTGTGGGCTTGTAGAGCCTGCTGAATCCGCTTTTCTCGCGCGGAAACCGGCTTCCTTGTTTCGCATCTTGGGCATCTGGGACATCAAGGCGGTATGCTACCGTTCTGTAGCTTGACTTCGGAGCGAAGGGTATTCGTGAGGCGTGCATGAGTCTTCGGGTGTTTGGTTCGTGGCTTGACAGCATGCGCTCTTACAATGAAAGGGGTCGTCTTCGATTTTTCCCCCGGAAATGTTTGTTAGCGGTCCAGCCCTCTGTTGATGAGTGACAACGCCTCCATCCCCCAGAACGGTAATCCCATGAGAAGTGCAGAGCTTTCCCAGACCAAACCTCCATTAAAACAGGCAGACTCCCAGACTCACAGACCCAACCCGCATAATCACTCCCATTCCCTCCCTGCCCTCCCAAAACCAAACGGGCGCCCCTGAGCCCTCCCCTCCTCTCCCTCTCCCAAAAAGAAGCTTCCAACAACGCTCCAAGTCAACTCTATTCAGCGCGACCACCGATGCTTTTGAAAAATAGACGACTCCAAGCTATATCGAACATCGAACATCGAACAGGGGGATGACTTGACACCTACGCCGAGGCAGGAGTCCTCCTTGTGGTAATTTTTTTCCCCTAGTGTCAGGCCGCACTGTCAGTGGAGGGGAAATGAGAGGGATTGGGAGGAAGTGAAAGAAAGGTGTGTGAGTGGATTGGTGACGGTGATGATGATAGCGATGGCGAGGGAGAGCTTCTAAAGCGCAGCATCCTATCACGGCGGTCATCAGCATCAGTATTGGGAAGGGGAGAATCACAGGGATCGATGTCCTCAGCACGCCACAAGTATCTTAGTCTAGGTTGTTCACCCGCTCGAATCTCGCTGTTGATGCATGCGCATGCTACTTGCCCACTCTCAGTACTTTCCCTTTAATCAAACAGCACCCTTAACCTTCCACTTCTTAACGGCAGCATCACCCCCCACGCTCACGACTTCGTTCTCGCCCGCCCATCTCACGCCATTGACGCCTTCCTTGTGGGCCTGCGAGACGCTGATGCGCTGGCCTGGCTTCTTGACGCTCCACACGAAGATCTCCGTGTCCAAGCCGCCACTGACCGCTCTCTCGCCTTTCGCGTCCCAGTCGATGCTCATGACCCTCCCCGTGTGCGCGGACCATCTCGTGATGACCGGCTCCGGGTTGTTGGGTTCGTAGACGATAATTTTGCCGGAGGAGAAGCCGACGGCCAGGTACAGGTTTGAAGCGGGGGAGAAGGCGAAGGCTGTGACTTGCGAGGGATGTGGTATGGATTTGTAGAGGTTGAGGTCGAGATCATACATGTGTTGTTGAGAATCGTCACCACCGACGGCAATGTGGGTTTTGCCTGCTGCGAGGATCGTAGGGGCATACTTCGTTGGCAAGTGTTTTATGACCGAGTTGTCTTTTTGGGAGAGAAGGGAAAGGCCTTTGTGAGTCGCTATCACGGTACTAGAGGAGGTCAGGGCAACGCCGCACGGTTGGCCATCTGTTTTGGTGGAAGAGCCTGTGAAGGTCCTGGCGGAGACGTCAATGGAGCGGAGGGTATCGTCCCAGCCTACGCTGTAGATACGACCAGAATTCGAAGTAGTAAGGTCGGAGATATAGTTCTTATGGGCGTCGCCATCGATGGTCTCGCCCTTTCCTGTCCCATCATAGGCACAGATGCGGCCGTCACTGCTTCCAGTGAAGAAAGTTGGGCTCGGATTATACTCCTTGTCGGCTGTGATGGCTGTAATATTTTTCTGATGTCCTTGAACTGTCCGCAAGGCACCAGGTTTTCCATCTTGGAGGTAATTCAAATCACCAGAGAGGCCCAGACTGATAATCATACCATCCGACCTGCCAGCAGGCCACACGACGCCAACCTGATGGTCCGGTATGCTGACCTTTCCTTCCTCGCCCAGCCGCCAACTCTGCACCACCTTCCCAGCCTCCGCATCCCATATTTTCACAGTCTGATCCGCGCTGCTTGTAGCAAACTTCTTCGAGTCCCTCGCCCAGGACACCGCAAAGATGCTCCCAGTATGTTCCCCCTCCCCAAGTTGCCCCTTCGCTTCCCCGGTCTTCCCATCGTAAAGCCATATTTTCTTGTCGGCGCCTACGCTGACTAACGTTCCTCCATCTGGGCTGAAAGCCACCCCATAAATGTACCTCTGATGTTTCCTCAAACTTGTGTTGAACTTAAAGGGCGCCCCATGATAGAACACCAGACTAGTATCGTCACTTCCCGTAGCTGCTCTCAGCGGTCTCTGCTGCCTCACACTCACGCTATTAATTTGACTACTATGTCCACTGATTTCTCCCACGGTATTCCCACTGTCAGCCGTAATGCAGTGTCCAAACTTCTCCTTCCCATCGCCGACGGCTATTATGCGTTGGCTGTCTCCATCCCAGGCTAGATCGTTGATGCGGCCGCTGATAATTGGGTATTCGCCCTTAGTGACCCCTTCGCCAACGCAGTCCCAGACTCGGACGGTACCGGAGACGTCACCACTGGCTACATAATATCCTGACGGGGAGAAGCGGGCGACGGTTGTGGTGGTCGTGTGGGAGGTGTATTGTGTTGCTTGGGAGGGGTGGTCGATCGAGCGGAGGAAAATGGACTTATTATTCTATTGTATGCGAGTTACGTTAGTCTTTCGGTATCGTGCAGGTCGGGAGCAAGAGGGTATACAGCGTAGGCTATTCGTTCGCCTTTGGGATCTGAGGAAAGTTGGGTGGGTTGACCGCGGTTGGTCGAAGGTGAGGGGGCCCAAATAGCCTCTGGTGGTCATTAGGCCGGGAAACATACTATATCTCGGACCATTTTGAATTACGTACCCGCTTTAATTGACATCTTTTGGTATGTTATCGTGCCATTGACATGTTGGTTAAAAGATTGTTTACATTAGGCAAGTTCTAGGGTTGGCACCTCGCTTACGGAGAATTTGCTTGACTGACCCTTCCCCTATTTGAAGAATCTTTTCTTAGCTGTCAAGCAATCGGAACTTTACGCCTGGTCTTGATCTGTTTCTCATAATTATAAAATCGTGCTGGACGACGGTCTATTGGTATATAACTAAAGAATGCTCCTACCACCAGGATAGAATGCGTAGACGAACCGTCTTCCCCCCCCAGCCCATGATCCTAACGCCGTTCGCCTCATGCGTAACTTTCCGCACGCCCCAGAGTATCGTACCGAAAACGCCATTAAACAAATCTTCAAGGGTGGCTGTTCTCGCCCAAAATGCCAATTTTCTGCGCATTCATCCAGGTCGGCATCCAGCTTCCCCTATTAGCCTTCTTTCTGGCCGCTACAGCAGCCGCATCTTCTTCTTGTTTCGGATTCTCCTGCACCAATCTCAAAGGCCTCAAACGATTTTGCGTCATGACAGCCCCAGTGTAGTTGTTGGTCCCACCGTTACCGTTGCTGCGGGGCGGACTACCATCCACGCCACCACTATGATCGCTAAATGTGCTATTCGAGCTGCTTCCTGCATTGTTACCTTCGCGAGAAGCTCGGCTTGCACTGGTAGATGGTACGCGAGACGTGGGGTTTGAAGTAGCAGCGATTTGAGGGGAGAAAAACGATGTCCGAGCTGTAGTAGTCACGCCAGGCGAAATACCAGGGCTGAGCATAGGCCCACCCGAGCCTGTAGATGGTGGACCACGATACATTTGGTTGACTAGAGGAGCAGCGCTGGGCATTTCAGACTGCGAACGTAGATGCAGGCTCGTCCGAACAGGTTGAGGACGATCAAGTGGTATGATGGGTTCTTTGGGTGGATCTTCATTTGGTGCTGCAGCAGCAGCAGCAGGAGCAGCTGCTATCTGGCTTCTAGGGCGAGGGCGTTTTCCGGATCCGGCGATGACTGATGTCGCTCTTTGCAAGAAACTAGGGGCAGGTTCGTCGTCTTTGGCTGGTGGCGGTGGTGGTAGCTCCTTGTCGGTGTTGGCATTCTGGGGCCGGGGCGCACCGGACATGAGGTCGGGTGTTTTGTCAAGGATGTTTTCGAATTCCTTGTGTGACAGCAGACGGCCGATGATAGTCTCGATGTACTTGGCCAGAGCCTTATTCTGGTCTTTGAGTGACTTCACTTCCGTTTCTAGTCGTCGGTATTCATCCGACTTTTCGTCCGTGGACTCCATCTCTTCAGAGCCCAGCTCTTCAGCTAGAGAGCCTAGTCCGGAAGATTGTTGCATTGCGTCTGTTTTGCTAAAGTCCCCATTCAGAGTCTTCTCGCTTAGAAGCAGCTGGAAGCTCTCGTTATCCTCCATGAGACGTGCATTGGCGATGCGAGTTTCCAAGAGTTGCTTCTCCAACTCGTGAACACGCCCTCCTCCATCCGTGTCCAGTTCCATAATCTTAATCTGGGCTTCAGCTAGTTCCAGACGCAGTGACTTGATGACCTGATCCTTCTGCATCACCTGCTTTGAGGTATCTTGCTTGGAAAGGTCTTTAGAATCTTTGCGTGAAGCCGCAGCGGGTGGAGCAAATTGATCACTTTCACGAATTCTGGGTGATCCTGTTCTGGCATCTTCAATGTTATTCCTTGATTCCCGTTGTGCCAGAGTTTCTTTCAGTCGCTGATTGGCGGAAATTAGTTCGTCCTCCCTCCCCTTCTGCTCAGCTTTGTCCTTCAGCATCGATGCCCGCTCAGTCTCATACATTTCTTGCATTTCCCGTCTCTTCCGGGCAGATTGGACCCGATCACTTTCAAGTTCCTCGATGTCCCTGTTGCTCTGATGCAACCTATCCTCAAGCTGGCCCTGCTCTTGTTGACTTTCATCCAAGCGTGCCTGCATTAAGCTCAACTGACGCTGATACTGTTCGGATGCGGTTTCGGCCTTCTGTACCCGACTTCTGAGCTCGTCCATCAGTGAGACATGCTCCGCCCTTGCATCATCCTCACTAGCCTCATCTGAAGCCGTAGTATTCATGCTTAGAAAGCTCGTCTGAGGAGAAGATCGGGCCGTACCGCCTCGCCCAGGCTTTGATACTCCACCGCGTAGAGAAGTTGATCTGCCTATACCATTGATGCTTGTAGAAGACTTGGAGGGTGAGGATCGGGAAGTAGGGTTGGCTGAAGGCCTCGTATTTGTGCCATTGTTTGGAGGCGCGGTCCTCTTGTTGGGAGCTGACATGCTTTGGAAGCCACAGATTACTCCAACAGCCCGTAAAACTCTATAATTAATAGCATTCCTTGGTCCACCACCTGCGCTATTTATCAAAAGTCGGCAAACTCAACGGTGATGATGATAACGATGATGATGATTAGGATGGTCCCACGAAGGCCTGCGCAATGCCTCCAGAGTCTCAGCTTTATTATTGACGTGTTGGACTTTCTGGCAAAGCAATGATCAATGTCCGGGCCCCGGCTCGGTCAGTAAACATAAAGTACGACTACGGGTCCGCTTTGTCTTGGCATTCTCGGCACGCTAAATCATCCCACACAAAATCCGTCGCTGAGAAATTCCGCGACTACACCATCAAAAAGACCGGAGCGCATTAAATACATCTCAACGACAAAGGCAAGAAAGCGCAACGATGGCACCAGCAGGAACTAAGAAAGCGAAGAAGACGGCGGAGTCGATCAATTCACGACTGGCGCTTGTCATGAAGAGTGGGAAAGGTTCGTAACTTCTCAGTCATAGACGTGGATACCCAGCTCAACATGCTAAAGACTGACACCACGACTTTTCTAGTGACATTGGGATACAAGAGCACTCTGAAGACACTTCGATCTGGAAAAGCTAAGCTGGTCATCATTGCCGGCAATACTCCTCCTCTACGTACGTTTTCCCCGAAGTCCATCCTTCGTCTTGTGGATCAGATCATGGGTCTTGAGGCTTGTCTTGGGGGTGTTTACCCTGTAGACGTATTCGAAGGCTCAATAAAATCCGTTGAACGGCAACGCTGACCCGAATTACAATCCAGGCAAATCTGAGTTGGAATACTACTCCATGTTGTCGAAGACCAACGTGTAAGGCGTCCTCATAAGAATCACATCGAATGGTTATCGCTGACAGTCTTCATAGGCATCACTTTGCAGGAAACAACGTAAGCAATCCTGCCCATCCATCTATTATACCCTGTCATACCCCTTTCAGTCCAACGACAAGACCCTGGTCTTCAGGACTTGCCCAACGAAGGAGTCTTGTTATAAAGACTTTGGAGGGTACACATGTACTGACTTCTGACCGTAGATCGAGCTGGGTACCGCTTGTGGGAAACTCTACAGATGTTCTACGATGGCTGTGTTGGACGCTGGTGACTCGGATATCTTGACTGGTGCTACATCGTAGACATAGAAGGTACTTTCTACGGTAACAAGGAAATAAAGTCAACATCACCGTGCATTGGGCATTGTTCTGTGCCCATAAATTCTTCTGCACCGAGTGATCATAGGGTAGTGCAATTGACTGGATCACCAGCTGAGTAAGAGTATAAGCCATAAGATCTAAGTTTTGATTTCGTGAAACATGAGCAACGCCCTGTCGATTCCTCTAACAAAGCAGACATGTAGGGCTAGGGCTATGTCCGTAAGCGATTTAGTGGCAAATTCGCTGCTTGGAAATCAAGCGATTAGCGAGGAACCGAAAGCGAAGCGAATTATGACTCCAAATATAACCACTTCTTTGACAACAATTTCCTTCCTTTGACCATAACATATACCGTTCGCAAGAAGTGCAATATCTCCTAGACAGTCAACGAGATGGCACGTCGTCCAGCAAGATGTTATCGCTACTGCAAGAACAAGGTGAGTGCGGTCTTTTAGAGTTATGCCCAGTGTGTCTTTTTGTGGGCGGAGGACAGCGCCTGTAGTACAATCCTCACAAGGACCTCATCAGTCGCCATCCGACATCACTGCTGACTCCCAATCTTCCTCCAGCCATATCCCAAGTCCCGCTTCAACCGCGGTGTCCCCGATCCCAAAATCCGCATCTTCGACCTGGGCCGCAAGCGTGCCAATGTCGACGAATTCCCCCTCTGCGTCCACATGGTCTCCAACGAGTACGAGCAGCTGTCCTCCGAAGCCCTCGAGGCCGCCCGTATCTGCGCAAACAAGTATGTTTTCCAAAAGATCCCACACACCTTCAAAGTCCGAAGCCACATCAGCAAGATCCTAACAGTCTTCACCCGCACAGGTATCTCGTCAAAATCGCCGGCAAAGAAGGCTTCCATCTCCGCGTCCGCGCCCACCCTTACCACGTCGTCCGCATCAACAAGATGTTGTCGTGTGCCGGTGCCGATAGACTGCAGACTGGAATGCGTGGCGCGTGGGGCAAGCCCAACGGAACCGTCGCCCGTGTGAATATCGGCCAGATTCTCCTGTCCGTGCGGACCCGTGACAATCGTACGTCTTCACCGCAAATTGCGCTTTCGATACCCCTGATAAAAAGATCCGATTTCACTGACTCACCAAAACCCCACAGACCGCGCCACAGCCATCGAAGCCCTCCGTCGCTCCCAGTACAAATTCCCAGGCCGCCAAAAGATCATCGTCTCCAAGAACTGGGGCTTCACGCCTCTTCGCCGTGACGAATACCTCGAGAAGCGTGCGGAAGGCAAGGTCAGGATTGATGGGGCTTACGTGCAGTTCCTGAGGAACAAGGGCCCTATTGAGCGTAACGTTGGGGTGTTCCCGGACGCGTTTGAGACTGCTGAGGCCTAGGGTTTTACCATGTGTTGTTTGAAAAGTTAAACTACGTCGTGGCAATGCATGGATGGTTATGGTCACATGCAATTAGCTAGCTAGAGCAATACAACATCTTTCAAGAAACTTGCTTCGACAAGATCACGCTCCTTAGTCTTTGCCCAGCCGCTCTTTCACAACCATCAATTTCCACCAAAGAACCTACAGAACTCCCACCCTTCTCCTCTTCCTACTCCTCGTCCCCTCACACCCCTCCCATGTCTCTTCCAACCCCTCCCAACCTCATCCCTCATCCCTCTCCTCCCATCTCCTCTCCCCCCTCCACCCCGATTCTTTCCCCCCTTCCCCCTCCCCGCACCGCTCCCATCTTCAGACCCCTCCATCCCCCAGTCTTCAAACATGACTCTCCCTTACCTCATTCTCCTACCTCGTCCCTCCCATTCAACTCTCCCCTCTCCCTCCCCCCCCCCTCTCCCCCCAATCCCCACCTCACGGCCCCTAATTCCCCTCTCAATCACGCTGGCGGCATCTCCAATGCATCTCGTCCAAGCGTGCTGTTTTGGCTGCGTGGTTGATGTGCAGCTCTGAGAGCTTCGTGGCGGGTTGGAGGATAGGAGGGGAAAGAGGAGGGGATGGGAATGGGGATGGGGATGGGGAAGCGCTTTTTTTTTCTGTGATGGAGGAGCGATGGGGAGGGAGGGAGGGAGAGGGGGAGGGGGATGAGAGTGTGTCTGTTCGGGTGGAGAGGGGGAAATGAGATAGCTGGGGGGAGAGACGAAAGGGGACAGGGCGTGATGTTTGGTCTGGTTCACATGTGCAGTCTTCTTTTTGTTTTGTGTATGTTTTGGGGGGTGAGGTGCTGGGAACTATGCTGCTTGTCTGTTCTTCAGCTTGTACATCCGCCATGGTATATAGATGCACTACTCGTTCGATATTTACTTTTTGATTCTCATGATGCTCGCTCAGTGGGAACGTAGGACGTGGTCAAGTTTCCGGTGCCTCTTCAACTCGGCATTCTTCGTCTCATCTACCTCTCCAGTAGTCTTGATTCAGATTGATTGTTCGGAGCGGACTCGGCTTCATAGAGTCGCTTTGGGTTGTGAAATAATCGTAGCCATGCTGCCAAAAACGGTTCGTCGCAGGCCTAGTCTCGTGGACGAATCGGTCAGCGTAAAAGAGGCGTTTCCTCACTGACATCGCGCCGTTTCTCATTTGGCAAGCTACACAGTAATCAGCAATCGGCCCTCCAGAACACAAGCTCATACAATCCCTCTTACGCGAGCAAACCGACAAAAGCCCAAAAGTAAAACGTAAAAACGAACGCCATCACCCACTCCACAAACCCACAGCTCTTGAACTGCCCCGTCCAGAGCAAGCCCGTGAAAGCGCTCCCCAGCAAAACCTCCACCGCCAGCAGGCCGTTGCTGCAGACCGCGCTCCGCCGCAACAGCGCATTCCCCCTCGCGGGCCCCGGCCACATCTCGCTCCACAGCACAAACGCCGTGCAGACGCAGCTCAGCGCCGTGCCCGCCAGGCCCAGGAACAGGAACGTCCGATGCGCGCCCGGATGGCCGTGGTTATCCAAGAACGTGATGCAGATGCGGCACGGGCACGCCGCCGCGTCGACGACGCACGCCGAGATCGAGGCCCACTTCTCCGCGCGGGGCTGCTCCTCGCCGCCCGGTTTCCGGGCGGATAGGATGCGCTCGTGCCGCGCGAGGTGCACGGAGACGAGGGTGCCCGTCAGGGTGAGGGAGGTGATGATGCCGCCGGTTATGAAGAGGGGTTGCAGGCGGAAGGCGCCGATGTCGGAGATGAAGGCGACGTAGGGGTTGGCCTGGCCGGGGTAGCGGGGGCGGCCCTCGGCGAGCCAGTAGATGAGGAGCGCGAGGAGGGTGATGGCCCAGACGATGCCGGTGGTTAGGGGGAGGAGTTTGAGGTGGTGGAAGACGGGGCGGGGCATGTTGGCTTGTTTAAAAGGTCAAGGGGAGCGCGGTTCTTGATTTTATTTACCAAAAGGAAGGGGGAAGGCTTTAAACATATCATGAAGATTTTTCCAATGGTGTTCGGCTAGTTGAATGGGGTTGGCCACTGCGCTGGGCCTGCGACTTCTGTCTCACGATAAAGGTTGAAGCTACTCGGACGATGATATTGTATTCAACAGCCGTCATCACTATCTAGAAGTATACTTTTGTTGCCTGGTTGAATCGAGCGGTATCGTAGGAAGAATTGCATGTCTGATCAGATGACATTATTTAAAGCATTCATGGCCAATCGACGATGGGACTTTCAAGACTTTCGGTAAATCTCGTCATTCCCGAACAAAAGGGCCAAGTGTGGGGCAAAAATTACCATTCCCCGCTCGGTCACTCGGCGAGCTCGGCTCCACTCGGTACTTGCTGTACCTTACATAGGCTCATAGGTAGAGTATTTCCTGTTTAATCGAAGCTCGCAGGCGTGGCAGGCTATCGAAGTCGGCACACGATACCTATATCCTGGAAGGCTCTCCGCTCTGGTCTCACCGTGACTATGGCGGCCATCAGAAACCATAACGAAGTACCGACTGTTGTTCTTTTACAAGCAGATGATATCAACGACGGCGAAAGCTTTCGCCACTGGCCTTCGAGCGCCTGTGTACCGGAAATGGGCAACGAGAGTTGGACTTCTCTCCTTGGATCAACTAGGAAATGCAGCCTCTTTAAATTCAGGAAACCCGGCGCATCACCATGTCTTTTCGGACAGCTGCAAAACCAGTCTATGGTAATAATGCGGGCACTGCTCTATGAGTCCCTCGAAGCTTCCCACGCGGAACAGCGGGAAAAGCGGGAAAAGTGGTTGGTCTTCGGGCCCTGCCTCTCAGCCTATTTTCCCTGCAAGTACAGTAGAATGAAGACTGAAAAGCAAAATGAATACGTTAACAGCATAAGTGAGACATAGCCCTTGGCCACATTCATCTTTCTCGTACCGTACCAAAGACTCCTAGTTAAAACCACTTGCCAGTAACATCACTGCTCTGGACTTCATATCAACACTACCTTGGTAGAGACTGTGCAGGGCTATCTGACGCGCTTTGCGGATACGGGCCAGCCCCTTCCTCCTGAATTGCCGTCTATCAGCCCCGGGAGACCGGAACTGACGGTGCCAAAATCGAGGAAGCGACTTTGCGGGTCCAATGCTGGATGAGAGGGGCATCAAGCAGCCATCGGAAAGGTGTTAGTTCTGGCAGGATGTCCCGTGCCTGTTGAACTTTATTAGCTTGCAAGAGCGTTGATTGAGATGTGATATGAGTTCGTGAGGGGGCAGAAAAGATGACTCTCAATCCCCGTCCGGCTGTCCAGGAAAGTATCGGGTACTGTCATTCTGTATAGGTCGTTAGACAGGAACATAGCATTTCAAATCTTTCATGACGCCCAGATACTTCCCGCACAGAACAGGGATTCGGTGTGTAAATCTGGGACACCAGCTTGGACAATTGCTGAATCCTTTCCGTATACCTCAACCCAAGACCCGCCGCGCAAACACCACCTGTTTGATATAATGATTTTCGAACACGAATCGATCTTTTCCATTTCTTCCACTTCCCCCATCTTGTCCGAAGACCCTCCGCATCTTCTTATCATCCCACCCCAGCGCTCTCTGCGTGCTCGAGAAGCGGAAGCTCAGTAGCATATCCGCTTAGTTACACTCTTCATGTTCCGAGAGCCGTGTAGGAACCACCCCGTCCGTCTCAGATACGCATGCAAGGATGAGCTGGTGTCGGGCGCGGTGGGTGCATTGGGTCCCCCATCCTTTTTTTTTCTCTCTCTTCATTTTTTGCTCTCCGGCTTTGTCTCCCCGCACTTTCTGTCATTGTCATCCTCCTCGAATTGGATTTGCGTCGACGCTCTGGAGTGTTGGGGACGATACGGTCGAATGGATTTGCAAGGGTACGGGTAGGATGGTCTGGGATCCCAAGACATATTGTTGCGGTGGGGGAAGCGGGGGGCAGGGTTTGTGTAGGCACGGCGATGCGCTTGAGATGGTCTTCCTCTTTAGGCACCGTTTAGAGGAGTCTGTGCGGCGGCGGCGAGGTGAGCGTTCAGCTGTGTGTGGGAAGTATTGCGACATGTTTCGATGCGGATTGAGTAAGCGAGGAATATGGTTGGTGATCGACTTCCATAATGGAAACGATCTAACTTTCGAGCTACTGATGCTACTGATGCGCGGTCAGTAGGGAAGAATCTACCTTTAAGCGCAGCACGTATGTTAGTCACACTAGATGCATCATCTATCTAAATAAATACGATTCGAATAGTTACTATTTTACGTGGCTCAATTCCAAGACTAATGATTTGGAAGCTACCAGGTTCGTACCTTGTTTGATTCCTTTTGGCGCTGGGTACCATGATGTTGTGCTTCTTATTTTCTGATCCTACTCCCGGACGTCTACATCTTTCTGTTGAGTCGTGCTTCTCTCATGTCAATATCTATGCGTGCCAACAAGCAGAACATCAAGGCATGGGCTCGTCCTTAACCAGGAATAAGTTGCTGCCGAGAAAGATTTACCTGTCTAAAATCTCAGACGATATCTCAGGGCCTAATTCTTTCAACAAATCATGGCACCCGCGTTCGAGAAAAACATCTGGAAATCTGGTAGTAATGGCATTAACATGGAGGAGTTTGAATATCCTCCCTCGTTGTTTCTTAGCTCCGTCTGTCTCTTCTTCACTGCACTTATTACATTGAAGTTATTTTGCCCGGATGTCATTGCTCTAGCCCTATGAAGTTGCCGTCGTCCGGGACTAGCCATCCTACACGTACCTTATGAGTGGTGGAAGTGAGGGGTTAACATCACCCGTGAAAATCACCGTGCACAAGACGAGAGGGAGGAATACTCCTCCTTTGATACCCTTCTTACCTTCTGCATATCCCACACCGAAGTTACTGGCATTTGAGATCTTTCGACCACCTTCATTCAGTAGTCGCTCCAATGCTTTCGACTATAGCAGTGGCCTTGATGGTCTCATTCACACTCTATGCGCTGAAGATATACACACAATTCGCTCGAAACCTCGCCGCCGCAAAGAAATCGGGAATCCCTTACGTGATTGTCCCTTTCTACCAGGTCAATAGACTGTATCAGCTATCACAAGTTTTCCTGGTACCTATTGTGCGCAAGTTGCCCCACTCATGGACCGAGCCATGGTTTGACTTAACGCTGGTGCAATGGGGCTGGGGGATGAGATACGAGCCCTTCAAGCGACTCGGCACCGATACCTTCTTGACTGTCAGCCCCGAACGAAACGGGCTGTATACTGCAGATGCAGACGTCATCAGCCAGATCACCACTAGAAAAAGCGATTTCCCGAAACCACTCGAATTATATGATTCTCTCAAGATATACGGTAATAATGTGTTGACATTAGAAGGACAATTGTGGAGGCACCACAGGAAGATCACAAGTGCCCCATTCTCGGAAAAGACTAATCACCTAGTATGGACCGAGGCTCTGGAGCAGTGTCAGGCGATGGTAACTGGCTGGTTCGATGGTAAAACTGGAGATTCAAGCAGCAAGACAATCTACACACTCGCGGATGATGCAATGAAATTGAGTCTGTATGTGATCAGTAGGGCTGGCTTTGGGGTCAGTCTACGCTGGTCCGAGGCTGAAGAAGGCAAATACGAAAAAGAGCGCAGTGCGGCAAGCCTAGAGATTGCCCAGGATCACACCATGAGCTACGCAGATGCCATAGCATCGCTCTTGCAAAATGTCATTTGGATTCTTATCCTGCCACCTTGGCTTCTGAGTAATTCAACGACCGAATCACATGTGCTGGGCTCTCGCTAATTCGCTCTAGAGCATCTGCCGTTCCAAAAGACCAAAGTATCGCATACAGCCTTCATCGAATGGGGTAAGTACATGAACGAAATCTATCAGCAAAAGAAAGCGGCGGTCTTGAAAGGGAAGGAAGGTGAACATCTCGACCTGATGATTGCCCTCGTCAAGGGCGCTGGGATCATGAAAGAGTCATCGACAGGAGAAAAGCCTCCGGCGCAGGCTCTGACAGACGAGGAGATACTCGGTAATGCCTTCCTGTTCATACTTGCGGGTCATGAGACAACGGCCAATTCCCTCCATTTCTGCCTGGTCCTACTTGCTATGAACATAGCTGCTCAACGACGCCTTCAAACCGATCTCGATGACATCTTCCAGGGTCGCCCTGTCAGCGAGTCCGACTATGAGGAAATAATACCCAAATTATTTGGCAGTATAGCCGGAGCAGTACTCAATGAAGAGCTTCGGGTACTGGCGCCTGTGATCGGCATACCTAAATCTACCCCGAAAGACAGTCCTCAACCTCTCGAAGTTGGAGGGAAACCCTGCACTGTACCTGCAGACTGCTATATCCAACTCGTCACACCTGCCGTGCACCGCAATCCAAATTATTGGCCAACCGGTCCACCCGCGAACCCCAATAAGCCAACCCATCCTCTCTCAAATTTGGACAATGATCTCGAAGAATTCAAACCCGAAAGATGGCTTTTGAGCTCTGACGCCGCAGACACTGCGAGAATGCTTGACGACCGGGTTGCCGACACTGAAGCTTCCGATATAGGTGTCAACACGACGGCGGACATTTCAGCAGCATTATATCGCCCGCCAAAAGGTGCTTTCATACCCTTCAGCGAAGGGCCTCGGTCCTGTCTAGGGCGACGTTTCGCACAGGTCGAAATTCTTGCGGTCCTCGCGCTCATCTTCTCCCAGTACAGCGTGGAACTGGCCGTGGATGCGTATGCCAGTGACGAAGAAGTCGGCAAGATGGACGACCAGACTAAGGTCGAGGTCTGGACTAAGGCCAGAGACGAGGCGAACAGGCAGCTCAACGAGGACATGGGGACTATCTTCACACTACAACTTCGGACAGGTGCCATCGGACTCCGCCTTGTGAAGAGCGGAAAGGAGAGGTTCGATTTCAATGCAGACTGAAGAATCGCGGCTCGGAGACGTCTCGGCATACGTCGACTGCTGGCCATTTCCAGACGAAGCGCATCACGTTGGGTGCTAGTACCCGGTGGAAATTTGCAAGTGCAGGATCGTAGGCGAGATTCCGCGTTTGGGGCCGGTCAAGAGCGCAAACGCTCACACCTATGGGCTAGGTATGGAGGTGGGAAGGCAGTGAAGTTCTGAGATTGCGATATCACAGGGGCTGCCAGAGGCCGCCTCGGTACAACTTTGTCACGTAATTCACTCTATGTCAACAAGCTTTTCACTTATTCTTTCGATAGCCACTGCTCAACCATTGCTGTCAAATGACAGCTGCGAGCCTTATACTTCGACAGCGCTATCGGCCGGCAACCACTTCAACCAAGGTCCGGCACTAGAAGGCTTTTGTCCGCCTTTACATGTTGAGTTTCTAAATGCTAATCCGCCGTCATTTAATCATTGACTATTCTTTCAACCCCCATCGTTTGCTTGATACTGGCAATGATTTCCAGGGTATCCCAAACCATTGCTTGATGTCAGATATGTTCGTGACAATTGCATGTTGTACCGCAGTCCATGAAGAGGATTGTACTTTGGCCGTCCATTCTTGCCATGTTTGCCAACCCAACAGGAATAGATTAAAACACCCGGTTTGCGGATGCTACCCCAATCAGCTGAACAGCAGCCTCAGGCAAACCAACAGCACATTTCCTCACCTACCTTCAAGAGATCCTCCCTCCCATCCCTCAGGCACTCTCTCGCCATGGACCCTTTTACTCCATGTGTAAGTGCCTACGCAAATCGTCTGCCGCCATGGCATCACGGTGGACATCTCGACCCTCCTTTGCACGATGACAGCGGCTATGCCAGCGAAGATGCTGACCTCGTGCCATCTCCATCCTTAACTCCAGACAACATCCATAGCGACACTGATCACGGCCGTCATAACATTCCGCAGACACGGCGTCGTCATCGGGCTGCAGCCTTCGTCATTGCCCAATGGGTACGTCCCGCGCCTCGCCAACATCCCTGTGATCCGTTTCACAACGGCTGGAGAACTTACGCCCTACCTCAACCGCTTCCCTTCGAGCAACAGCGCAATAGTTATAGATTTCGCTCTCGACCTGAACCTACAACATCCCTAACCATAACTATTCCCGTCGCGAACCTAGCCACACGTGCTCGCGGTGGGATGTCGAGGAGATCATACCGCGACTGGACTGTGAAGAACACAACGCTCGCATCCCAGCGTCTCTGCCGTCGCTCAGCCACCGCATCGAAAGCGAGACGGACGACTCCTCCCATTCTCCGAGTTCAAACCGTAGTCCATCCATCAAATCGAGAGCGCCACAACGCAAGCCTTCAACTGAACGCGCCCGTGCTGGCCACAGAGCCGAAGGATCGATGCGCACATCAGCACGGCGCCAACGCCAACACCACTCGTCGTCCTGTGAGGCACAGCTCGCAGCCGCGTGGCAGCAGCTCTATCAGGAGCGCACGGAGCTCGAGCTGGAGAGGAGGGCGCTGGACGAGAAGGAAAGGGGTTTGCTTCGAGGGGAGGAACGGGGTCGATCTAGATGGCGAAGGGCTATGGATGAGGTGGGCGGGGAACGCTGGAGCGGGAGCCGTGGTGTAGATGAGATGGCGGGAGATGATGGGTCTGCAGGATGGTTCTGAGACGAGGTGTCCTGAATCAGACGTGCTCATCGTGCATCTTCGCTTTATGAGATAGAGAGTTTGACGCAGTGAATCAAGTCATGTGCAATGGTTCCTCGGCAGCATTCAGGATATTGGTCGTGATGTGCTACTATTGATGTGCAGCTCATCGATATAGAATGGCCGTGGAATAGGATACTGTCTTCTCCGTGATCATTGTCGCAAAGTTAAAATAGAGCTGTTGAGCAGCAACGTCAAGGTCGTGAGTGTAAGAATAAAACCAGTTGTCTTGTTTCCTGACCAAGCATCGGAAAAGGGAAACTGAAGCGCCTCCAACTTCTCCCCCTCCTACCGAGTTTATACTCAATGTGCCTCGCTCGACTCTAACCCATCTCAACAGCAAACCAACACGGCCTGTTTCCAGCACCCGTGCCTTCGTCCCCACCACTTTCTCTCATCAAGCACTGGTATTCCCCCATCTCGCATCAAAACAACAAGCGCCAACTGCCTGATCAGGTACCAAAACGAAACCGGACAGAGTTCCCACCTCTCTCCATAACTCCATTTTCGTCGACTGCACGCCTTACCGTTCAAAAATCTCACGTGATGGCCACACGCGGGGAGAACAGCAAACAAACCTTCTTCAGCACGCCATTCTGACCAAGCAAATCCGTCCCCCCCTACACTCAACCTGGCCAATCTCAACTCCAGAACACCGCCACTTGAGGCGCAAACCACGCACTACTTTCGCCCTTCAGCGATGCATTCTCCGCCACTGGCTTTCGCTTACCTCATCAACGCGTCTCGCTCCCTTAAGCACTCGGAGATTCTCATCCGGGCACATGACGTCTTCTCTTTCTCGCACTGATCGAGATGAACGTGGCCAAAGAGACCTTCGGACCAGAGAATAGCCATACCTACCGCGGCTACTTCCCCACACAAATCGGCAGCGACAACCTCAGAAGGATTCGAGATCCGTCCGATGGACGCTCTGTCGCAGAACCCATATTCCCGTGCCTGATACGACCTTGGAGGAACGAAGCTATGGTCCTACGGCTTCGACGCGAATGCGAAGCTGGAGACACTGTATCGAGACATACGAGGCCTTTTGGAGAAACCTCTTTTAATCTCCTTCATCTCTCTTGGGTCTGAAAGAGTACTCCTGTTCTCGACCTATCTCACTGACAGTGTCTCTACCCTTCGCCTCTTATGCTATCCATCCAGCCATCGAACCCACAGCACCAGATCGGAGTGCTGCCGCACGCTGCACGCGGGTTCTGGTATTGCAACCCTGCTCCAAAAAAGTGCGACCGAAGGCCTAGAAGTCCTGACCACCGACCGCGAACGAATCCCTGCGCCCTACATACCCAGATCCATCACCATCAACATCCGGTGATCTCATGAGCAAAAGCCTCCAGTGGCGAATCCAAGGCAGCCCGCCACCACGTCCGGACTTCGCCTGGGAAAGATGCCCTTCTTTTCCGAACGCGTGCTCAAGAGCACTGAAGACAAGTCCGGTGATCAAGGCGTACTGTACGGTAGGCACGTGCGGGTCAGGATGAGTCTGTGGGTTGGGTTTCCAGATAATGGCGAGAGAGCCGCGATTGTTGTTGGGCACCGTGGAAGAGATTGCTATAGGAGCGTGATCATCCCTTTTCGATGAGTGAGTCATGTGCTACTCTGTCTAGTCAACGGTGACAATTTCCTTGAGGCTACGATGGCCATGTGACATCGTTTTCGTCTCGTCTTGTTCCGGTCCATTCGTGATTGTCTGCTGCTCGTTTGCTGTCTTCGTTCGTCGCAGGCATCTGCGTTCCGTCCAGAGGTATGATGATGAGAGAGGATATTTAAATCTTCTCCTTCCCACTTCCAAAGCCTACTCTTCTCTTCACTCCCGAAGCCTGCTTTTCCTCTCCATCTTGAAGGCTGTCAATATCAACAACAACTCTTTCTGAAAGAAAAAAACAAACTCTCAGAAAAATGAACCTCTTCACCTCTACCCAACTCCTCCTTCTCCTCACCATTACCCTCCCCTCCATCCCCACCCCCATATCAGCCTCAATACTCTCCCCTCCCCTCCCCCAACTCCCATCCCCTCTTCTACCACCCCACCTCCCCCCCTGGCCAAACACCACCTCCACCACCACCACATCCCCTCCACCCTTCCCACCCTTCTGCGCGCCCCCAGCCCCGACCAGGACTCCGACCCCAGGCGACTTCAACGTCACAACCCCAGCACCCACAACGACACTCAGCCACGAGCTGCCCTTCCTGATGCCGAACGTGACTGCGGCGGCGTTCTGCATTTTCTCGACGACGGTGGTCATTGGGACGGGGAGGGTTGGGGTTGGTATGTTTATTATCCGCTTTTACTGCCTTTCTGGATTCACTGCCTTTCTGCATTTGATGTCTTTGCGCAGCTGATCACGGCAACAGCACCGGACACGTTCACAGGGACGGCGACACCGATCTTCTCGTCTGTTGGGTCATCGGCGTATTCGGTTACCACCACCACACCCGTGCCGTTTAGGGGGGTGAGATGGATGGGGTGAGGGGAGAGAATGAAAGGTGGAGGGGATGTGGGCAAGGGAGGCGGGAGGGGAGAGGGCGAGGGACGGGGAATGGGAGACGAGAGATGAGGGATGGTTGATAAGGAGATAGGAGAAGAATGATGAGATAAGGCTGTTTTGGGACAATGACAGCCGGTTGGAAAAATAGAACAGCCAACGATTCGGAGTATGCACGCACATACAGAAATACACTCCTTATTAATCAATCTCAAGAGCCATCGCGTGCCATACAACTATGCTTACGCGAGGCAAGGCTCCCTAGCGATCTGGAGGCCTGAACCGGTCCAAAATGAATCTATACCGACGGTTCATAGGCGGTCCAAGTGTCAGACCGGTCCAATCGATAGTCCAAATCAAGCTCCTAGTGCTTCAGCAGATTCTTCCTCCATGGTGTCAACAGTAGTGTTTGAATGTCCCAATTTCGTTATTACTGTGTGCCATGATGATGGAATTGTTGAATAATTGATATCACTGTTAATCTAGTAGAGTAGGCGATGGAGAAAAATGTGGTCTCCGTAGCATGTTGCTACTACTCCTTTTTGCAAAACCCTTGGCGAAGGCTCCGGGCAGGAATACCAGGAAAATCGGAATTTTGGGACAGAGGCGAAATGTCGCAAAAATCGTAGATTTCAGACACATATACAATAACAATCACGTTTGTTTATAGTCTACAGTTACTTACGTTGAAATCGTCATATATAATTCTCTATTTCACATTAATTGTATATATAGGCAGGTCTTACGCGTACACCCCCATACTATTCCGCGTACACCCCCAGATCTATTAGGCGTACACCCCCTCAGATCCGGCAAGAGATCCCGTGAGGGATCTTGCCTGGAGAGGTAAAAACTCGTATATCTACGAATCTTGACGTATTCCCTTGTGAGATAGTAAGTCAGACTCTACGGAGGTTGGCATCAAAAGTCCTGCCTCCGCCAAGGTGCAGGTCGGTATCAAAAGTCCTGCCCCGCCAAGAGGTAGGGCTGCACCTTGGCGGGGGCAGGATTTTTGATGCCGATCCCGAAACCACCCGGATAGCGCACCCCGAGGGCACGATTCGATATAAAGTGTGACCCACTACGAAGAGTCCCGTATCACTTTATGCGATAATAAGTCAATATTTTATTCAAATCGTGCCCTCAGAGTGCGTATCCGAGTAATTCCGACTACTTATTGAATATTCTATCAGAATTTATGAAATAATCTGATTTGACACGCGGATCTGAGGGGGTGTACGCCTAATAAAATGGGGGTGTACGCGCAATAGATAGGGGGTGTACGCGTAAGATCTGCCTATATATAACATAGAATTATTACACGTTGTGTAGAGTACTCGACTTCGAGAGTTTTTATTTACTTTTTAAGAATTTCGCGCGAAAAGTTTGTAAATACTTTGAATTTCATTATATGACGTGTAATAACTCTGTGTTATATATATAATCAATGTGAAATAAAGAATCATATACGAGAATTTCAACGCAAGTAACTGTAGATTATAAATGACACAGGTGAGAAATAGGCATATATACTAACTATATATGTAAGGTGATTAAGTACATATTGCGCGAAGAAGAAGAAGAAGAATCACGAAGTAGGAAGGAAAACCTATGAAGTCTTCTTGTCATGGTGTGGATCTCAGTCTAGTCAGGTTAATCTATGCGATAGCCGACGATCTAGGCGACAGCCCCTTAAGGGCTGCTCGCATCCCTCGTTCTTTCTTGTTTCCTCATCTTTCGTCTTGGAATTCTACCTAGTCCTAGCCATAGAGAATGAGAATCCTTCTACCAAGCCTCGTTCCCTAACACTTCTTCGCGCCAAGATCTCATTTTCCAATTAGGGCAAGCCTCGGAGGCTTTCAAGCTCCGGGGCTTACTGGGCTAAGCTAGAACTATGACAATAAACAAACGTAATTATTATTATATATATATCTAAAGACTTAAATTCATTAAATTCTTGAAAATTTTGTTTACTTTTTTCAATTCTATTTCAAAAAACTCGAAAATTTCAAAAATTCGAGTGTCAGGGTCTAGACGTAGTACCGGACTGGTAGAGTGTAATGTCATAGAATGAATAGAATATCATATATGGAGGTGTCTATGTACAGTGAAGTGCTGAGATATCATGGTGCGCCAAGGCCACTAGTCAAGCCGGTAGGGCTGGGCTGGTAGGCCTGGCCTGGAACCATGACATCGAGCTTCGTTANATTTTAAAAATAAGTAGATATTTTTTGTCAGGGTCTAGACGTAGTACCGGACTGGTAGAGTGTAATGTCATAGAATGAATAGAATATCATATATGGAGGTGTCTATGTACAGTGAAGTGCTGAGATATCATGGTGCGCCAAGGCCACTAGTCAAGCCGGTAGGGCTGGGCTGGTAGGCCTGGCCTGGAACCATGACATCGAGCTTCGTTATATACAATCAATAATAACGTTGTGTGATATATATCACGTTGTTATATAAGAGTATTAGATATGCTCTTTCAATTGCAAATAACTGTAAGCTTTAAACAGATATGGTTGTTATTGTATAAAAGGATTTGGATATTTCGCCTCTGTCTCTCTCCCCCAAATTTTTGATTTTCCTGGCAATCCTGCTTGGAGCCTCCGCCAAGGGTTCTGCAAAAAGGAGTATACGCAGTCATGACCAGATATTCACTACCTCACCAGAACAACATTTTTGGACCGTTCCACCGACTGTCAACGAAATACTCATATCGGTCCACCAGACAGACCAATGGACCGGTCCATAATATTAGTCAAGCGGTTGCCGGTCGTTCGCTGGGAACCTTGACACGAGGAAGATTGCCAGAAAACGTAGGTTACGATGAACAAATTCTCAGCCTCCTCCCTCCTTCTGTGTTACGCCACACAAGTATGGTTTTGGAACACGCAGCAAACTTGGTAGAAAAGGCAGAGAGGGGCGCTCACCCATCCCATCACCACCGCTACGAAACTGTGAGAATGAAACAAACCATTGGGGAGCCTGGTGCCGGTCGAAGAGGGAAACGCTTGCGAGACAGGGGCCTAGAGTCGCAGAGCATGCATGGAGAAAGCGGTCTTTACATTGATTCCTGCGCTAATATCAGACTGTGTGGGCCAGCATGAAAGGTCGCATGCCCGCGTCGCCGAGATACTTGCCGTCCCATCTTGCTACATGTCAGCCTTCTGCACAGTCACAGCCTTGTTTAGACCAGCCAATCCGCTACCGGCGTGCAATCCGCCGAGAATCCTTCGAGAACCTTTTGGAGAAGATCAGACGAAAGGGATGGCGCAGTGCAGGTGATCGAATGCACGCATTTCAACTCCTGCCCTCCTACCTACGGCACCTTTTTCTCAAACAACGGTAAAGGCACCAAGTGGAACATTCGAAATGGCGTCTACATACCCCTTGATAAAATGCTATATACCATCGAACTTGGCATTGACTTCCAATTTTTCACACTATCTGTATGCTCTCCCTCACTCTACCCCTTTTCTCCGCGAAAACGTGCACGTCATACCTCCGCCGCATTTATTCTACCCGAGACGAAAAGGTCAACACAACTAAACCTAGCTTCACTATGTTAGACTATCTTCGTACGCCTCATGGCATCGTCGTGCTTGTCTTCTCTGCCATCGCAACGCTGGCAGTCGCGTTGCGAATCTGGGCAAGGAGAATTCAGAAACTTCGCTTGGAGCTAAACGACTATTGCGTTGTGGCCGGACTGGTAAGCAAGACCTTACCTTTTAAAATTCTCGCTGTCTGACACGGTTCAGATCTTCGCATTGGCCGAGGTTATCTGTGCCTTTTATATATATTCATTGGTGCCGCCTTCACAAGAAGTGATGAGTGTCGAAGACTCATGGACACGTGAACAAATAGAGAAGATAGAGTCTATTCTCATAGTTATCGGTAAAGTATGTCACACGAAAATTCTACATCGCAATATTCTCTTACGAAAGTGAAGAATGACAGTGTATAGTGGGGGCTCGCATTAGACGTCATCTATGCCATTGCTATGGCTCTCATACGCTCCTCCATCATCCTTCTTTACATCCGCATCTTCTCGACAACATCATTCCAATTTACCTGTTACATTGTACTGATCCTTAACGGCGCCTATTCCATAGGTTTAGTTCTTAGTTCTTGCCTGGTCTGTGAACCCATCACGTGTCTGCGGCACAGTCTTTCAACACGATGCCTGTCTTCTTGTCCGAACCGAGAACTTTTATTTATCGTACCAGGTATCAATCTTGCTCTAGATATCACAGTGGTGGTACTACCCACGCCTGTGTTGTGGGGCTTACAGATGGCGATTTCGAAGAAGGTGACGGTACATGGAATGTTCGGGCTGGGCCTTCTGTAAGCTTTACTCCATATTCCTCCTCGATTTCACCTTGATCTGCCGTGTCTGTCGAGTTGATTGCCTTACGATTTCAGTGTATGCGCCCTAACAGCCTATCGGCTTTGGGCTTATCATAATGGTGTTCACTCGATAATTCAATCGATATCATACAACGCCCTGGTATCTCTCGAATTGATCCTCGGCATTCTTAGCGCTTGCTTGCCCGTCTTGAAACCTATCTTCAACAAATTTTGGAACTGGACAAAGTGCATATGCCGCCGCAAAGACGACACAAGCACATCATTCTTCGGTAGCATTCCGATCTGGATACAACTAAGTCAAAGGTGGGAGTCGAGGTCCGCGAGACGCACTCGGCGAGATCAATTGGACTCGACACTCGAAATGTATGATGGGAGCAGGGTTCGCGATGTCATGCAGTCTACGAGTGCAGTCAGAGAATGAGGATCTGGGAAAGAAACGGGGAACTACCGAACAGCTTGAGTGGTCCAACTTACCTCACGAAGGCATATTCAAAGTTCTCGTAGATTGGCTCAGCACACAAGGCTTTGCGACCTATCGAAGGAAACTTTGTCCATCAATCTCGCTCCATTCCGCTGAAATCCGCGCTGCCTCCGGGCGCGTTCTTGTTGCAAGGTCACGGCTCCGTTACAAGCGAGCCAGCCATATGTCAGTGCACAGCCGACTTTGGACCCCTTCAGAGCGCTGTTGATGTGATCGACGAGCTATTTCGATGGAACAGCGAGAGCGCAAGCAGCCATTGTCCTGGAAGGCGACGCAGTTGAATATGGAGGTAAGTCCACATTGCCTTAACCTAGCACGCAGCTTCATTGTCATCTCACCCTCTTCCCGCCTGTCGGATCTATTAAGACACTGATTTAGTATTTTCTAGTGCTCTTTCTTCATTGGCCTGCTCTTTCCCCCTTATCATTCCAGGATCCATACTGCATTTCCCGCGACAGTGGTCACAGGTCATTTTTCAGCTCCTGAGTCTCTGTTTTAGTGCTGATTAGTTTCATGCGTCAACTTTTGTTCGCACTTTTCGTTGAATGACTACGAGAAGAACCCCGACATATTTTACATCTTCACTATGGTGGATAATCACACTTCCTTTTCTGACGATATATCTGATCATATCGTGCAAACGATCCTACTCCTTCTACTTTCGATCCCTGCAATCCGGTTGCTTACTCCCGGATTCTGGGCAAGAGATGTTTTATGGTCAATACTCGGGCTAGACGATGACTTTATCATGTTTGGGATAATATCAGGCTATTTGTGCTGAACAGTTTACGCCTATCGACATGCTCTAGATTTCCGCATTGGCTGAGATTGCCATGTACAACTATAACATCTCTGACGCTATTACAGAGATACTCTTGATGCCGAAAGCTATACTGGATAACTAAAGTATCATTTCTTCATGGCTCAGGAATCAAGAGACACTCGGCTATGAGGCAAGCCATCCATAATTGAAGCATCCTCTTCTTCATGGCTCAGGAATCGCGAGAGACTCGGCTATGAGACAAGTCATCCATTCCACAAACATCACAGATCTAGACTCGTAGAAGGGACCAAACTCTCTTCCACACCACCAGTCCTCTGAGTCATCACCGTAACCCATATCCGCTCATCCGTCATCATCCCTTACAACCCCATCTTTCGCACTCAAACGTCTCGCTTCATACGCTTCACTTGCGACACAAAATCCACCCTCAACGCCCAGCCCTATATCACTACCATCCCTTACCAATACTTTATTTGTTTCCCTAAAAGGTATGGATCCCGGTTGAACAAAAGTAAACGGAAGCTTCTCGCGCTACCTCAAAACAAAGCTCAAGAGCAAAAGCCGTCGGAGAATTCGAACAGAACATGGTGGAAACGCAGAGTCGCAGAGATCTTAGGAGCGATGCGGTTATACCCATATGGTAATTGTCGCACGGGTGTGGTGGTCATGGCTTTGGATGAATGGATGAGCGAAAGTCAGCTGCTCGAATCAAGTTAATACAACATGTATAAATAGGCACATATACCGCAGGATGCTAGACCTGACATGTAATCAAAACGAATAGAACAAGAAAACTCCTGATTCTATGCTCACTCCTCCTTTAAAAACAACCCCTCTTCTCCACCCCATGACTTCTACGCCATGCAAGAGATAAATCGAAATCCCATCCATATCCGTCCCCCTACATCCAGCCAAATCCTCCCGCCTCTCTATCCCAGCAATTCCTCATCGCTCACCCAAAGCTACAGACATCTAGAACACACTTCAAGGAGCCCCTCCTGCTATCCTTCTGACATGGGCATACCCCGAGCTCGGCCTCGTAAGAAGCGAATCCGAC
Organism: Evernia prunastri; assembly: GCA_003184365.1. Classification (NCBI taxonomy): domain Eukaryota; kingdom Fungi; phylum Ascomycota; class Lecanoromycetes; order Lecanorales; family Parmeliaceae; genus Evernia; species Evernia prunastri. Next base: position 218,369 of record NKYR01000059.1, read on the forward strand.
GCGACCGTGATCGAAGGAGCAACCGCTTGCTGGACCTGACTGAGCGTTAGTGGGAGCACCGTACTTCTGCAGGGCAAGGTAGGTAGGGGTCGAGGACGGAAGTGCTGTGGTCTGCGCGGGTGGATTGATCTTGATCGAATGAGTTGTGAGCTTCTGCAATGGAATACAGCCCTGTGGCCGACGTCGTTATTGAATATAGCTATATTAATTGTTTTTACTCCTTTTTTTTCCTTTTTTTTTTGGGCGGAGGTGAATCTGAAAAGTCTTCGAAATTAATACTATCGAGTGATTATAATGTGTTGAACGATGGTGGGATTCATCTGGTAACGCAGGAGGGAAACATGCACATATGGAACAAACTGCAAGGCAAAAAGAAGAAGAAACGACTGATACCGCCGTCCCCGGCAAAAGAGAAAGAGGCCTGGGCGCTTCGCTCCTTAGGAGTCAAAGAGTGGCATGAGGCGGCTTGTACAACAAGGAGGAAAAAGAACTGGATCAACCCAATCAAAGACGTAGAGGAATATCAAGACGTCAAAGCAATTGATCAAAGGGTCCAAGACTGGGCCCGTCAACAATGGCTAGATCGATGGTCCAGATATCAAGCGAAAATCTCTACATCGGTTAGAAGTCCGGCTCAGGAAGGCGGTCTCTTTGACAATAGATTCGATTACCACTCCAAGCTAAGGAAAGCAGAAAGCTCAATGGCAGTACAACTTCGAAGCGAGAAGATAGGTCTCAATGATTTTCTCTATCGAATGAAGGTACCTGGTATTCGAAACGCTGAGTGCTCATGCGGCTGGAGAAAACAGACGGTCAAACACATATTACTGTTCTGCCCGGAACTGGCGAAAGAGAGAAGAGAACTCATTGAACAAGTCGGCACATCAGATTATCGACAAATCTTGACACAGAAGCACGGAATACGCGCTGCCGCACGATGGATGATCAAAATAGGACGTCTCGATCAATTCTCGCTGGCCCAAGAGCAATTGGCTCGGTCCAAATTACCGCTAGGACTAGACAAAGAAACCAAAAACAAGAAAAAGGGTAAGGAGAAGAGGGGAAGCAAAAAGAAGGTATAGAAGGAGACAATCACGGAAAAAATAGCGGCAGACTGAAAGAGAACGGAAGTGACAGTGGTTTGTGGCAACAACTTGACAGTCAAAGACTAAGAGTTGACAACAATGATAACACGAGAGGATAAGTTGAAGTTTTTGTCCGAAAGGTTTCTTCAGCGCTACANGAGGAATATCAAGACGTCAAAGCAATTGATCAAAGGGTCCAAGACTGGGCCCGTCAACAATGGCTAGATCGATGGTCCAGATATCAAGCGAAAATCTCTACATCGGTTAGAAGTCCGGCTCAGGAAGGCGGTCTCTTTGACAATAGATTCGATTACCACTCCAAGCTAAGGAAAGCAGAAAGCTCAATGGCAGTACAACTTCGAAGCGAGAAGATAGGTCTCAATGATTTTCTCTATCGAATGAAGGTACCTGGTATTCGAAACGCTGAGTGCTCATGCGGCTGGAGAAAACAGACGGTCAAACACATATTACTGTTCTGCCCGGAACTGGCGAAAGAGAGAAGAGAACTCATTGAACAAGTCGGCACGTCAGATTATCGACAAATCTTGACACAGAAGCACGGAATACGGGCTGCCGCACGATGGATGATCAAAATAGGACGTCTCGATCAATTCTCGCTGGCCCAAGAGCAATTGGCTCGGTCCAAATTACCGCTAGGACTAGACAAAGAAACCAAAAACAAGAAAAAGGGTAAGGAGAAGAGGGGAAGCAAAAAGAAGGTATAGAAGGAGACAATCACGGAAAAAATAGCGGCAGACTGAAAGAGAACGGAAGTGACAGTGGTTTGTGGCAACAACTTGACAGTCAAAGACTAAGAGTTGACAACAATGATAACACGAGAGGATAAGTTGAAGTTTTTGTCCGAAAGGTTTCTTCAGCGCTACAAATATTCGAGGAACTCCCTGATTAGTAAAGTAGTTTACTAGATAGGCGTATTAAGCAATCAAATCAAATCAATGTGTTGAACGATCATATATTAAATAGACCTATCAAGTTATCAGCTATCACCTTGTGCGGTGGTAAGTCACACCCGACCCCGGGGGGTGCGCTATCCGGGTAGTTCCGGGGTCGGGTGTGACTCACCACGGTAGAAGGTGATACTAAAAGTAGATATCTAAACTGTAGGAAAAGAGCGAGACTAACTTAATGCCAAGGCCACTAGAGCGTTAGATCCGGTAGGGCTGACTGGCACCATCTCCAACAGCAATCTTCCTTTTAGTCATGTGGGCCGTTTCCGGGCGTCCTATAAGCCCCGACGGCTGAAAGCTTGAAAGGTGGTACTGCTAAGAAATATGGACATTGGAAGAAAAAAAAAAAAGAAAAAAAGGTGGCCTCAAGCTCGCAGGTTGAGTGAGTTATTGTGTCATAGAAGCGGTTTTCACAAGTATAAAAGCCTGCAGGTATGCTGCAAGGACTTGTGATCAGAACCGTTCCATGGAAATCTGAGGATGAGAAGACAGTCACTAGAGGAAAGGAAACCCTTACTTCATAACCATCAGACACAGAGTATGTCACAAACAACCAGTTCTTCTTGCTTCTTTAACATCTTTGCTTGTTCGACAAATAGCCGACATTGTCCTCTGTAGTAGGCTTCCGCCTCGGCGACGAGATTCCCACTTCAGCGAAGCCCCAACGTCGTCCTGACACCTCTTTCCTGGATCTCCCAACAGAAATCCGCTTGATGATATACCGCTACTGCCTCACAGCCAACAGCAAGATCATAAAGCCCCCTTCGAAGAAGGAACAATACTATCCCGGCTGTGCGACGCCATCTCTGGACATGAGTCACGGAGAGATCGACGCGACGGTTCAGAGACATAGAGCGAATTGTCAGTGGTATGTCCGGCTTTCACAGTCACACACTGGTCTTGTGCCCAAGCTTGAACTGTCTTGGATGCGAGTAAGCAAGTCGATCCATGTCGAGGCGGCCAGTGTACTTTATGGGGAAAACGAATTTCAATTCGTTCTTGCAATTACCAGGAGGCACCCTCGGGTGACGGGTTCAACTTTTGATCAGCCATCGTACTATGATTTCCGGGATAATTTGACGGTGGTGTCGAAGGCGTATCTCAAGATGATTAAGAAGTGTACCATTGAGGTTCGGTTGCCAAACTTTCCATGGACGTGGGCTAAAAAGATGTATTTGGAATACTATGCGAGGTTAGCAGCTTTTGCAAATTGCTTTGGCGGCGATGATCATTCGTTGCAGAAGGTAGCGGTCCTATTCAACAGATGTTTCACAAGAGGATATTACTTCCCTTTATCGTGCCTGCGAGAGAGCCAGAATGTGCTCGAATCACTAGCTACGATCCATGGTGTGAGGCTATCCGTGATCGCTGGAGGTGTGACGCCTGATTTCGAAGCGAAGCTGTCGTTGGCCATGATGAGTCCAAAAATCGCTTGCATACCAAAAGAAGAGCAATATGGAATGCGGATGGTGTGGTTCAAGAGTAAGAGAGGGCTGCAGAGCCACAAGCTCGGAAGATATTATGATTCCAAAAAGGTGTGGAGTCACCGTGTACCTGGTCCATATAGAACGAGGTATAGGTGCTGCGAGGTGTGTGATGGGAAGCCTCCACTGGTATTCCCACAAATCCGCAGGCCGCCGTGATATTCTGTTTCAGGTTTTGGAGTTGAGAGTGCTTGGTGGTGATTTGATATAGTGATGGAATGCTCGATTGATAGAAATGACGCACTTTGCTTTCTCCTCCTAGAGGGCTTTGAAGAATAGAAGACGAACAACAAAAGATAGAGACAAAGAAGTAAGCAAAAAGCGTAGCTTGTATCTCAAGATGTATCGAAGGTTTCACCTCTTGGACCTTCGGTTCCCAGCAGAACAATCACGGAATCACAGTTGAGATGCAACTTCTCTTTTTCCTCTTCAAAAATGCTCAACAGCGCTGCCAAAGTTGCGGCGCTGCACGGACCGATGCCAATCCCCATGTCTTTGAGTGTCTCCTGAGCATGTGTAGACTCGTCATCGGTAACGGTGATGCTAGCATCGACACCGTTGCGCAAGATTGGCCAAGCAGTCATTGAGACCGTGCCACAATTCATGCCGCACATTTTAGTATTGCCGGTAGGTATGGATACCATCTGGCCGTTCTCAAGGCTCGTCTTCAAACAAGCGGCCGTGTCAGGCTCGACCGTCATCACCGTGGATGGCGGATCTTGGCTTTTGTAATGCGCCACTACAGCCTGAGCGAGAGATCCCACGCCAACGGGACAAATGATGAGGTTGGGCGATCTGCCGGTCGATTCTTGACACTGCTCGTCAATTTCAACCATCATGGTGGAGTAGCCATCTACGACCCACTGGGTTCTTCAGCGCATTTCGTGACTAGCTCATTATACTAACCTGCGGAATCTCTTCATATCCCGGCCAAGCTGTGTCTTCAATCAACAGCCCACGGGGCTGTGCGATCGCAGTTCTCTCAGCCTCCTTCACAGCCGTATCGTAGTCCCCATCAACCACGATCACTTCAGCCCCCTCTTGTCTAATCTTCTGCTTCGTCGCCTCCACCATGACTTTTGGCACGTATATGGAGGCATTAGCTCCCAAGATCCTGGCCATGCGAGCTACCGCTCGACCCCAGTTGCCATCTGTAGCTGTGTAGAACGTATGTTTGGCAACAGCGACGAGTTGCCTGATTTCAGATAAAGGCGTTGTTGGCGCAGTACCTAGGGAATGGGTGACGGTGCAGACGCAACCCCATGATGCTCCGAGGATCTTATAAGAGGGTAAGCTAAAGCGGTGGGACTCGTCCTTGAGGAGAATCGACCCAACTCCCAGTTGGTGGCAGAACTTTGCAGGCAATTTCAACAGCGGCGTCTTGCCGTAGTCCGGTAAAGTCTGGTGGAATTTCAAGACAGATGCCTTGACAGCATATTCGCTCTTCCATGAGCGCGCTGAACGGTTATAATACATCAAGCTCGTTGCGGGATGTCCTGGGGGCGCAAGATAGGGGCGCAACGCAAGATTCGCTTAATTTTACCCACTAACTTAAATTAGTATGGAAGCCCCACCAAAATTTAAGTACCTTGGTAACACACACCGATAGTTCCAATTGCATCATTCAAATAGTCTAATCAATCCCACACCAAGTCAACCAAATATCCATAACCCCCCCACAACAATCGCAACCATGGATCCCACCATAGATCCCACCATAGACGCACCTCCCTCCCTTCTTACAGACCTCACCGTCGCCGTCAACGGCCCTCCCAGCGCGGCCGCAACGCCTACCTGGGTCCCCCATCCCTACCTTGAAAAAGACCTCCATCCTATCCTTCAACGTGCAATCGATCGCATCCCCCCCTCCCAGCCCCCCCTCCTACTAAGCAGGCAGCTTGGTTAGCTCTGCAGGAGAGGAAAAAGCATGATAAGGCTAATGCGCGCAAGTTACTTGCTACAGAGGTCTCTGAAAAGGAGGCCCGACGGCGAGAGAAGCAGGAGAAGCAGGTATCAAAGCCTATCTATCAAATTCCACCCCCACCAGCCTTCCGCCCCCCTCCCCGTCCTTCCCCGTCTTCTCCTACTGTTCAGCTAGCTCCTCCAACTACTCAACCACTCCTACAGCCTCCCCAGCCAATTCTACAGTCTCAGAAACCTCGCGGTCGGCCCAAAGGGAGCAAGAACAGTGTGCCTACGTTCTCTACTGCTCCGCCTTCCTCCTCCGCTCCNATCAAGCTCGTTGCGGGATGTCCTGGGGGCGCAAGATAGGGGCGCAACGCAAGATTCGCTTAATTTTACCCACTAACTTAAATTAGTATGGTAGCCCCACCAAAATTTAAG
>NKYR01000006.1:0-240888 GCA_003184365.1 Evernia prunastri
TGTTACCCTCATTAGCTTACATCAAGTAGCTAGCATAGGCGTATAAAACAATCAATCAATCAATCAATATACGCAGTCACATTAATTATTCGAATCTTTCGTGTATTGATAATTACTATCGTCGTATTCAATTTGCATATTCGACAATACGATATAATTAATATATTTTCGAACGCAAACCTAAACGAATTTATATATATTAAGTTATCTTTAAATTCAAATAAATCGAAAGAAAAGATGTTACTTCTTTTACTTCGAGCATTATATAAACTCAAGCAATCTTTCGTTCTATAATTTCATTATTTCTCAGACATTCTCAACAAGCTAAAATTACAACAGATATCTAAAATCGATTATCTTTTTATAAACGACTATATGCTTCTCTTCTTCTATGTGAATAATATAATCATTATCTATAATCGTCGCTATATAAATAAGATAAACGATTTTCAAATAAAACTCTCTTAAATCTACGAGATGAGATATCTTGAAAAGATAAAGTAATTTTTAGATATTCGAATTGCAAGAGATTGATTAAATCGTTAATTTCAGCTATATTAGAACAGCTATATTAACAAACTCATAATCAAATACAATATAAACGTGCTGAAAAGAGTTTCTGAATCTCCACTATCAAATACCGAAATTCTTATTAAAAACGATCAATAGACTACTTCACAGCAAATCTATGCATATTAACAATATATGAAATTTATTAACTTCGCAGCTATCACTAAAAAATCAGATATAGTATATACTATCTTCAAACTTTATAATAAAATAATCGACTAAAAGTCAATAAAGCAGAAGATCATTACAACAAGCTCTATCGAGATAGAGCTACTTACTATTTCCGCAACGACGAAAGAATTATTATAATAAAATCGCTTCTTTCAAGCAATAGAACTCGATTCAAATCATCAAGCTCAAATCGAGTATAACAATATGTAAATAATACGAGTACTTTAGAGCAGCAGCTCACGATATACTACTAAACTCCGTCATATCGATATGTATCGTCATTGACTGCGTCAGAAGATTCAAAGTAGAAATATTTATATCAAATAAACGTCGTCAGCAGAGATTCTCGCTGACGATCTTACCAAGTCTCTTCTATCACTACGTCATAAGAAGTTCATTAAGCTACTAGAACTTCAGAATATCAAGCGAAATTTGTCAAATTCTACTCCGAAAACGCCCATAGCAAAAATCCGCCCAACCGACGCAGTTTCTCCCATTCTAAGCCACATCGACGCTGACATAAAGAACGATATGACTAACAATGATATAGAGATAGGATTATACTCATAAGACATAATCCTAAAGAAGTGTGTCAGCCTGCAGATGTAGACAGTTTTGCTATCTTCTCACATGCTTGCAAATAATCAATAGAAGACCATTCTGCCCGCACTTAGCGCGGATAACTAAGCAAGTCTTGACAATATGCCTCCACATTTGTAGCTTGCAAAACACTCCACTAGATAGACATAATCAACTACATACATGCTCAATCTGCTACCCATTCACTGTCTGACATTTCTTCTCTCTCGAGTGAATGGAAGGTCAAAAGCGAGCCATGCCTATCAGAACCCATTTCCCACGGCCCAAGGTATTCCAACAAACTTGTTTGCGCCATTTTAAAAGCATCAGCCCTGAACCTAGCGACTTTCTCAGGCACACAATCCATCAAGCGATCCTGAAAGCCAGGGAAGGGAGTCGAATCAATGTCGAAGCGTAGTAGCACGGTAGCGAATCTTCCAAGTTCCTGAAGAGAGAACATCATATTCAAGAGGGTCGTGGGGTCAAGGAATGGATACAACTCGACAGATACGCTGCAGGCTTTGCGCGTGAAGGGGGAGGGCGCAAAGATTTTGAGGTGTTCAACAACCCTGTAAAATAGGTCTGCTTCCGCAAATTGCGGAATCTTTCTCGTGTTGACTCTTATGCTCATGTTCTGGATATTTTCCACAGCCTCTGGGGATAGGGTGGTGCATTTGCCTGTGAGAGTCACAAACACACGGTTTCTGGGGTCGGCTTCGAAATTCGCTCGATACACCCCTTTCTTGTAGATCAAAGCCGTTCCTTCGATGTTTACCGCTCGGGAGAGGGCCAAAAAATGTGGGCTGCCAGAAATCAAGAGTTCGGAGAAGATCTGGTCGCGGAGCTCCCTTGGTAGCCTGGAGAAGAACGGACCGAGGCCTTGGGCATAATCGACACGTGGGACCTCGACAACGTATCCGTGTCTCTGAGGTATAGACGACTCGATGCATCCCAAAAGGTTCTTGCGATCGAGGGACACGGCAACACCAGTTTCCCTCTGTTGCTTGGTAACCATATTCATGACACTTGTGACCATGAGCTGCAGGTCTCCTCGGAAGGACTGTAGGGACACAGGTTTTCCGGACTGGTCTGACCCCATGCTGATTGTAAGGAGTAGGATAGATGTTCCGCTGAGTGAATGAAACCCAATATGATTTGACGATGTGAACTGGCTGATAGTGGGGTTTTTGTAGCAAGAAGTTGATGCTAACTGGGTAGGAAACTGGGTAGGAGAAGAGAAAAGAATCGAGCGGTGAGATCCGATATATATGGAGAAAAAGAATGTGTCAAGGCCGCTCACGATCACAGTATTGCGGACTTTTGTGTTAAACATCAATTGAGAACACATGTCAATGTCCGGCCTACAACTATTGTAACTTTGACACAACTCGCCGTGGCAAGATATCCTGGTTCACAGGGTAAGTATCTTCTCCTATCAAGTACGTACAAAGAGGGAATTACGCACTTGTGGGTACTCTTGCACATGTCATAGTAAAATACGATTTTGTAATCGCAATTGGCGGGCGCAAATACTAAACGGTTCGTTGAATTTTTTGCATAACATCCCAGCTCAAGTACAACGTCTTGAAAGGACCGTCCTCCCCTCCATGCCTTTTCCAAATCCCCACTCACGCCCTGCGCGGACTGAACCTCATAAAAGAGTCATCCTCATCCTGTCCCATGACGCCAACGCCTAACCCAGGCGACAGCAATCTCCCACAGAACTCGAAGTCAGCGTCAGTATGGCGCAAACCGTCCCACCTCTCACCTATCCGTACCTCCACAACCTCGAATCCTGTGAGTTTCCTCAATTTATAGAAGATCCCACTCGCAAGATTTGGACCACCTCTGAGGTTGCCGAACAATATCTTGCAGGATTTGCGGGGGACCTCGGAGCCGGTGAACAGCTTGAGGACGTCGTAATCAATATTCGACCAGAAATCGCGGCATCGGCGCGCCGTTGGTTTCACTTGTATGCTGAGATGCTGAATTCTATTCAGCGTATCTTGGGTGGGTCGTGGACATTCCCAGGGGGGTCTCATGGTAACCGAATTCAGGCTCATCCTCACCATGATTCCGAAGTTCATTCGGAACACCCCTTTCTTGAAGATCTGGCTCAAGCCTTCCATTCGCATAGCACGAGACGATGCCATGAACTGTGGGTGTCCCGATGCCAGGCAGTCTGCGAAAATCATATCGCGAAGCTCTCTTGGTAACTTTGTGAAGAAAGGGCCAAGCCCATTAGGATTATGGGCGGATTTCGGCGCGATGGTGTATCCGTCTTCACTTACTTGCTCGCGAACTCTGCGCATGATCCACGCCTTGTCAACCTGAAGAGGCATTCCAACGGTAGCTTGCCGTTCTTTGACATCGTCCAGGATACTTGAAAGGACCTGGTCGAGCCTTTGCGCGAAGGTGTCGATTCCGATCATCTCGGAAGGTGTGTCGGATGCCATATCGTGGTGCCGACGGAGGCCCCTCTTTGCTGACTTGGTGTGCAAGTTTGTGAGGTTTCTTAGACTCGAATGCCGATCCTCATGCCTTTTTCTGCACATCCAGGCAAGAGTGTTGTGTGTTGTTGACAAAGACGTATAGTGTTGTGTTCTTCAGAATTGAGCAACACCCTCTAACAACAGTCTTTGTCTCTGCCACAGGGACAGGCCAGGTCAACATTATGACACTTTTCCTATATTTATAGTGTTTAGGACATTGATCTTTTCACAGTCAAATTCCCAACAACTGCCACCTTCCGTCCATAAAACCTCCAAGCACCTCAAACCAACGGACAGCGAGAACGGCATCCAGTTCATAACTCCCACTCCTCGATCAAGATGTGTCTCGGCATCCAATACATCCACGAGGGATGCAAACACGCGAAGAGTTTCAACGCCGTCGAAGCCTGCGATGCCTTCAACGGTAGGAGCTGCAACAATCTCCGCGTCCTTCACGTTAGCAAAATCACCGCACCAGCGCTGTGCCCGGCCTGCTTCCGCCGAGAAGAAGCTAAGATTGACAAGAGATACGAAAAGTTCAAGCGCGACTATCGAGCGGAGATAGCGAGAATTGACGCAATGATTGAAAAGGGCCATGTGCGAGACGAAGACGCCGTGACAACGCTCCAGGAGTATCGTGCTGAGTGCGAGGACAACATCGTGCAGGGAAAGGCATCGCGAGACGCGAGTATTCGGCTGTTCCGAGAGAGTCAGGGTGTTTGGGGCGACGGTTGAAAACGGATGGAGCGACGACGGAGGCGTGAGAAAGGTCTCAGGAGGGAAGGAGGCTCAGTGATTCGCTGAACTTTTTGCCGGAATATCTAATAGTCCACCTGCTAGCTAGGTTACGAAGTCAAGAAGCTGGGTCCTGATCAAAAAGATCAAGTTGACATTGAGTGGGCCCAAATAAGAAAGATAAGAAGACATAGCATCAGTTCCATAACCCATCATGAACCAATAGAGCATTGTTTGACAGCCAGGGATACTATTAGTTATACTATTAATGCATGGCCTATTCCGCGAGATAAAGGAAGAACCAAACAGAGGTAGTGAAGCGCCCAAACTGGGATGCTCCTGTTTGTAGGATCTCTCAGTTGTTCGGCGACACAAAGAGTTCTGCTTTGTTTTCTCATACCCTGCATATTGATTTTGTTATTTGTGTCATAGTTGCCAAAACTATTCAACATAATAGCAAACTAGACCTGTTCCTAGAAAAGATAGATAGTAGCTTCTCCGTGAGAATGAGATGTTCCTGATACCAATATACCGCGGTCGAAAAGTAGGCCGATAGTATTGCCACCATGTCATAAGTATATACCCCACCAGGCTAAAATTATATACCATTGTTTCATGGGGTCACCCTCATTGTGTTAAGGTACCTCCTAGCCACTCGTGTTCAAAAACACGATGTGTTCAACCTCTTCGTTCACAAGACCTCTGTGCCTTGACACAACCACCTCCCTGTATACACATATATATACCTCGTCCTCGACAGTCCTCTCTGCACTCCCAGATCATCTCTCCACTTCTCCATCGAACATCACTTTACCCAACCACACCAAAAGCAACCCAACTACCAGAAACCGAGACAACTTCCAGCAACAATGGCATCCAACACCGCCCCAGAGGAAGTGCTCAAGTTCAAAGCCGTCAAAGAGGATCTTCACGCCTTGCTCGACAAGGTGCTGGAGGACACTCAGAACCTGCAGGCCACTGCAGAGGAGCCGTTGGCCATCGATCTTGAGTGGATTTTCCAGAAGATGAGAGACCATGGTACTACGGAAAAGTACCTTCTCGAGCCTCGAGCGATAAAAGTTGAAGAGGGTCTCGGCAACCTTCTCAAACTTCCTCGCGAGCTAAGAGACTCAATATATGGATATGCTATCGCGGACGGAACCACAGCTATTCTGCGAGCTTCCAGACAAGCCCACCAGGAAGCCAGCGAGCTAGTATTTTCAAAGGGTATCTGCCGATTGGCCTTCGGATTCGAGAGCGTTTTTGCCGATGAACTATGCGTCACTAACCCTCGGCTCAAATATTCAGTGACCAAGAAGATTCAGAATGTCGATATCCGGGTCAACGCTCGAGGCAGCTGTATTGGCAAGAAGTACTTGCCCATCTTAAAGATGTTCAACGGCTCCATCCAGCGGAAGGAGTGTGTAGTGAGACTTGAGTGCGACCCATTCTACGGCGACATGGATGTCCCCAACGTCATCCACGCCTTGGAGAAGTTCACCGGATTCGAGCAAGTGGAACTCCAGCTTGACTTCCAATGGTATGGTGATCGGCCTGACCCACTTGACGACCTCCAAAGTCTCATCATCAACGGGCGCATGGACGGGACGCGTCTTCGTCAGCAGAGAATTCTGGAGCCATCTCTTGGCGAGGGAGCCTGGGGATTGGATGGCGACATGCCCGTTTTGACCTTTTCTCCGCGGAAGTGAGAGGTTGCGGTTACGCACAAAGGATTTTAGCTTGTAATTACTGGGGTAATACATAGGATTAGGTCGGGATGTAATGTTAGAGATTGTTAAATACTTTCCAGAATTGCTGTGTTGAAGCCCCTCAGCATAGATTCGTGTCTTAAAGAAATCGGCTTGCAAAAACTGTCCTTCATTCGTGCCTACTTGTTTTCCCTGTTCCCACAGCTTTCATCGTCTTACCAATCGAACATATCCGTTTCCGACAGCTCGACTCAAGATGTGTCCACCAGGTTCAAAGTCGTCGAGTTCATCCCAAGTCCCACAGCATTGCCCGACCATTTCCTTGCCGTTGCGCTTTCCGCTGAGATTAACATAACAATGCCGCCCGCATTTGGACTCGTCGTCCAGCCAGGTTGCCCTTTTTCTTGAATACACTCACGTAACGCTTCAAAGGCACGCAGCAGCATGTCCCATCGCTCTTGCGTTGTGGTTGGCCGAATGCTTGTTTTGAAATACTTACCGTGCGGTCCAGGGTAAGCGAGGGGCAGCACATCGTCTCCGAAATCCTTTGCAATGCGAAAGAGGGCGACGCAACTGCCTAGAAAGTTCCAACGTATTCGGTAACCGACCAATGGACTGATAAAGGTGGATTGATGGACTTACCAGATGTTTTGCCGTAGGGCAACAACCAGGACGCGGAGGCTGGGCCGGAAGGTCCCCAATTATTGGACCAAAATGTGAACATCTTCGTTTCGAGAGGAGACACTTCGTTTTCCAGGAGGGATAGAGCGGCTGAACAGTCTGCGTCGTCGATCGGACCCGCCCAATTTGGCTCTACAGACGGTGAGACGCATTGCAGAGAGAAGTTGGGAACAGCAGCTTCCAATGTGGGTGAATTGTTGGTGTCAGCTCTAGTGGTCGATGGATGGAGCGCGTTTCCGGGAGATATCAGTGCGGCAAGGGCGGGAGAGATGAGAGTGAGCATTATTAAATGCTGGCACCTACTGAAACGAAGGCTGTCGACGTAAGTCATGTTGAATTCTGGCTCCTCAATCACCTGAACACAATGAGCAGATCTCTGAGCTTTGTAATAAGATGCTGGAGTGTACGCACTCAACACGCGCCAATGCGGACATTAGTCGGTCGCATATCGCAATCGCAAGTCGCTACCGCGTACCAAGTCCCACAGCCCCAGCTATTCATACCAAAGAACTACGGAGTACGCTTGCTACAGTTGAAAGTGCGACGATTACCCCCTTTCATCAAGCGTACTGGTCAATCAATTACACTCAACCTGAGACCTCGTCGGAACGGTATTGCACGTCACCTAGAAGTCGAACCGAATATATGGAGCAGAGATCAGTCGGTTGTCCTGGTGCCCCATTGCGAGGATACAAGGCAAGGGATTGGCCGAGATCTTGAAGATCTCCTCCATCATTCGCAAGCTCCAATTCTGGCTCGAATGGCTCTCCCCAATATCTGTACATCCTAGAGATGCGTCTCGGACCTTTTCCCAGGAGTGAAATCTCTTTCACAGCGGCTCCCTCGTGGACAGCACACTGGCTGACCGAGTCTCAGGTCCGGGCAAGATTCGATTCCGTGCAAAGACCCGGCGCAGAGATTGGATCCTGGCAGTTAGGCCCAAAGTGAGCGAAATGAGCGAAATATCTAGAATGAGTGCTCTCTTGTTTTTGTTACGAGAGGCAAACCTTTCCAACAAGAACCCCCTCACTTGAGCGGCCATTTTCCTACCCTTATAGAATATTTCAACATATGTTCCTTGCTGTCCACAGAGATCATAACCATGCCATTCTTCACAATTTTCGTAGTAGCGTCTTCCAGGCCAGCAAGATCCTCTAAATTGGTATCATAGACCTTACGAGCAGAAGTGTTTGCAGCGTCCAGATCCATATATATCCCGTGTATCTCTCTAGCTTTTATTAGGTCACCGGGGCTGTTTTGAAACCTTCTCGGAATGTCGACTGCCTCAACGTTTATCGTCCTCTCTTCCTTGACCATGTAGACGTGAGTAGGTTTGACTACCCTGAGTTTCGGTTGAGCGACGCTTGGTGCCCAAGGTTGAACATTAATTGGTCGCTTTTGTTCAACACGCTTGATAGAAGCCTTATATGTCTCTGAGTCATCCTCCCCTTCCTCAATACGTCCCCGGAGTTGCAGCATGCCATCGTCCGGACGACGCCACTCGCTTTCCCACCCATCGGCTCCTTGTTTGATCTGTTGGAAGTGGACTTCGGCGGCAACTTTGGCTTTATCTTCAGTGAAATACACACCGATTGTGGAGTCGTCGTCTCCAGCGCCCACGGTCTGTGATGCAAGCTCGTCACAATGTAGTTGTCTTCCAGTACATACTTCTGAATATGGCGTGGGACTGCCCCGCGTTCGTTGGATTTTGGGCGGCGGTGCGCTCCTAGAGTCCTTCCTTGCGGGCTAGCACCTGACCGTTGCTGTCTTCTTCCCCCATCTAGTCGTTTGCCATAGCCTTTTGGCGCGTCCTCAGGGCTCTCAGATCCCTCCTCGTTGGCAGACGCTTCTTCTGGGCTGTTTTCAGAAGTCTCGCCGGTTGAGTTGCGCGTCAAATCAATGACATTGCTTGAACGGGGTCTGGCCGTCCGTTGACACTTTGTGGATGAGGAAGATTTGATGACGGCGCCTTTAGGTCCTACTCGCGGAGGCATAGTGAGAAGGACCAGGCAAGTAGAGCGGAGTTGAAGCTCTTTATTAACATCCTCTTCTTATCACTTAGACAATTACGCGTTGGCCATTGTTGGCTTTCGCGACGCTTAGTCATCATACCTCTGTCATTGCCGAGCCAATCCCGCCTAGAGCGATCTCACGGCTGTTTACCTGAGAACGCTGTCTGAGAACGCCATGACCTATTGCTGTGCAATGGACTTCACACGCATCGTTCCTGAGCCGTCAGCCAACTCGATTTTGGGTCTTCAAAGAACAATCTTGCATACCATATTACCGAAGAAGAGGCCATTTTCAATTTTCAACTGGCAAAAATGCTCTTCTAGGGGTTGCAAAGAGATCTTCACCTATGACCATCGAGCGTTGTCAGTATCATATCGTAGACTTTCATGAAGTACGAAGAACTTGCAAGTAGAGAGCCTTAGATGGAACACAGCTGGGAGAGCCTCTCAAAGCTCTGTTCGACGAATACGACGGTCTGATTAAGGTAAAAGACTCGTGGTCCATCTTACTGGAGGCAAAGGCAGGGGACAAAAGCATCATGCTCTGGTTGGTTGACATATCTGTGCCAGGAGGAAAACAGAAAGTTGCGAGGGAGGAGAGAAAGATGGCAAGACGCCAAAGTTAGGTTTAGGTATCCTGAGGCGGCATTGCTGGACCAGCCTATATGGGATTTTACAACGTGCTGCAGTAGCTATACAACAAAACCTCTCACAGAAGTACGCTTCTTTCCCTCGCTCCCTTCTAGCCGCTTACCCCATCCCTCCTTTACTTGGCTATTCCCGCCACCTGGTTCCACAGCTCCGAGCATTCACCATTGAACCCATACTCAGTGTAGTCGAATTGAGCCTCGACGCAAATCTCACGTTTCACCCCACAAACACCCTATCGCAAAAATCAGCCCGTTGGTCGGTGAAGTTGCGGCACACATGACACCGTGCGGCCAGCACTTACGAGTATGACTGGTCCTCCTCCGCTCGCCTCACAGTACCACGGGCTGCAGGGCGAAACCTGATCGTCGGCTGCGCAGGGTACTGCCGTGCCCTTCGGATCGATGGCGGCGAAGCAGGTCCCGAGCGTGCTTGTGATGTGCTGGCAACTATTGTCTCTCTTGATCCCCTGAGTGTCCGGGGAGGGTAAAGCAAAGGTGGTGGCAGAAAGAATGCCCATGGCCAGGGCGCGCAGCAAGGGAAGATGGAGCTTCATGACGACGGTTCAAGGAGGGAGAGGTTGCTGACGGAACAAATGTGGATCGGAGAGAGCGTTGTTAACGAATGTTGGCTGTCCTAGTCAAAGACAGAGATATGCTCGTAAAGACAGTGGTTGGAATTTGCGCAAAGATAGGAGACATCAGAAGCAAGCGGACATCAGAAGGAAGCGACTGTAGTATTTAAATGATTACGCATTATTTCACAGCGCAGAGGGGCATTTCGTTGATTATGCAAATTGCAGGTCGCCACCAACATTGTTTCTTAGTGCTTGGCAGAGTGAGGAGTTGATTAATTACTCTAAACAGGTCGCAACTCGCATTTGTCGGTCAAGGTAATAAAATAAACAAACAAGGCATGATGATCCGCCAACCATGAGTACGTTAAGTACTCTAGTAATGTCAGGCTTTCAATTAGGATTTGCGATCATTGCTCCTTTCGTTGTTGAGCATTGAGTTCTGGCAGCGAAATAATTTCCCCTTACCTCAGTCGGCTGCAATCTATTCGATACGCCCACAAAGATCGTCTCGGCACTATTTGCCTAGAAAGTACCTCTGATATTATTTTGCCTCTTGATGCATCTCTTCTTTCACCACGGATTGTTGTGATACACAAGCGGAAGGCTGATTTGTTCTCTTAGAGTCAGCAATCGTAGCCATAAACTATGTCTTCTACCATCATGAAATAAATATATCATGCCTACGAAGGCTTTCTGAATGGCGAAAATTGTGCCATATATATCGGAGTCAGCAAACCAATGAAGCACCTAAAAGTGAGAGAGCTCCTCAACAGTCTACATTCAGCTGGTCATCTACCGAGGTGGAGTAGATCACTCCTTCCTAATCTTTTACTAGAGGAAAGACACTGCATAGTTGCGCAAATGCTTAAAGGCGCAATGTCCCAGAATGGCAATTGCGCAGGAAGTCAACAATCCCTTCTTTCTCTCTCTCTCTATAATTAGCTGGGATCTTGCTCTTCTATCAAGATACACAATGTGCTCGAAACCCGTTGATGGCTTGTCATACGTCAATCTGTCATCATGTTTCCAATATTCCATCACCTAATGGTGGGGCCATCAGTCGCAAGAGAGCCTTCACAGGCGTGGTGATTGGACTGTTTACTAGGATTTCAAAATGTCCTGTTCCTGTCTTCTTTCTCTGAATTCCATGTACAGTTCACCTAGCTGATTCGTCCACACGCAGATAAGACTAAAGGGTCAGGCATCGAGTAAGCCTCTTGGTGCCATTGAGCGTGGCGGAGGTACGCCTTAAAGTTTCTGTGCAAGTACTGCTACTGTACTGACTTGGTTTACCTAAATAGAATCTCAGTCTTCGTTCTCGTCTCTGGTCTTCCCTCTTGACGGCCTGAGCTGGCTTTGCTAGAGATGATGTCCCCAAAGCTGTTCTACCTTCCTACCACGGCCTTATACCATCCGGATCCAGAATAATGCATGCCGAGCAGCTCTTCCGGGACATCTCAGTGAGCACAACGTTGTCAAGCACATCGTTCAGGATATTGTAGACGCCTGGGAGATGACAGTGGGCTTCTGAAAATGTGTACCACTGTTGCTGAATCTGGACGGCCAAGAACATCAAAAAAGGTCTGTCTTTGCACTCAATTGTCGCTACAGAACTTCCGTTGGAATTTTAAAACAATTACTGTCGAGTAGCTTGGGGTCATCATTTTCTTTGTCTTGATCTGAAATGGTTGTCTCAAGTTTGAAGTTTTCAGAGTTCTGACCCCAAGTGGTGTATGCAATCAAATCACGACTCACCACAAGAAGCCTACAACACCCGCCTGTAGTTGCCATATTCCCCTGTACTGCTTCCTTGTGAGATGGTCCCATCTCGTGGTGAGTCGGGTGAGTCTTGTCGTAGGCTCAGGGAAAGTGCATGACTTAGATTACGCAACAGACTAGCGGGGACGCGGATAAGACTAAGAATGCGGCTGAATCTCGACTCCTGCTTGGCGCGTGTTCCTCTACAGTCTGCTCTCCGCCTCAGCCTCACTGCTGCTTCCACTTTATCATGGAAGCACAGCGGCGAGGTGGAGGGGAGTCCGATCCTATTAGCTGCACAGTGTATATCACTATGATATTCAATGGCTCTATGTTCACGGCGAGCATCTGAGCAACCATCTCACCTTGCTAGCTTTGCGTCTCTTCCATCCAATGGCTGGTATCGGCGAAGCTACCGCCATCATTGCTGTCGCTCAAGCCGGTATTAGTCTGTCCATGGTCATCATCGCCTATGTAGGCGATGTCAGAGACGCTCCCAGTAGCGTTGCCCGCATTGGTAACGAGATCAAGAGCACAAGTGGGCGCCTTCAAGAGATCGCAGAGATCATTCGAGACAACCCAGTGACCGGGCTGTTGCTGGATAGTGCAGTGGGGGACGCTACCAGGTGCTCCTCCGAATGCGAATTGATCCTCGCTCAGGTTGGAAATCTACTTGTAAAAGGGGGATGGAAGAGGGATTCGACAGAGCTAAGCAAAGACGACATTGACACATCTGTTGTCGCGTCTTTGAAGTGGCCTTTCTTGAAAACGAGACTAGAGACCCCACGTGTTGAACTCCAGAGGATCAAAGCTGATTTAATGCTGCTCTTTAATGTCGCAATGGCTAGGAAGTATGTATTAATATGTAATTGGATCTACATATGCTAACTGTACTAGATCCTCCACCCCCCTAAAGAATGAGTATGCCCGAAAGATACCTCTCCTCACCAGGAAAAAAGAGGAGGCCGCACGCAAAGCTTGGGAAGCAAGGCAAAAGGCTCGAGAAAGCCAAGACGATGAATATATGACAGGGAAAAGGAGGCCACGTGCATCGCGTAGGCGTACCGAACAATTAGCGGAGGAAGATTCCGAGCTCTACCAGCAGTATCGGGAATTTGAGCTGCAAAGAGCTAAGGATCAGGAGGATCGAACAATCCAAGAACGTGCCGCGCTTCTTCAGGCGGAGGAAGAAAGGAAGAAGAAAGCAGAAGAGGACGCCCAACGCGAGATTGCTCAAAAGGCCGTTGAGGATTACAGACTGCAGCAAGAGGAACTGAAGGCAAAGACAATGGCTCGAGAGAAGCAGCTGAGTGATGAGCTATCAGCGCTTGGACTTAGTCCTGAGCAAACAGCCTCTATACTAGCTGTCCCTAGCTTGAATGTTGAGAATGCCATCGGTCTCAGAACCGCGCGTGAAAAATCCACGGAAAGTCAGCGTACTTCAGTTAGTGAGGCCGCTAGGAGGCCGAAGTCTCAGAGAAAGAGACGAAGCGGCTTTCCGATCAACTTGTTCCCTTGGTATGCCTAGATACCCTCTGTGGCCCCTCCATCCTGGCATGCAGAGACTGATGAGCCGTTTTTAGGGGAGGTCATCACAATTCTCGATGGAATCATAGCGAAAGCAGTTCTGTGAAGTCGAAATCGCAAGGAAACGAATCTTTACGAAACAACCATGGACTACATGACGAGGTGAGTATTGAGATTTGGCTAGTCGACGTCTTCTCACGACAGCATACCGAGATAGAACCGGCAGAACGATGGTTGAGTCAGAAATTGAAGACGACAGAGAGGTCTCATGATGTGTGGCATCGCTTCGCTCAGTTGCAGCCCATGTGGCGCATTGCAATTCAAGACTTTTTAGATGTCAGGAACAAAGCACAGAGGCCTGAACGTGCCTGGAAACTCATACATATTGGACTTCCACGAAGAATGACAAAGATGAGCTTCTTCGGTCATCATCACAGAGGACACCTGGTTCGACTCATGGTCTCTCAGCAAAAGAGCGCAGTTCAAAGTGACTTCAGCGATGTTGTCGCTGTCGTTGTCAGAAGATCGCGATCCACCGTTAAAGCAGAAACATACTTGCCACGCCGATTGGTGTCTATTTCTGCCATTATAGAATCTTCCTACGACTACGAGGAAAGTTTCGAAGTGCCTTCCTATGACGCTACCTCCGAGCTCCAGAGGTTTACTGACGAAACCCATGTAATGATCCCAGAAGAGATGACACTCAAGCAAGTGAATACACTTGCTAGCCTCACCAAGTCGTTCATGGAGAGTGGTAAAGGTAAGTTCGGAGAGTCCTCATACATTATCTACCCGCTAACCCCCTCGTAGTACCGTGGGTAGCACAACCTCCGTTCACTTATAGATTCTTTGAGACTGTAGTTGAGGAGCGTGTGGACGGCAATTTTGCATATAACCCGGGTCAGGCACTAGGAAGACTTGCGCCTGTTCGCGAACGAGCAGAGAACCAGCAACAGGTGCGCAAGGCGGATCACGGACCCGAAAATCCTAGGGGATCTGAGGATAAGGTAGAGCGCAGCATCGAATATCTGAAGAAGCTAAGAGTTGACATCGGCGAATCTCCCGACTCAGAAAATCGAGTGTGGTTTCGTGAGATTGACAGCATGATAGGTGTGTTGGAGAGTCGCTTCTCAAGGCTTGGTACTCAAAATGCAAAGATCGGCAATGACGAGGGTGCTGACCGTAGACCCTCTACGTCTCATACAAAGCCATATCTTGGTCCCGCAGCGCGTTCATCTAAAAACGAAATGATCTATGGAGGAGGTGACCTTCAGTCAAGAAATGTCAGGCCAGCCAGCTTCCATAGAGGGAACATGGACAGATGGTCTCCCTCGAGAATGGCAAGAATGAGGTTGAATTTAAGCCTCGCAGAACGAGGTCTGCAAATGGTCCCGGAAGATGACCTTGAATCGGAATTTTCCGAAAACCTAAAAAGGCCAGGTCATTACAAGGACTATGATGAAAAAGCCTACGGCCCAGAAAGGGCCCTTCAAGGAATGATGCATCAGCCAAGGGAGAGTATCGAGGGGCTGAACAAGGGCAGCAAGAAGAAAAGCAACGACTATGGTACACAGACCAAAGACATTGATCTGACGCGGCCGACATACATCAAGGTGCATCGGAAGCATATGAGCCCGGCCACTCTGGATGAATATGAATTGCCTTGGGAATGGGATGATGTGAGTCCTGCCCATCGTCTCGCAGGCTGCCCAGCTGACAGAACCCTCCCCAGCGTGATCCCAATTACATCATAGTTAAGAAGTGGCTCCCAGAGCCCGACCAACTTATACTTTTCGAACACACGAGAGCGATTCGCGAGAGGGAATTGTTGGTGGCTGATATAAAGCGTAGAGCACGGGACGATGATAGAAACAGAGACCAAGAGAGGCCGAAGAGAGGCAGAAGCCTCAACAGAGAAGACACTTGGCCAAACGGTCGCCGTTCGCAGGCACTTGTCCTAAGCAAGCCTCGTGATCGCTTCATATCTCATAAGTACCCTTCTCGACAATCGACGTACAACGACGGAATCTACGACGAGGGTATCCGCGTGCGGGCCATCGATACATCATCTTCTTTGTCACCAGTATCTAGTCCTCATGATACACCTTACGACGCACTCAAGGAAAATCATCCACTTTCCCTTCCTCCGAGCACAATTTCGAGGCAGCCTGCCTTTTCCAAAGAAGTCGCTTCTGATGACAAGTCTGGGTGGGAGTTCAGGTCGCGCCAGCAAAAGTCATTGCCAAGCTCTAGAGTCGCGTTGCAGTCTAAGGCACATGCTCCGAGGTCCGTGAAATCTAGCGAAGATGAAGACGAAGATGATGATGATGGAAATGATGATGGTTTCCCTGAGCCTGTGATGGACAAGGATGATGCGGATGCTGATCTTATAGCTGAGACCCTTTCACGCTACACTACGTTCAATATCAACGCAAAAGTTGCCGCTAGTGCCAAATCGTCTTCAACTTCTGAAGCAGACGCGCCGGAGTCACCTACGACAAGAAAAAGTCCCTCCCCGTCCCTGCATGGACACCATATGAGATTAGAAGATGTGAACCCAGGCTTAGGAAATGTGCAAACCGAGTGGATCGTGGTAGAAGAGGAGCACGATTCAGTGGCATCCTCCGATTCTTCCTACTTGCCCGCGATCCCTGAGACCCAGCGGCGTATCAAGGAGAAGGAGGGCGAGATGAGGTCGGAAGCCGAGGTGAAAGCCGGCAAGACTGAACGTGCAGCTCGAACCCATAGCGTCGGGTCTGGCCGAAGTTCAGTGCCCTCTTTAGTCGCCTCACCTATCGCAGCGGAAGATGGAGGTGCTAGAGCAGACGATTCCCCCAAGACAACGGAGAAAGCGATTTCTCTCTCGCGCGACCGGCGGAAAGGCACACATGCAGACCCCGCCAACGACGAAGAAGAAGACTACTACCGCGAACGAGCCTCGCATCCTTCGAAGAAGAAGAAGAACAAGAAGAAATTTCGCAGCACAGATGATCTCCGCGATGAGAATCTGGCAGATCCACCACTCCAACCTACTAGTTCAGCGAACCATACAAAGGACCACGCGGCTCCCAGCGCCAGAAGTAAAAAGACCAAACAAGACCACAGCCCCACCCCGAGCACGCAGGACAGAACCCGTAGCTCCACAAGCCGAAAGACCCGTCGTCCCAGCCGGTCGTTTTCGTCATCCGAAAGCGATCGGGCTCCGGCGAGGAGGGCGGATACGCAGCTCTACGAGGCTGACTCGGAAGGGTCGGGGAGAGGAGGGGGTGCGTTTGGGAGGCGCGACACGTGGAGGCGACCTACGGTTGAGGATGAAGATGTTGAAGAGGGGGAGGAACTGTATGAGTGATGAGAGGAAGGGGGTACATATGTGTGAGATGCGGGGTTTGGCGCATGTGGGGTGCAAGTGATTTTGAGATACCCTCTTCTGCGATATTGGGAAGTTTTGTGGTTGTAGGTAGTAGGGGTCTGGTTGGTGGCTCTGTTAGATAGATAGACCTCTAAGCTATTACAAAGATCATCTTTGCTGGAACGCATTTGTTCTGCTCGGAGATCGAAAACGGATAATCCTCTATCCTCCACCAAGTGCCAAGAGCGTCGAATGACTTTACACGCAGAAAGAAAGCACTGCTCGAAGATGTGGGTGTTCTCTTGAGGTCTTGAAAGGAACTACATTTCGTTGATCGCTTGCGGACAGATTGGAGATGCTCATATTACAGGTGGTCCATCGGACCCATCGGGTAATTCCCAATCAAACGTAACATCTCCGTTACCGTTCAAATCAATTAAAGACTGATCGACGAGTCCCTACATAGTTGTCAGTAAGCCGGTCGGTATCAGTAACTCAGAAGAGGGCTTTGACTCACCCAATCGACATTATCGAACTCACTGAAGACTGTGTTTAGAGGATCTGTAGAACTAGAGCCAGGTGGGTTGTAGTTGTACAATGGGGCTGCTTGGTCAGCAAGATCAAGTCCATCCATATTCCACGTCTCGGAGTAGCTCACGGCTGCTGTGGACGGCTCGTTTCCGTTGGTCGGCGCCTGCCTCATAAGTGGTATCTCCGAAGGTGCTTCTGTCGGAATGTTCGGCCTCGGTACTTTGGAGAGCATGATTGCGAGAATGCTCGATGCGCGCCGCGCATCTCGAGAAAAGGCTCTTCGGGACATCCAGATCTCGTGGGAGTGTCTCAAAGAGTCGTACTTCTCGATCTGAGCCGCCAAGTCCTCTGGGAGTGAGGTGGCGGATTGCTTGTGAGATTCGTAGAGGTCCAGGCAGGTGATCATTGCTGCCAGGAGAAAGTCGTGGCACGACAGACTCGAGAGCATCCATTTGTGGTCGTGGAACAGGCCCCCCGGTTGGCACGCTCCGTGAAGCTCGGCTTGATGTTTCAAGATTTGCAGAGCTGCGTCGCCACAAACCGCTCTGGAGTAGCTGAATGCTGGGTTCGACCTATCCTCGGTGAGATACTTTCTGTGCAGGACGCAGACACTCTTTAGATACACCAGGTCGGAGTACAGCCTGTTCAATATCATGTAGGGCTGATCTGTGAATGACAAAGCTAGAGGTCTCATTCGAAGACTGGGAGGCACATCCTTATGCGCCTCTTGAAGCTCGGTGTCAAGTTTCATTGTATCTTCATACGATGGACTTTTGAAAGACAATGCGTGTCGATAGATACGGCGGAAGATTCTCGCTAGTCGACTTTTGTACCGATAGTATAACATTGGAGTCGAGTCAGTTGGCGGCCGAGAAGGTGGGAGAGCTTTACAGTCCTCATCGAAATCTGCATCGAATAAATTACGTGGTGGCTCAGTATCACACTCTTCCTCATGGAGTATCGCCGGTAGCCCAGCTTGGAAAGATAGCAGAAGATCAAAGGCCTCTAGGATGACAAAAGTCCTTCTCCTCATCTCGCCTTCGAATGGGGAGATATTGGAAGCATTGCTAGGATCCCTGTGGTATCCCATTTTCATAGCAAGGCGTGCGCTAATCCCCATGATTATCCAGGCGTCGTTGTCTTGTTCTTCTCTCTGTATGTATTTGCACACTCCATACAGCAGCATAGCCTCCACAGAGTATGGCTTGGCTTTCTGATATCTACCTGCAATAAGAGCCTGACCAGCCCTGTTAAAGAACCCCGCTCTCGCAAAACTGTTCGAATGACCGAGCACTTCATAATTATCAACTTCATGATTCTGAGATCCGATGTAGATTGCCGAAAAGAGCATTGAAATCCAGAGAAAAGAAACGGAAGAGGGTTCCGCCCAAAAAGATTCATACTAAAGATCGATCAGTGCTCTGAACTTTTATCTCGGTCCGCGAGGAACGTGCCTCTCTAAGGAACTTCGCTGTGTGAAGGATTGCTTCGAGGGTCAGCAGATGGCTCTTCGATTAGTGTGTCATGCTTACGAGTCTGACTATGCATTGAGTTGAAATACACGGAAAGGAGCTGATCCACTGTAGGTCTTGGTGGTAACGAGTTGCAAGCGTCCGCTAGTGTCATTGATTGATTGGTATCAATGAGAACATCAGGACCATTGGAGGAAACGGGCGTTGGTATTTCTTCGCTGTCTTCCGACTCCCGCTCAAAAACACCTTGGATGTCGTGGATCTAAGCTTCGTCAACTACCTGTTTAAGGTTTCCTTTCAGGTGGAACACTGACATTCTCTAGTATCTTTGTCCAATGGGTGGCACTGACATGAGTGTTCTCTGTAAGGTTCATGTTCGAATGCGCTTCAGGAGACAAACCCGAACTTGGTGGCAAGAGATTATTGAAGCCCTGGTCAGCTGTCGCAGCCTCGGCGGGAATCTTGCCACGATGGCCATCCGAGTCCCCTTTGGTCGTTCGCATGAGACTAGTGACCATTTCTTCGAGCTTCTGTAAGCGGAGCTGGGCTTCAGAATCTCTGGAATCCCCTCCACCACTCGCGCCGCGGTTGGAATATGCGCACGAAGTTTCATCCTCTCGCTTTGAGCAGTTCAGGCAAGGAAGTTGTCGATCACACTTCAACCTACGAAGACTATGAGCAATCAATTACCGAATGGAGAGTGCCAAAGAAGCCAGACTTCCGAGCCCTACAAGGTAAGCACGATACCGACTGCCGGTTCCGCTTTGTCACGGGGGACTGTGTGCCATTGGTCGCAGCGTTGGGCTTCGCAACTCGGAAAACATTCTGATGGTGAGATAGTCCGGACATATCAAGTAATAGCTACGAAAGCTTTATTGATATCACAATTTCCTCCGGTGGCGCTCTCTGTCTTCTTCATGAGATGAGAATTTCTAAAGTGCTCATCTGCTGAACCAGACGGACACTCCTCTCTTTGGCTGTGGATTGTATCACCACCCGGAGTCCCCTGCTATCTATCGCCGACGCATCTCACGGCTTCAACTGTACTGCAGCGTGCACTTAGGCGTTGGGTGGTTGGCTAAGTAAGGTACACACGGAGAGAGCCGAGGCTAGAAGGCACTAGTCTAGCGCGGAGGCGGAATAATTATATGGACATCTCTCAGTGACCTGGTCTTTCAAAGGTAAGTTTTTCTTCTGGATACCAGCACCAGTGAGGTCTCATCGATCATCACAGGCTGACCCAAGCTAATGCATGGTTATTCTCAGAACGGATCATGGCGAGCATAGTTTGGTCTGCTCGGTCTCATTGCGACCTCGACGTCCGGCATAGCTCTGACGGACCAGGCTCTAGGCTGTTTATGGCGCCACAAAAAAAACTTGGGATCACTATCTGCAAGAAGCCGCAATCATCTGTAGCGACTATCCACATCTACATTGGTTGCCGCAATGTACTGAATATACCTGCAAGGACCGAAGGTTCTTCTCCAGACTGTCCCTTCGCCGAAGGCCATTCTCTTACAGCATATCATGATCCGGTCTTGAGAGGCTGATAGTAGTATTGGAATTGTCTGATGGGGAACGATCTCTCTCCACTCGTTTCTTCCGCCGATCCGAACGTTTATATGCAAGGGCGCTCTGGAACGTGAACTCAGACTCCCTTGCCGCAACCTCCGCCATATTTGCTGTCCATATAAGACTAAGTGAGCCGGCTCCAGTCCTAAAAGAACCCGGCAAATCTAGACACATCTAAATTAATCATCAGTTTTTGGTAATGGCAATTCTCCTTACAGGTGGCACGGGAAAGACTTCTGGACATATTGCGCGCCTCTTGCGAGAATCCAATGTTCCCTTCGTCCTCGCATCCCGTAGAGGTAACACCGCTGCTCCGTCGGGAGTGCCAGCAACAACGTTCGACTGGCTTGACTACTCAACGCACGAAAACCCATTCCGGCACGAATTTCCCAATGGAGAGAGGATTTCTGCCGTCTACCTCATTGCGCCCGAAGTTCAAGATCCTGCACCTTCAATGAACGTTTTCATCGATCTCGCAGTCGAGAAGCATGGTGTCAAGCGATTCGTTCTGCTATCTGGTAGCTCACTTAAGAAGGGCGGGTTTTACACGGGGCAAGTGTGGCAGCACTTGGAGGACATCGGTGTCGCCCATACTGTGCTTTTAGCTACGTGGTTTATGGGTATATTCCCTGCCTGGTATTTGGTACTGGGAAGAAACGTGTCATGGCTACTAATAGCCGTGTAGAGAACTTCTCGAATTATTCGCATCAGATCGCTATCAAAACCGAGGGCAGGATCTACACCGCATGTGAAGATGGCAAGATCCCATTCGTTAGCGCCGCGGATATTGCAGCCGTCGCCTTCCATGCGCTTACAGATATCAAACCACACAACACCGACTATAGAATCCTGGGTCCCGAGCTGTTGACATACGATGAGGTTTGTGACTGAGGCTTTGGCTCATCAGTTGGCATAATCGTACTCTCTGACAGTGTCACGTAGGCTGCTGCGAAATTCGGTAGCAATTTAGGCCGCGAAGTTGTGCACGTCAAGTGCTCCGAGCATGAGCGAGTCCAACAGTTCATGAGTTTGAATATGCCAGAACCGCTCGCAAGATTCATAACCTCCCTCGAAGTTTCCAGTGCCCATGGAGCGGAGGATAGGATGAATAATGTAGTACAAGAAGTAACAGGACGGTGCCCTCAACCATTCCATGAGTGGGTTATAAAGAACAAGGCTGCTTGGCAGTAGACAATTTTAGAGCACCTCAAAGCGCTGACTTGGTTCCTCTTATCAACGGTCTGCTGGTGTATCAGAAGTATGAGCAAAGATACGAGGTCCTTCGGTACTTGGGAATAGGCCGGCTACGTCTTGGCCCTTCAGTATGTGATCGGGTTCGGCGTTGAGGGGCTGTAGCCAGAAACTCTGGCTTGTAACGTACAGTAGAGGAGCTAAATAATGACTGCCCTACCCTTCCTTCAAGCCTTCTTCTGCAGTTAGGCATCAGATGAACAAATCTTGCGACCCGACTATCCGCCGCGACTCGAAGACTAACCCCATCTGGACGCGCATCGCAGTAGCCCACATTAAGTCTAGTTTTCAAGATGGGCTACTCTACAGGGCTGCATGATGGCAAGGCTGTGAGCGAAACAGCATTTACCAGGCTGCAAACTGACACCATAGATACATTTTTTCCCAGCTATCCCCAGCTACCCATCAACGACCAAGAGGGCAAAATGTCTTTTGGTTTCTCCGTTGGAGATTTCATTACAGTTGGGAGGCTCATTCAGCACACCGTCTCCTCCCTTCGTGCTTCATCTAACGCCGAATATCGCGAGCTCATAATAGAGCTCCACAGCCTTCAGCGAGCTCTTCATACAATCGAGCACCTCAAATGCCACCCGAGCCAAGAGCCAGCCGCCAGCGGCATCAAAGTAGCTGCACTCATGTGTCAGTATCCACTAGATGAGTTTGTTGGTAAGTTGAAGAAGTTTGAGAGCTTAGGCCTTGGCCTTGGCAATGCGGGAGACGCCCGCCGGTTGTGGAAAGTGAGGATGTGGGGCAAAATGTTGCGATGGGGTTTCTGCATGGAAGAGGAGGTCATGAAATTCCGAGCCTACCTTGTGGCTCATGTGGGGAGCTTGAATATGCGATTGATTACACAAGGCTTGTGAGTAGCTTATCCCGGACCCGGATCTGCAGTCTTAAACTTCTATTATAGGCAATCAGCGTCCTTTGTGGCAGAGCAGAACCAGAAAGACCATGAGAATTTGGAAGTGAGATTAGAAAGGTCTCATATGGAGATGGTCAATATGCGACGTGACTTTCAGGCAAAGGAGTCGCTTGCTCGGAGCAACAACTCTGTTTTGGCTAGACTATCTAATCTTGTTACTGGGTATAGCTTTGAGTGGTGCCTAATTCCTGTTGAATCGCTGATCTCATTCACAGGGACGTAGTTTCGCAATTGAAGATCTTGGTAGATCTCGTGAGGAAAGTCTGGCAGTCGAACCTCCAGATCATGAATTTCATCGTTAACCTACAAGCGTCGAGTCCTTCTCCAGAGTTGAGGTACACGTGGGTTCAGGAACCGGTAAGGTTTGAGGATGCAATAGGCCGGGTCATACCGATTCCTTCCGAATACAACTGGGGGGCAAGTGAATCACTGTCTTACACTACTACTATATTTGACTCATATTGCCATTCGCAGAAGCTAGAAGCCATCATTATCGCCCAATTCGACAACGGACCTGGATATGAGAGGATCTGCGCTGGTGAATACGAACTCTTCAACACCTTGGACAGCTCACAAATCATATCTCTGGCCAAGAGCGAAGTGCTGACACCTGGCCTGGCTATTACAATGGCGATCATCGTGGGACAGTACGAATCTGGGGAATCCAACCGCTGTCCGCGGCCTGGCTGCATGTCTGAAAAGGTCACAAGCAGTCAGTCAGGGACGAAGATATGGTATGTCTCCCAACAACTGCGCTTTCTGCCCGGGGTAAGCCTTGTATATTCACTGACTGGTCGAAGTTGCATCTGTAAAGCCCATTTTGACCTTGCTCGAAAGATTCTACCACTTCCGTCGCGAGCTCCTGACCAAGACTTTCTCAACTTGGTTCATCGCAGTCACAGGGTATACCGCTTGAGATGTCAGAGTCTCAACACTCGGACAGATGCTAAGCTCCAACAGTCTTACAAGAAGCTGCGGACTGATGGAAGGATGTTCAAGAATTTCCGGACGCAATTGACTCCGCTGGCTCAGTCGCCTTCAGTTTCCAATGTTAGGAGCATAATGATGAGAATTCAGCATTCAGATGCGAGGAATCGAAGTATAAGAAAGGCGTCCACGAGAAGCAGAGCCGCTCGGCAACAGATTCCGTCCTTTTCAGACATTGAATTGCTTTTCAACCCAGATCCTTCATCGCTCTATATTGATTATCAACCGCCCTGGACTCCCCTTTCATCCAAATCCGACCTAAGCCATCCAGCGACTGCGCCCAAGGATATTCGGACTTCGAGAAGCAGTTATAGTAAAAGAGCGGGAATTGTGGTTTCTGAGCCGTATTGGCTGGCTAGTTCTGATCGAGCGTCTGTCTTTTCCACTCAGACGGCTTAGACACCTAAGCGTAGCTCGATGAAAGCCAGGTTTATCGCCAACTGACGTGTTCATGTCAAGGCTTCTTGGTGAGATTGAGGGGATCCAGGTATAAAGAGATTGTAGCTAAAGAGTGATGTGCGACTCATATAACATGAATTTTATACTAATTTGCGACCGAGAGTGATGGCCACAGCACAGTGCGAATGCTGTAGCGGTTCCAATAAGTTTTCATCGTCAGCCCTAATGACTCAATACTCTCACTCTCCAGATCTACGAAGTACTACATGCGGCTCAAAGAAACAGACGAGAGATGCGACATTTTTAATCCTGGTGAAGATATTGATTTCTAATAGCCTTTGCCAGAATGTCGCATAATCCATACCATCTTAGACCGAGGCCATCGATAGGCGCGCAACTCGCCGCGGATGATACGCCATACAGTAATATTTGTCCTCAAAATGTCTCCCTTCTTCCCTAGCGCCTCCCAACAACACCTTCAAGTGACCATCCAACTTGTCATACTGCGGAAACTTGGCCGTGCGCGAGCCGTCGTACATAGGTGCCAGCTTCACAACGACAGTCTCAAACCCCGTCAGCTTGCCGAGTGCGTTGACGAAAGAAGCCCACAATAGGAATCCGGCCGTAGGGTGAAAGGGGATCTGGACGATGCAAGTTGAGCGCGGAATGCTCGAGCCACCGAAACACCCGAGGATGAAGACTATCATAGGGACTTGTCTAGGCGTCCTGGGCGTGATGTGTGGAGCGTGTGGAGAGAAGCCTGATGAAACGTTGACTTGGATGTTGATGTTTTGCATGAGATCTGTGGCTGGGATGTGACTGAATTCTCGGGTCTGCCTTCACGGTCCGTGGAATCAGCGTGCTTCCTTTCACCGAGCTTAAGCACAAGCCAAATCTCGTAGGTTCAAAGATCCCTCCGAGAATGTTTTGAGCTTCGGGGAACAACACGTTAAGAGAAGACTTACATAAAGCCAGGCAAATGTTTTCCGATGCAAAAATCACTAAGTTTGAAGAGAATTCGTCTCGCCTCGTAATGGACGGTTTTCGAGACTCGAAGGATGGCGAGGCGGGAGGATGCAGGATAGTTTGATGTTGTAGTAGGACCGCACAGTGGAAGTAGGTCGACGAAGTAGCTCGTTGTGAGTATATCTTCGTAGATATAGTCGCGGATCTCTCGCGGGAGGGCGAGTAGCCGGAATGGAAGCTCTTGCGTAGAATTCATTACTACTGGAAGTTAGGTGGATGAATGTGCATAAAGAGGTAGGTTTTAAATAACCGTGACGTAAGTGTTTTAACGGACTTTAGTGTGTTAGAATAGTAAGTCCGATGACTATCTTTTTGAATCGATGTGAGTCCTGTGCTTGCTTGTGTTAAGCATGTGCTGGTACGCACATTTATGTATTGTTCAACCTATCGTCCCCTAAGGACGCACCTTGCACACAAGGTGATTTTTCTTTGATGCATCTTGTATTGCGGTGTTTAGCAACAGCCTCATGCTATGGATATGATACTACTGCCATGCACATGGACAACTCCCAGCTTACCAGGGTTGGGGGGGGGGGGGGGTGGAGAAAAGAAGAAGTAACCAAGCAACCCAGAAGAGAGAACGCAGGCAGTCAAAGGCATCCGAAGACAGAATTGAAATGCTTGCTTCTATACACTTCTCACTGCTATGTCAGACCTTCAACTATATTCACCTCAGGAAAGCAAGAGATTTCTTTTTGAAAAATCAATCCTGCTAAGCTATCAGGGTCATATACACTTGAGGACCTAAGCCAAGGTGCATGCTGATTGCGTTTATCAGACCATCCACAAGATTCTACAAACGATGACAACGCTACTTTTCATCTTGCACATCTACTTATTATCAACTCGCCTAATTTACACGCGACTAGGCAAAAGGAGCGGTATGGGTCTTCGGAACGACAAAGATCAGTGCGAATGCTCTTGCAATTGTAAAACTCGAGAGATGAGAATTGGATATACATCTTTCCTAGGTATATGCTGTCCTTCGATGCATGACAAGCTAGGAGTAGCTTCCTAGGTTTTGTGTGATGCGTTGCAGATCAAGAACAATAGCCAAGTTCTCCGAGTAGGTTCTTCATCCTAAACGTCTCTTCAACTCTAAGTAAGACTCACCGAAACCGGTCTTTGAGGCGAGGGACCTAGCTTATGAACCAAAAGCGATCTATTGTGATGAAGCAACTCGAAACCTTCAAAGCGGCCATTCTCGTCGCACAACAAACCCTTTTCAAGCTTTCTGCTTTCACCCTCAAAGAAACAGACAAGGAACATTTTCAGGCTATCAAAGGTCTCGGTCACAGAAACAAAGCGAAACCCCTCACACCATGTTGTCCACCTTAGTCCTCTTGTTCTCCCAACAACAAAGAAACACGAATCAGCAATCTCCTTATGAAACCAGATCCGCCGCCCGGGACATCCATCCCATCGCCCTTCAATGCAGCGTTCCCAGCGCACCGCGACCCCACCATGTCATCCTTCATCCAACCCCGAGCGGCCCCTTCGTTGCCGGTCAACGAAACCGCCCAGCTCTCCCCGATGCACTCTCCCAAAGAACCCACCAAAACATTCTCCCGCATAATAAGCCACCTGAAACTCGAACACGATAGTTCGACTCAAACTCTAGAAGTGCCGAGACCCTCATCCGCCCGCCCGGTATCGGGTCAAAGTTGCGACGTCAATATATTTACGGCCGATACACCGCGCTTGCCGACACCACGCGCCTCGAACAGACCGCCTCTGAAGACCACTTCAACCATTATGAGCCACTGCACGCTTCCGCCCTCCAGTACCACCTCTTCTAAGCCCACGCCGAGCGTATCGTACACCGATGCCCCACCCTCACCTTCCTCCAAGACCATACCCAGACCCCAAATTAACAACAACCCGCCCCCTCCTCAAAAAACCGCAGCGAGACCCGAATACACCACGCAACCATCAGCGCAAACGCGCTACGTCGACATGCTCCTGGGTCTGGACGAGATACCGCGCTCCCACAACCTGCTCGCCTCGTTCAGCACGTGGATCCTGCTCGCGGGCTTCATCGTCGTACCCGGCACGTTCGTCAGCGTGGAGGACAGCAAGACGCTGCAGAAAGGCGCGAAGCAGAGCAAAGTGGAGCACGCGGTGCTGAGCACGGTCAAGCACGCTTCGTTGATCTGGGTCGCTGGGTTCTGCTGCGTCGTTGGTACTGCAGGTATGGTGTGGCTTTGGTGGCGGTGGAGGAGTAACTACGTCTGGTTGATCAACAAGATTTTTCTGTAAGCGACTTACACAGCTTACCCTCCCTTTTCCTGTTTCTTCAAGAAAGACCAGCTGACGTGAGTTCTGACAGGGTTGGGCTCCTGAACTCGGTGGCCGGGCTGATCTCGACGCTCATCAACGTCTACTCGCAGCAGGGCGGTCGATTCTCCATCACCGCCAAGATCACGGTGGGCGCCACGGCGTCTTGCACTGTGATCACCTCGATCCTGTACTTTCTGTACAATTTCTGGATATTGCAGGGTGTGAGGAAGAGACATCAGAAGGAGTTGGGGCTCGAGTCGGGAAAGCAGGACGCGAGGGCAACGTGGTATAAGCTGCCAGACCAGTAACGCGCACATGGAAAGAAATAATGACGAAACGATGGAATGGCTGTTAGCTCGTGAGATGCGCCCGTGTTGAAATGAATGGCAGATAACGTTGCCTTCATGTAGTAACTAATTTGCATGTAGAGCCGCTAGATTTCTGCTAGAAAGCCGCAATTTGGACAGTGACTGTCATGAAATTCCTTCTCACAGCAAGCGCCATAAGGAACCTACTCGACAACTTTTCATTCGATCGCATCAGTCGCAACGGCACTGGCCCCGGATTTTCTCGACGCTAGGGCGGCCGCCTTTCGCTCCCAGTATTTCTCCCAGTGTGTCTCCCAGTACTCCCTCGGGTAGAACTCCAAGTACTGGTCCTCACCACCCACCTCGGTCCTTCCATGCCAGATACCTTGACCAAGTGTAAGCCTCAAATGTTCCTTGGCCGTCTGCAAAAGCTCTGTTCTGAGCAAAGGGCAGAGCGTGCGGATGTCGACCGTCAACGTCCGAAAGCCTATGAGCGTTGTGATAAGGTCCAGGGGCGCCCCTACCACTTTCCGCGACCGCCCGTGCGGATGATACCCGCCGACCTGAAGGGTGATGCGGCAGCGGTTCCGGCGCACTGACGGACCGCGGAAGAAATTGAAGAGGTGGAGATCGCGGCAGGAATCATCGACCACCATGATGTGGACGTCTAGACTCTGAATCGCGGCGGCCATGGGCGCTTTGAGAGCGAAGCCTTTCTTGGGGCCGTTGTCGACGCCGAAGTTGAGGACGAGGCGGCAGGTGCCTTGTTTGTAGAGCAGCTCGGTCGCTTCGCGGCATACTGCTTTTGAGGTTCGTAAGAGACCGAGGTGGCCGGCTTCGATGAGGTTGGCATAGATCATGTCTCTGATCTCGCGGGGTAGGGTGGCGAGGATTGAGGGTGACGTGTTGAAAGGGGTGAAGGGACCGGATTCAAGGGGGTGGAAAGCGTCGAAGGCATCCTCGAGGGTTGCAAAAATTGATGATGCGCTTGATCCTGGGCCGAGAAGGGGTATTGGATCAATCTCCAGGGTGGAGGGAGGACTGGAGGATTCCATTGGGTGGTTGTCGGTCCTGGAAGTTTTGGTGTTCTGGTACAACCGTTGCAAGAAGCCTGAAGAATGATTCACATGGCGACTATATCTGTGAGAATTTCGAAGTGTCACCTCCAAAACGATGAATACCTGGCGGCAAAACGAAGATCCTAGGCATTTGGTTTCAGTGTCAAAGATCACTCTACAATCGCGTAGCGAGACCACTGAGCGTAGTGTTAGACTGAAAATTCGGTAACTTGGTGTCATGCGTGAACAGTACTGTATGGCATGATGGGAGCACCTTACAGGAAAAGTGTTGGCGAGAGGGAGAGCGCAGTCGGTTAGCCTTGCTAGCAGATCGCTTCAAGGATGGTCTCAGGAGGGTATCTCTCCATTGAAAATAGCATTTTCATCTACACAAGTGCTCGAAACCAGTAACGCTTATGCATGCTTCAAGAACCGTAGGGTTTGCATCTCCATTTAGAACAAGAACACAGTGTATTATGACTGAGGGTGGTGGAAAGTTGGCTTTCACTATTGCATCTGGGAAATAGCTTAGGTTCCTAGCAACAACTATCTTCCAGTAGCTCAATGCTCAGGTCCACTGACCAACATTGCATTACCACCGGAAGTCTCTTCTTTAGTATGGTCTTTCTCTCGTAGGCTTCCGCTAATGCCCAAATCGAGCACTGGTCATCAACAGTATCGGCCCACTCCTTGGTTTTGTACACCCTGCACATCGATCATTGCGTCCTTTGCACCATCGGTAACAGTCCTCCATGGTTGGCTTCCCAGTGTTCGCGAGGATGGAACTCCAGATATCCGCAGTCAGGGTCATCGGCGTCATGCCACGTACCCGGACCGAGCCCGTCCCTCAATGGTTCGCCTGCTCTCTCGGCCACAGTCTTTTGCCAAGGTGGCCAGCATTGTAAGTCTGTAGCGTCCGTATGAGTTCCGCGATGAGCTTTCAATATAATCCGCGAGAACCCAATGAGTGTCTGGAGACAAGATATGAACCACTCAGGAAGTCTCTTGCAAGGAGGATGCGAGCTCCAAGTATAAGCGGAAAAGAGAAAGCATAGCTCCACTTGGCATGTCTGTCGTGCGACGATGGAGGCACTGAATTTGCGTATCGTTTTCATTTGGCGTCCCCACGGACGAGAATGCGCGTAACGGCCACTCGCTAACCAGTCACCAGGGGTCAAGTCATCTATCAGCATTATCCTGATATTGACGTTCTGGATCAAGGCAGCGATAGGGTTCTGAAGTTCGAACTCGGGTTTCCACCTCGCGAGACTGAGGTCAAAGTGATAGACACGAAGCTTGTAGAGGAGCTCGTTGCCTTCGTCGTACAGTTTTCGTGAAGCCCGAAGAATGTTGATGTCACCAGACGATATCGCGATATCATAGATCATGTCGCGAACCTCACGAGGGATAGTGAAGAGGTAGCATGGCTTCGTGGGATCGTACGGGTCAAGTGCTATGGTGTCTGGAGCGTGAAAGCTGTCGAAGGGGTCGTCCATAGCCCGAGAAAGCTCGGCGAATGCCATGCCAAGAGGATCGCGCTTCAGTAAGCATGCATTGTCTGGCAAAATTTTCTTGAGCTCCATGTCAATACAAAGTTCGTTGCTCGACACAAGATAATCGACCTCAGTGCGAAAACCTAGTCTTGAGTTCTGTAGAGGCGATAGGAAGAGTAGATAGCATGTCGGGATCGACAACTTCTAGAGCGACAAGTGAGGCCATCATAAGACAGGATGATGTGATTGGGATGAACGGTTTCCCAAATGGAGTGGAGGTCGAACAGAGAATTTGGCGAACGGAGGTGGTGCAAGACCCGTACGTAGCCTTGATACTGGCTGCTCGTTTGCGTTGGCCTCGAAGTCACAGAGCGTCCGTCAAGTGGGCAATACAGCTAATTGGCGTAGGAATTGAGGGTGCTAAGTGGTCATCGAAGGCGCAGACCCATAACGATCTCACTGTGCCCGAAAGAGACGCTTGGTTGACGGTGCTACGGAGTAGTGTATGGGTACAGAGGTAGTCAATGCCAAGCCGGGGGTCCACAATTTGGATAACGGCGTATCTGAAAGAATCAGGCCTCAGTGATAATGGTGCAACGGACGGTGTCAATTGATAGAATATCTAGTCTGGAGGGAAATCATATTCGACAAGGTGGGTATTCCGGTATTTGCCTTTCAATCGCGCTATTACGGCATGACAGCATTTGTGAATCTAGTAGGAATCTACGCTGCATACTGCTGGAAGCTGGCTTGAGGCTCAAGATTGTATTTCTAACGGTATCCTGTTACAGGACACTTGGAGCGCTTAGACTACAATTCCATGTCAGCAATGGCCCCATTCTCGTTTGCCCATACACTCGATTCTGAATAATCTGACCTGAGGTTCACTCTCAGACTGATAACCATCTTACTTTTCAGGCTCACTCCTTCTCTCGCGGATGGAACTCGAGGTACTGAGCTACAGAAAGCTGGCTCTCATGCGAAGGTACCTTGGAAAAGTCTGAGAGAGATTGGCCGCGTGAACAAGTGTCTAGTTTCCAATCAGGATCTCCGAGAGCTGACCGTAGCGAAGCTGCGACGGATTGAAGCAACGTCGTGTGACAAGGCTCGACCACCGGTTTCGATTCCCCGTGGATCCTCAACGTGACGAGCTCAAAGTTGCGAAGGCATCCAATGAAGTTCAAGATTTTCGGTTGTATAGGCAGGTGGGCGACGTGGCTGTAGAATAGAGAGATGTGACAGTTACCGGAACCTTGGATTGAATGTACAAAGCTAGGATCGGATTCCTTGAACCGATTGGGTGTTTGGTACAACCAGTCGTGAATGGACATATGGATGTTAAAATTCCGTATCTTGTCGTTCGAGAGTATCGTTGTTGGGTCCCGAAGCTTAGGAGTGTCGAAAATGAAGCAATCCATACGTAGTCGGCAGATTCCTTTTTGGTAGAGAAGGTCCTTCGCTTCGTCGTGCAACTGCTGAGAGACTCGGAGTATCTGAACCTGACCTGAAGTGATGAGATCGACGTAGACCATATCACGTAATTCCCTAGCCAGATTGAGGAAGCCGCACGAGTTAGGCAGCTCGCCAACACCGCCGAGCCCGGCTTGGCGTTTGTGCGAGTCGGGATTCCTGGAGAAGGTGGAAACAGTGGGGGTATTCCGATCCTCTTGAAGCTCGTACTCACTGATGAGGCTTGTGGCACCAACCTCTTCTCTGTGTCCTTGTGGGTCTTTAGAGGTCAACGCTTGTGAAGAGCTATTGCAAGCCATGTCGACGGCGGAGGCGAACCCGGGGCAGAGTAGGCCGCGTTGATGAAGAAAGCGTCCTTCTTGAGGGTGGTACAATCACTGCGAGGTCTGTATGTGACTAAGGATGGTCGGTGCGCTATCGGAGAGCAGTCTCGTGCAAGATGCAGCGCCCTTAGCTGATGCACATGTGTTGCTGTAGGGAGGCGATCAAGTTGGAAAGCTTTGGAGAGTAAGTGGGTCTGTGATGCAAAGAAAAGCTCACACACACAGGTAAGAGACTCGCGGGATATCCTCGGCACGGCAACATGCAGAGCCAAGCATCACCATATCCTTTTATGTATTCGAGCATGAAGTCTCCAATCGAAAGCCTTTATATTTGTGCTTGAAGAGGATTAGGGGTATAAGCACCAATGGGATCTCGAGAAAGAGGTGCACGTCAGACACGAGCTTTTAAATTACTGTACTCCCAGCAGCGAGCATGTCGGTGTTTCCCTTGGCCTTCATTCGACATTACTCTACCCACACCTGAGACGGAGGAGATCGTCTTCTTCTACATTACGATATACAGACCAAAATCCTCCCCTCTCACAACTGATCACCTCGTTTTCGTTTCAACTAGGTATGAAATGTAAGTTGCACTGAGGTAGGGGCGTTATGATTCGAGATTTTGGACGTGGTACTTTAATGTACTGCAAGTATACAAGCGCACCGGCTGAGTGGGCGCCACACTTGTCCTGATCGACGAATCTAACTTTAAATGGAAGGTCCTAAATGTGGCTAAGTAACAATGAGGCTGTGCCTGCAAAGCGACGTCAAAATCTTACTCACTGCCCTTTAGACCATCTATAATTAATAATAATGAAGCCTCATCCAAAATGCCTTCTGCTTCTCTCATCAAACAGTTAAAGAACCCAGAGAATTCCATCTACAACAATGCGGCAGAGGCAGTAGCAACCTCACCATGGAGGCTGTCGCCGCCGCAGCCAGCATCGCAGGCATCATCACAGTGGTCGGTCAGAGCATCGACGGCCTCATCAAATTCAGTGAATTCTTTTCCGATGTCTCCTCCGCTTCCAAAACCATCAGTCGTCTTCTTGATGAAATCAATTCATTGATACAAGTTCTAAGCAACATCGGAGATGTGCTCGAACAGGCAGAAGCGCGGCGACCGGACCAGAACTTCGCTTCTTTAGATCTCAAACTTGAGGATTGCGCAAAAGACGTACAAATCTGGTTGGCGACTGCCAGGCTCCTGCGTCCTGCCTCTGATAGTGGAGGGAAAGCTTGGTTGAAGAAGTTTCGGCTGGCGGTGAATAATACAGGCATCCAGACGATAAGGGAAGAGATTGGAAGGCACAAGCAGACCCTGACTCTCAGTCTTGCGGTGTTTGGAAGGTATATATATCCGTACCCTCCCGATTCCGTATACCTCTCCGAGGAATGACCGTAAAAATAGAACTATAGACATCGAGACATCTGGCCAGCTTTATCAGATTGGCGGTCGAGTCGATGAGGCCCTCTCAACCACGTTGTCCATTCACAGTACTCATGAAGAAGCGCTCAAGCGGATTGAACATTATTCGATGACTAGCATGCACAGTTCTGCGCATAGCATTAGAAGCATGGACAGTATCCGCACGGAGCTGTCAAGGCTCGAAGCCATGATCACCAGCACCAGTGTGACGCACGCACCAGAGATTGAGACTAGGGCCAGCCATACCATGCGAGGATCTGTCGAGAAAGTAAGGAACTCCGATTCAAGTTTGTTGGTTCCTGGTCCGCTGTCCGGCAACAGTGGCGAGCGTAGAGGTACCGGGGTTGGAAATGTTCCACGGCAAAGCTCTTTGGATCCAACTAGGAAAAATATTCACCTCGACAGCCAATCACTACGGACAAGGAACTTGGCTGTGGACAACTCTTTTCAATCAAATCATCACATCCCATCGACGGATGACCGCTCGTTGTTAGATGAAGTCGGCGATGTCGAGAATCGGTATTTGGAAGAATCTCCGGGAGAGGCGAATAACAGTAGCTTCTTGTATGCAGAGTTTTCTAAAAATCCTCAGCCTCGCCGACACCGGAGCCCAGATGGTGACTCGGATTATGGTGCCACTCACCGTATACTGCGGCAGTCTTTAGCGAGCATCTATCCTTCCGGGGTTGTGGAGTATGTATCACTCCGGCAAGTCACCAACCTGTGTGAGAATCACATAATTTTACTTCATAAAAGACCAAGTATCCAGATATGTGCGCTTGGAAAGATGAGACATACAAGCCATGTAGACGATGGTACTCCAGCTTCTGCACGATCTACTATAATTGATTTGAGGAACCGATTGATAGAGCTACGAAGAGCTATCAAGGTCTCCAGGCAGCAGTGTATTCAAGCAGGCTATTCGCTGTCAGAGCTGGACATACTACTTTTCCCACCGGGTAGCGGCAGCTACGTGTCCGACAACCGAACCCCGCCAATACCGAAAACCGATGACGAAGATGATAGTTCTAGTGTTTACTCCGAAGATTTTCACTCAACCACAGAGTGATACTACCTTGATCGCATACCCTTTCCGGGTACGATTTCAAACTACACGGAGCCATCCATAAGTAATCCGAAAAAATTGGCCTTCCAAGGAGCCTCCTCGGGCATGAATAAGGCTTTGCTCTAGTCAGATTGTCACAACTTGGACATCTTTCAAATTGTACAAGTATATATAGGACGGAGGCGGAAATTCCAGGGTTTGAGAGAAAAAGAGTCGGAGCATTAGGCTGTTTGGTCCTACTCGAAGCTACAAAGGATCATGGAATGTATCATACTTCGGTACATGATTTCGCTCCCTTGGCAGATAGCAAACACCATCCTCAATAGCATCCGATTGACTACAGCAAATCGCCCTGATCATCACTCGACATGCAGAAGTCGTCGCGCGCCACACGAACTGTCACGGTCACCCTCTCCGTGGATGATAGACGAGACGAAAGTGTTCCTCTCCAAACTCCAATTTCCCTGTTCCCAAGGTCATCGCAAATCTCTCGTTCAACGTATCATACAACGGAAACAAACAATCCAACTTCAGATTGCGTCTCATGGGCAGATTCACCATTTGCACCTCCACAGTTTCAAACCCTGTCAAACGACCCAACGCATTTCTGAAGTCATGTCCAGTCCTACCTGGTTCCAACAAGAAAGCCGTATCCAGGACAAACTCAATTTCCACCGCGCAACGTTTGCGTGGAACAAGAGAGTCGAAACTTGCGAAATGGTTGATAAACTTCGTCGCAGCTGCAGCGAAATCGATTTTGAGCAAACCGAGCAGCAATGCTGCCCCGACATCAAGACGAAGGGTGATATCTTGTAGCAGTGAAATAGCCGGAATCTTTTCGATCCCTTCATGCAAATGGGGCGAGCGGGCCGCAAAAACGTTGAAACGGAAACGGCCATGTCTGTGGAATACTCTATGTGCCTCTTCGTAAGTGGACCTTGAGACACGTAGGATCGCTAGGTGGTAAGGCTGACGTAGAGGAAGAGATTCTGAGGTTTTCTCTGCGCAGGGGTTCTTGACAAGGAATGTTTTTGCCAGGAGATGTTTGTAGATCTCATCACGCAACTCTTGTGGTAGCTGTAGGAGAGCTGATCTAGGCGCGCCCATCTGATTTATCTCTGGAGGGTTCATCGTACGTGTGGAGGCAAAAGGGAAGTATGTGGATTCCTAAGGAATAAGATGTACTGAGGGAAGCAGACAAAAGTAGAAGAAACCCTCGTAACAACACATATTGTCTCGACACATATTGTCTCGACACATATTGTCTCAACACAACAGACGCCAAATGAAATTGGAATTTTTCGTACTTGACGGATGAGGTGGCCGAGTGCTGTCATCACACCTCTGTCAACACATGGCTTTCATCATGAAGGAGATCCAAAGACTCCCGTTTCAATTCCTCGCTCTTCCCCCCGAGCTACGCAACCTCATCTACGCCGACATACTCACGAAGAGCCATCGCGTCAACCTACCCCAACCATGGGTCTACCACAATGCTCGCTGCCACGGCGCCGCGCCCCCACAACAACGCGCCTGTCCCCGCCTCCTCATCCTCCAGGTCTCCAAACAGGTCTACCGTGAGGCGAAGCAGATCCTCTACAAACGCGGCACCTTCCTCTTCGTCCTCCCATCCCCCAGCTTACCGTGAATTCCACCTTCTTCGGCGTGTTTCCCCCACCCCCCCCTCCAAAAGCACTGCAACACCAATCGCGCTCACATGCTCAAAAAAACAACCCAAGACTCGATCAAGACCTCAGCAAACGACCCCTCGCCCACCTCATGCAGAACCATCACCGTCAAACTCGACATGCTCTCCGGCACCGCCGAAACCCGACCTACCGCAGCGCTGCACCCCGCCACCGCGCTCCTGCACGTCTCCTCCGGCCCCACGGTTCCCCCGCGCACGCTGCACCATCGCGGTCATATGCGCCGAGAAGGACGCCGGGTTTCCTACTCGGCGCCTCCCTGCTCGACGCGCTTGGGAAAACTGACGGGGTTCAAGACCGTGGTTTTGGCGCTGAAGTTCGAGAGGAAAAGTCGCGACGCGGCGTCAAGTTTCAGGTTGTGCGAGGTGTTGGATGAGTCTTTGAGGGTGAGGTTGGGGGCTGTGGAAGAAGCGGGGTGGTTTGACGACGGGATCAAGGGTGCTGTTTGACGTATCATCCTCGGGGCCGCGTGGCGGGCAAGGAAGAACCCTTGGCGTGATGTTAGGTTTGTCCATAGCCGATAGGTCCCTCGCGCGAAAGTAGCAGCGACCTGGTTTCAAAAACATACTGATTGTCACTTCAGGCTCGGAAAACTACCAAACTCAGCGTATGATGAAAGCACACCCAAGAAACCAATATACAGATACAGTTAGTTAACCGAACACAACAGTGACCGAAAAAGCGCAGCCAAGACCCCTCCCCCCCCCTCTTCGTCACCGACCTCCTATTCCACCCCCTCCCCGGCAACCAGGTCTTCCCCCCAACCCCGAATCGAACCCCAATCGAACCCGCCCAACCCGCCTAAGCAACCCGAATCCGCAATTCCCACTCACTCCGCAACAGCCCAAAGTACCCCCCCCCCCCCCCCCGGGCGGCCAGATCCACACATTGAAACCTCTGTTTCCTCTTCCTCTCCCTTTCCCCCCCCCCCTTTTCCTTCTTTCCGAACACCCCAAACCTCCTCTTCCACCCACCACCACAAACCCCAAAAAACCAAACCACCCACCCAACCAACGCTATGTATATTCAAAGCCCGCAAGACAACCACACAACAAAAAGCACAAGAACGACCCATTCTAAAAGATTCACACGTCCCATTCTGCGCCAACGACGCCATATGCTCAGTGGCAGATATGAGCTCCACCCCTTTTCGTTTGGAAGCAGGAAAAGCAAAAGCGAAAGCGAAAGCAGACTGAAAAGTAGCGAGGAAGGAAAGCAATGCAAAGGCAAGGAAAGGAAAGGAGGGGAAAGGAAAGTAAAGCAGAGCAGAGCATGTGGTCTGGAGGTATTTAGTTTGTATTAGGTTCGACTCCTAATGGCGCTGGTTCTGGTGGTGAAGTGGGCTTCTTATTTTCTGAGCAACGCAAAGCGAACCCAAGCAAAAGCGAACCCAAGCAAAGAAAAGAAGAAGAAAGAAAAAAAAATCAAGTCAAGCCAAATCAACTCAAACCAACTCAAAACCCACCGCACATATCTCGCACCAAAACCCAATAAGATAGCACGCGTATAATAAGATAGTATCTATACGCAGACAAGAACATAGAGCTCACCCACATATATCCGCGCAGAGATATCCATCCAAGAAAACCCCCCCCCCCACCAAGCCAGCCGTGTCATTCTCCCGTCTCCTCAATCTCCAAAACAATAGATACACACTCCATACCCACATCCCCCCCC
Source organism: Evernia prunastri (assembly GCA_003184365.1). Taxonomy (NCBI): domain Eukaryota; kingdom Fungi; phylum Ascomycota; class Lecanoromycetes; order Lecanorales; family Parmeliaceae; genus Evernia; species Evernia prunastri. The sequence goes on from NKYR01000006.1 coordinate 37,779, forward strand.
CTCTCCTCTCTCAAGACCACCCCACCTCATCTCATCCATCCATCCATCCATCCATCCACCCCCCCGTCCCTCCCTCCCCTCCATATCCAAACAACACGCACGCACGCACGCACGGGAAAAGCGCGTGACAAGACCGCAAACCACGCACATCCCCATATCAACGAGAAATGGAATTCCCGACTGAAAAGAGAACAAAAAAACTGCCATTTCCGCTGGCATGGGTCTTTCTCTTACAGGCTAGGCTAGGCTAGGCTGGCTATGTCTTACAGGCAAGGCAAGGCAAGGCAAGGGAAAGCCTACGGAATCCCCTAGGTACCAATATAATAGACAGCCTCGCCCGCGTGGCCTTCTCTCTCAGGCTGTAGATACAGTAGGTGAGGTCTGAAAAATGCGCCATGCGGGAACCATGGCGATACCTTATTGCCCATAGCGGACCGACTAGCCCCTCGCTCTGCTGTGATGAGTTTTCCACCCCACCTTCCTTTCCTCCCAGATACCATCTACATCCCCACTCACCCACCCACCCCGCGAGAATGATACGTCTGCGAGAACCATATCCCATCAACCCACCCCACCACCTTCCTCTCCCCCAACCCGCCCTCCCACTTCGTCGCCCACTCTTCAAAAGCGGGCAGGGGCCACACGTCCTCGCAGACCCAGGACGAATGCGCCGCTTTCACGGCCACGGTCTTGAAGCCCGTCAAGCGACCGACGGCGTCCATGATGGCTTCCGAACACGGCAGCCAGCCCTTCCACGTGTAACAGCAAGCCTGGGTGAAATTCATGCGGACGGTGCACGACTGTCGTGGCGGGAGGAGGGGGGCGGTCTCGGGTCGGGCGAAGAGCTGGAGCAGGTTGGCGGTTTCGGTTTCGTGGTGGGGTTGGTATATCCAGGCGAAGTCGAGGTCGATGACGACGTTCTGGAGATGGGTCGCGTTGGGGAGATGGGGTCGGCGGGTGAGGTTTGCTTTGGGGAACTCGAAGCGAAACATGCCGTGCTTGTAGAACATGGGCTTCGCTTCCTCGTGAACGGATTTGACCACTCGAAGAAGGTCAAGGCGATCCGACCGACGCTGCATGACGGGCGCATTATATGCTCTTCCACGGGAGGGACACATCCGAAGTGGGTGGCGGTCCTGTAGAGAGTGGTTGCATGTCGTGGAGAAGTAGAATCCGTAAATGTGGTCTCTGAGCTCCTGCGGTAGGGATAGAAAGGGAAAGGTTGATGTAGCCATCGTTGTGGGTTCCATACCAGCGTCGATGGGTATGTGGTGGAAGACTTTACAGGGTGGATCTGTGAGAAATTTAAAGTAACAAAACCCGAGGTGTTGATGCTGAAAAAGTGTTGACAAGCTCGATTTGTTGAATGCCTGAACACCCTCCCACACGTATTTTAGACAGGCGGGTACCGTACCGTAGACACTGCCATTTTTGGTTGGCATCATGACCACAACACTTGACCGGTTGTTCGAATTCAAGTCGTCCCGTTCGCCAACCACCCCTGCGAGTGCAAAGGGGCCACTTACCCCCGGCCCAGATGCGGATAAAAAAAGAGAGGCCCCAGAAAGACGGCGCGAATGTAGAACCGAGACGCTGAGGGGCGTTGCCTCTTTCCGACCGTTTCTCAGGGATGACAGCGGCTCTTTCCTTTCTCTTTCTCTTTACCCACATTGTAACCAATGTCCCCTTCCAGTCAGCCCTCCTCTCCATCCCCCTCCCCCTCCCCCTCAGCCTCCCCATCCTCCATCTTAACATCCTCCTCCCCATCCCCATCCCCATCCCCCTCCCCCTCCTCCGTCTTCCCACTCCCCCTCCTCTCCCTCCCCCCCGCACCACCACCACCATCCCCCTCGCCGCCCCCCTCCCCGCTGAAGCTCAAAAACCGCCAATCCTCAATCTCCTCCGTGACGCACCTGAGCCGATCCCTCACGCTCTCGACCGCGAACCCGCCCAGCAGCAAGCGCAGCGGCGGGAAGCTGCAGTGGCCGAGCTGCCAGACGAGCTCCGCGGCCCGGACGGCGCTCGTGGGCTGCCGCTCCCCGAGCCACTGGACCATGCGCTTCGCGTGGCCCGCCGGCGCCGTGGGGTGGGCGTAGGCCGCCGAGGCGGGCTTGATGAAGAAGTGGCCGAAGGTCGGGAGCGGGGCGGCCTGCTCCCGGGACGAGAGGGGTTCGTCGTCGCGGACGTGGCCGGGCTGGACGAGCGTGGCGCGGACGTTGAAGGCGTCCGTCTCGTACAGCATCGACTCGATCAGGCCCTCGACGGCGTACTTGGTGGCGCAGAAGGGCCCCAGCCCGGGCACGCCTAGGGAACCGCTCGTGCTGCTGAAGATGAGGTAGCGGCCCCCGCAGCCGCCGCCGCCGCCGTCGGCGGCGTCGGCGTCGGTCCGTTCGCGGAAGTAAGGGAGGGAGAGCTGGATGATGTGGAGCGTGCCCCAGAAGTTGGTCTCGAACTGGTTCCGGATCTCGTAGTCGTCCTGGTCCTCGCAGGCGCCGATGACGCCGTAGCCGGAGCAGTTGGCGATGACGTCCATGCGTGCCCAATGTTCCAGGCTCTTTCTGAAGACGGCGTCGACGGTCGAGCGGACGCGGACGTCGCAGAGGAGGGGGAGGAGCGGGGACGGCTCGGAAGGTGCGTTCATCGAAGAGGAGTTGGGCGAATCGGGGGAGAGCGAGTGCATGCTGGAGAGCGTGTCCGTCAAGCTACGGCCGACTGCCGTGACCAGGTCGGAGTGGGCAAGGGCGGCTTTGACGACGGAGCGACCCATGTGGCCTGTGGCGCCGAAGACGACCCATACTCGCTGCTTCGGGGGGTTTTGGGGACCGGGTGGGTCGCAGCTCAAGGGGAGTTGAAGCTTAGAGTTGAAGGATGCAGAGGAAGGCGAGTCCAATGCCGTCTCAGCCTCGTTGTCCATCCTCTTCGTATCGTCAATTGCCCAGCCCAGGGGCAATTGGATTCTTTAATCGCACATGGTGGTTGAGAAAGTCAGGATGGGAGGTCCGCCGCCAAGTAAGATTGAAGCGGAGTTTGCGCTAGTGAGCCGATGATATCAAAGGTCTACTGGTAATCTTCACAAGTTCAAGAGCTATGATGCTAGAATTTGAAGAATAAGCCGAGCCAAGTATCTCGTCGGGTATATGTACAGGTTATCTAATATCTATCCCATCGCGCTGTCCCAGGTCTTTCAACAGGATATGCCCACATCAAAACATCCGAAATGATTATGTATGAGAAGCCAACCTTTGGCAATATTAGACACGAGCCCATAGCCAACAGCCCGACAGCCAATAGCGGATCCTGCCCATCTTCTTCAAATCAACAATGTTATCCCTAGGTGAAACCGGTGGTATCTCAGAAGTCCCCAGCACCTCGCTCATGACAGTACTCGTAGAAACGGAAATGTATACAATGGAAAGAGTGGAATCGCTGCGAGTGCTACAATGCTGGCTTGCGTTTCGTGGAAGTCGTACCAAAACTTTTACTGTAGCGGTGGATTAGGCGTGTTCAGTGTTTCGTGGAAGGATGGTGCGTTTCATCGTTCGTTGACTCTCGTGAGGTTTTATGAATTATGTAGAAGTCGGTGTCAGAACGCCCACAGCATTACTTCCACTCGACTTGCGGGACGTATTCAGGCCTTCGATGGAGCTGGCATGTGTACTCGGCTGTGAACCGCTTTGGGGAGACTGTGCGGCGCCAGTCGACAGGGGTGGTGTGGGACCGACGGAGGTGTCGATGGTTGGAGGTGGGATGCGGCCATCTGGCATCTGAGAGGGAAATGGAGCGCAGTATATGAGCTTCTCAATAGCTGCGATTTGTTTGCCATATGAGAATCGCTTAAGAGCCGCTACTTGAGCTTTGGTCACCTCGACGAATTCATCCCATTCGGAGCCTTGAAGAACTTTCAGAAGCTTTTCTGCTCCGTTGTTAGCATTGCCTCCCATTTAAACCAGGAAAATACTTACGGATCACGTAATTGCCGTACTGATCCGTAATCAGGATCTGAAGGGGAACTTGACCCTTCTCGTCGATCGTAGTCATCGTGGCGACAATTCTCTGCCTTTCTTCCTTTGAGCCAGATTGTATACTGTCTTCCACCACATTGCTAGCAAATTTATGCTTCGAGAAATTGACTAGCTGAGAAGTTACCAGAGCAATAGTCCTGGCTCGATCCTCTTCTAAACCATGCTCAATGATGTGTTGCATCACATAATTGCCGTACTGGTCGACAATCAATGACGCAGCTGAGGCGTGGACTTCTTGGAGCACCGCCGCGCGGGTGCGCTCCTCGCAATATTCCAACATGCGCTGTATGACTCGGCAGCCATATTGATGTGTCGCCAATTCCTGGACGTGGCCAGTGAAGGAGTTGATGATGAACTGAATATGTTCAGCGGGTATTCTTTCGAAAGCCTTCTGGACCACGTGGTTCCCGTTTTGATCCTTGACACATTTCAGAACGTTGTGTTGAAGTTCCCCGATTAGCTGCGCTTGTTGATCGGTCAAAATGTGCTCCAGAGCCTAAAGTAGGTACGAAGGTTAGAGATAAGCCAAAGCCAAACATTTCAGGGAACCAACCTTCTGCACTACACGGCAACCGTACATTTGGCAGGACAGTACGACAACATGACTCTTCATTTGGTTGGCCAGGCCTCTCTTCTGTGATTGATTGCCGTGCTCGAAAAACTTCTGTATCACATAGTTACCAAAAACATCCGTCATCAGCTGCACCGTATTCGTCATCAGCTCTCGGTAGACCTGATCTTTCTCGTCGCTGTTGGCGGTCTCAAGCTCTCGTTGAATGAAACGAGCACCGTACTGGTCGCCGCTGAATTCCACGATATGATGGTAGATGTCCTACGGCGAATTAGCAGGTGTGCTCCTTCAACTTCAGATATGAACACACCTTAAGTTCGTTGATCCGTTTATTAGGCTTATTCATGGTATCTTTGAACTCTCTCATCAACTGACTTTGGTCCACGTCGTGATCTCTTGCTGGTCCCCTAGGAACGTTTGGTGCAGTCAGAAGATTGGGCGCAGGAGGCATAGGGTAGTAGGGTTGGAGCGGATTCATCGGCAAGCCGCCGCTTCGAGGGTAGAAGTCGTATGGGTTAGGGTGTGGATACTGATTCCGGAACTGCACAAAGTTTGGCGGAGGGACCATGTAGCCACCTTGCTGCTCTTGCTGTAAACCACGCAGCCTGCGATCCAGCACGGCGGTCGAGACGCTGCTGTTATAGCCACCACGTGCAGGACCGCGCTGTTGGTAGAGAGGCGGTGTTCCGGCGTTCGAGTAGAAGGGGCTGTGGTGATGACTATGGCGTGCGTCACTGTTGCTGGGCGAGTGCGAGTATCGCGTAGCTAAAGCCATCGCTCGATGATTATTAGGCTGAGACATCATAGAGCCCGACCCAGTGCCAGCGGGAGAGAACTGGCCGGGGTGGCCTTGATACCCTTCATCATCTCGGCTCTTCCACACATCACTCCCATTGGGCACGAATTCTTGAGGGAACCCATTCATGAATTGGAGCGTGTTCCCACTTTGTGTATCTCTCTGCCCAGCAAATCCGAGCGGTTGATTTTCCTGCCCCACGTTGAGCTTGTCGAAGTCCCCCATGAAATGATTGAGCTGTGTCGGACTCAACTGGCTTGCGGGCTTCTGTCTGGAAGGGCCTGTGGGGACCAAGTATGGTGTAGGTTGGGCAGAAACGTTGGGGCGGTGCGGATTATTTGATGTATTAGACGTGCTGTTTCGGAGATAGTGGTTGTTTGTTATGTCGCCACGGGGGCGCGTAGAGTTCATTGTGTACTCAGCGTCACCGCGTGACGGGGGTATACTGCCGCTGCGGGATGCCGCGCTACTATCATAGCCAGACATGCTATTACTGTTATTGCTGAATGATGGTCGAGCCGATTGCCCTCTGAACCCGGCATCAGTCCCCTCAAAAGCTATCTTCCTTTGCACGTATCTGTTTTCTTCTTCGCTGTTGTGTCTTGATGTGCGGCTGATGTTGTTTGCATCAAATGCACCAGAAGCTACGAAACTGCCCGAAGTCGGGTCAAGGAAACTCTTCTGCGAGGGTCTGCTGGAAATGGCCGCAGATGGCTGTTGCATGGAAAAGTACGAGGAATTGACGGAGTTGGATTCTGGAAAGACCGGAGGATTCAGTTGATTGCTATGTTGGCGGCTGATGGGAGAAGTGGTCGAACGATTTGTGTTCACTCGCGAGAGGCCAGGCGAAGTATCATCCATCGAATTCCATGAACCGTGGCGTGTGTTGAAGCTGTCGGATTCGGAAGAAGGCAGCAGGGACTTGGACCCAGTCACTGTTTCAGAGGTGCCAGATACAAGAAGCTCATCTTCTCGAACAAATCAGTACGTATTGCAAAGGCAGGGCGAGGATCGCTGGACTGACTTTGCGCTCGACCATTGTCTTGTAGCCCACTCTTCATCCCACTTCCAATAGCACTGCCCGAGGACCAGATAGCGCCATTCCAAGCGCTCGCTCCATTCCCAAACCCTGACCCGAATGCTTTATTGGCCGACCGTGACTGCTCGTTATTGGATGTACCTGTTCCCAACCCAAAAGGCCCCAGCCGATTATTCCTGGTCTGCTGCTGAAAGCGTTAGCTTTTCGGGATGGGGTCGCAAAGCTTCATCGCGAGGTGCAAGACCTACCGTTGAGGTCATCTTTCCACTTTCTATCGGTTTGATTGTGGTATGTGCAAGGCCGCTCCGGGGCAGGTGCGAGGGACAGTGTGTTTGAAGATGCAGCGTTCATGCATTCATTATAGACAGCCACTGTACAAGAGGACCGAGTATGTATGAAGGGAGAGTATTCCTGCAGCGGATGGACATGTCAGTCTCTGGACAGGTTGGAGACGCTTGTCTCGATCTGGGTGGGGGGAAGGAAGCGACTTACACAGGAGATGTTCGGTCTGAGAATATTGGTGAGGACGGGGTCCCATATACAAGTATGTGAGGAAAGGAATGGACGCGGAGAGGTAATATAAGAGGATAAGAAGGAGTAAGGTGTCGGGCGACCCCTTCGTCGGGAGGTGCAATTGGATGTCTTCGAATCAGCAGGCAGCCGACCAATGAATGTGGGCAATTCGAAGGATCCCCGCACCAGGCATCCAGAGGCTTTCACCGCCAATTGCCCACATAGAGACTGTGGAATGAAGAAATTGCTGGGGGGTTGTTTGCAGCGAGTGGAGTTTTTGGTTGAAAGATTGAGGCAAGGGAGTGCGCAGGCTGTGCGCGTGAGGAATGCTTAGGGAAATTTGGGGCACCTTTTTCGTAAGTTATCGGGAAAAAGATCGGGATTTGAGTTTCTTGAAGAAGGCAGGCTGACCGCGGTGGGGGGAGGTATAAAGGATGAATAACAAGGCTCGAGGGTAAGGAGTCAGGAAATTCCCCAGTCGCAAAAGACAAAGAAAAAGAGTCGAACAGGTAGAAAGATGGAAGTTGAGTATGTATGTATGTATTTTAATAATCATGACTGGAAGGTTTTGTGACACAGAATTCAGACTACTAACTTACAGACTTTCGGGCTTCAGGTTCCAGGGCTTGTTTAAAGTAGAACTAAGGCCGAATTAAAGATCATGAGCCCCAGGATTCCGAACTTCAGGGTTCATTTATCAGGCTTGGCGCCACGCTTAGCCTGCAATTGCATCGTTTCTTCGTTTTTTAGGCTGCGGAAGTATCCTCTTCGCCCGGGGTCGGGTACCTAGGATTTCAGGTATCACTTTATAAATAGGACATGACTCCTTGGCTGTCTGTCCCCCGGGCTGTCCTTCAACTCCTTTTAATTTTCTTGATTGATTGTTTTATAACTTAGATTCATTGATTTGATTGATCTATGTAACTTATGTATATATTTATTTGCGACGACATGAAGAATATCTGTGCTTTATCAATTATCAAATACTCCCTGCCTTTTTTCTCCCCAAGACCAGACAGAATTTCACAGAAAAAGTCGAGAGTAATGCAGGTGAGAAAATGGCGGAAGGGCATGATTGGTTATGCTTGACTTCTCCATCTACAAATCCATGTCCATGATTGATCCCGTTTCCCCCCCTGCTGCAGCTAGCCCTACCACCTTACCAAGAAAGAATCACCCAAAAGCACAAAGATTCAGGGCACTCTTCTCTCTTCCATTCCTTCTTCCTTCTAACCATCAGCATAAAAACGGTAATTCCATCATCAATGATACCTTAGATACCTTAGTACTCTTATAATTCTGCCACACGAACACACACATACACATACACACACACACGCGCATACCCATTAATACGTATTACTAAGCTTTGGCATCTCTAATTCAAACTAAAAAGCAACCACCCCCGGACACCTACATCATTGTCAAGTGCAGAGGATCCCTCATTCCTCAAATACATAATAATATAAAAGTCGGGCATCCGCGCTGATTATTCTTTCCCCGCTGGCTTGGGTTTTCTGGCTCGCTGCATTGAGGCTCCATCCGGCCTTTGGGTCGGGTGGGCGAAGAAAAGCGTGCAAGAATCTGATGTGTCGGATTTGCCGGGGAAATGGTCGGCCATCTTGTTGTGTACCGTAGGTAGGTTCGTAGTGTAGATCCTGACTCATGACTCGCATTCTGCTTTGTTGCTAAGGATAAAGACGCGCATTGAACATTATCATCGACTTCTTTATCCCCGTCAGTGGCATTGAAACGACCCGAAGCCTCGGTTCTTTGCCGGTGGACAAAGAACAAAATAAAGAATGCTCCCCGTCTATCTTACCTACTACTGCGCTTGCTCGCATGACTATGCGTGTATGTAGCTGTGGATATGACATGCAGAACTCCCACCTTTCGTCAAAAATTTCACTATTACTGATCAATACTTTACTTCACCTTACTCATGATGAAGCTAGATGGCAGAAGGTTAGAGCCATCATCTCATCCTTAAGCCTTACGAGTAGTTAAGGTAAGGTGAAGATACTTTGAATTAATTGACTGCGCGCTTAGAATCCAGAGAAAAGGGACAAGCTTCACGGGTAGAGATTAAAAAGCTGCCTGTTTTGTTGATGCCAAACTAGAACCGTCTTGGCACCGCTCCCTCCATTCACCTCCTGATTTCTTCCAATAATAATCTTTATACCCTCGACAACTTCTTCTTCTTCTTCTTCCTCGTCAAACAATTCATTCAGCATTCAGATGTGCAGGTAGCAGCTTCATTCCTTTAGCTGTTACTTTGCTATTCGTTCTTTCCTCCCATTGGATCTTTTCCATTCTCCACCCTGCCCCTCCATTCTTAGCGCAGATCAATGGTATGTGCTGCACGACCACGTCAATAAACCGACTCTATCGGGAAACTGACCTCAACAACTCCAGAACTTCTACCAATTATACCACCACCACTCTCATTACATCACCCAACACCAACCACACTCGTTAACCGTATCATAAATACTCCACACCCTCATTCAGCAATGCCTCTCATCCCCAGACTCGTCGTCCGAGACGACTCGAGCAGCAGTACCAATACCATGACCCCAACCATGATCAAACTCCTCATCGCCCTCATCGTCTTGCTCTTTTGCGGTCTTTGCCTTACCGGCGGTCTCCTCATCCTCCGCGCTCGTCGAAAGGCCAAGCAGATGGAGAAACTCACCGACCTCCCATTCCACGTCAACCATCCTTCCTCCAAGTCCGCCAATCACCGTCGCCTCACCGTCACCGCACCTCCTTATGACCGCCACTCGAAACCGATGAAGATCTACAACGAGAAGGAGATCTTGGTCGAAGACTCGTCGCAACCAAGCTCACCCTCAAGCCCAGTGCCCGAGATCCGCATTACCTTTCCCGAAGAGCAGGATGACGCCGGAAAGAGCAAGTCAGGACGCGTCGTGGTCGTCCGGATCAGCGAGACAGGGGGTGTAGGATTGGAGCCATGCAGCGACGAACACTTGCCGGCATACCAGCAGTCCGACGCTGAGAGGTTTCAGTCTTTGGACCTGGATAGGCTGGGTGGCTTGAAGGAGCTGGCGCGGGTCGAGAAAGTTTGATATGCTGGAATCTGTACACAGGGACCGGCCATCATCTCCCACTGCTGCCTCTATAGCCGGCGCAGTCTTTCCACCATCTGACGACTACGACTCTTCGCTACGAGGCCTGACAACTGCCTCAGGAGCACGCGAAGCCCTACTATCATCGCTGCTGCACTGACTTGACCGAAACCTTCCAATTTTCTAGTCGCTCTGTCTTTTGGTACTTTGCCAGAGGAGCTTTCCCTTTCTGGCTTCTCATGGCAGGAAGCAACAGCAGCACACGAGCCTTTATAACTCTACACTTCAGCACAGCAGCACCTTTATAATGTATTTACTTAATTCAATGTTTCATGACTCTCAACTGACGTTTGCACGGATGAGTGATGAATGATGGATTGGCCGGAGGCTAAAGGCCATGGCAGAATGAGCCAGCTCTCGTACATACACTGGTGACTTGGAATGCCCAATTTCGCAAGCCATTCGATTCGCGTGACTGAATATCATCGGTGGTGCTTGAGTCTCAAACAAACTAGATTGAGTACTCTTGAGGGTCCAGAGTTCGATGCGGAAAACATGGGAACAACGTCTTTTAACTGCACATGAATTCCATGAATCCCAGTAATAATCCAACAAGCAAGGATCTCATAGTAGACAATTCTAAGTAACGACTCCGGCTAGAAGAGATTTCGTTGCGGTTGTATGTTAAGGTTAAAACGCGAGATTGTCTCTCTCTCCAACCTCCTCCCCCCTCCACCTCTCTTGACTGCTTCTCGTGAAAATGAGATTTAAAGCGTCAATCAGAAACATCAACACCTTCACCAGTAAGACTACACTGATGCCTCGACCAGAGCCTCACTGACGCGCTCTCCCCAGGACTAACCGCGTCTCTCTCATCCCTGGGCAAAGATGTCTGGCTCCAGCTCAACAACGAGCAACTGCGATTCACCGTGGTCCCCGAGCAAGGCAGTCAAGTGTGGGCGTACGTCCGCCGTCCTTCCACATGGCTATCGCAATATTAGATGGCTTAACATCTACCCAGGGTCCTCGCCATAGTGAGCCTCGCAGATACGCATCATCCACTCCCCAGAGCGCCTCCATTGACCCGGTGCTGCAACTAGGACACAATCTTCGAACCCTACACCATCCAATCCGCCGTCGAGAACGACACCATCAACCTGCGCATCCCCCTCGCGCCCCTCCACCGCGCCCTCCGCTCCGCCCTTTCCGCCTCTGCCGCCTCCATCCGCCTGACGAAGAAAGACAACATACCCCTGCTCTCTCTGACCATCATAACCAACCACCTGACCTCCTCCCGCCCACCGACCTCCATCACGACCACGACCCTGAACCCAGACCACGCAACCCCCGCCACCAACGATGACGACGCCGCCGCCGCCTACGCCAACAGCACCGACGATCCCCTCGGCGACCCCAACGCGGCCTTCCTCCCCCACGACCGGGAAACGACCATCACGCAGGACATACCCGTCCTGGTCCTCGCCGCCGCGACCGTCGCGAGCATCCACGAGCCGCAATGCCCGCAGCCGGACGTCCACATCATGCTCCCGTCCCTGCTCCAGCTCAAAGCCATCTCGGAGCGCTTCACCAAGCTCGCCCTCTCAACCTCAACCACCGGCACCGGCCGCAACGGCCGCGCATCCGACGCCCCGTCCTCGCAGTCGCGCCTCACCCTGTCGGCCAACGCCCACGGCGTGCTGCGCATCGGCGTCGAGACGCCCAGCCTGGCGATCGAGAGTAAATGGGAGGGGCTGACGAATCCGGAGCTGGACCCGGCGCAGGTGGAGGGCGGGGAGGAAGGGGTGAGGGGGCACGCGAGCACGAGGATGAAGGAGCGGGAAGGGGCGGAGGCGTGGAGCGTCGTGCGGGTTGAAGGAAGGGATTGGGGAAGGGTCCTTGGGGTCGGGAGGTTGGGGGGACGGGTCATTGCGTGTGAGTGAAGTGAGCGAGTCACTCGCAACGACCCACACACACACCAGACCTTTTGTCCGTTAGGGTTCTACGCTTCGAACAGATCCTAATCTGATGACAGGTTTCTGCCACGAGCACGCCTTGATTCTCTACGTTTACCTCTCCGGCGAGGACACCGAATCCGTCCTGACCGTACGTTTTCCTCCCCACCTCAATCAATTTCCTCCCCCACTCAATCAATTCCGTGCTTCCCACCCCTTCCCCTCCCGATTACACCACCGCTAACCCATCCATTCTCCCACGGATCTCCAGTACTACATCGCATCCTACAGCGCCTAAGGCAGTACCCACACTGTATCGCATCGCATCCCACAGCGCCTGCGCACCTCCACTCTACTACCACACCCCATTCTACCACCACCACCAACACCACATACGTACCTCCACTCTACCTCTCGCAAACATACCGCTTTGGCTCAGCTCGGCTCCAAGTAATGGAATAAAATGGAAAATCTCCTCAATGCAATGCTTGGCAGGCACAGGATTATAAAAAATGTAATATGGGTGGTGGGCCGGTACGGTAAAAATGCATACTCGCATCGGGTCGTGCCGCCAAGCATTCACTTCAAAGCGGGCGGGGTACCTGTTTACTTCTACCTTAAGTTTGCTTACCATGACGGGCCTAACCTTCTTCATCCCCCTATTGGTGCGGCTCCAATGAGGGCCGGGGGGGAGGGGTTGTGCGCCACACTTACTTTAGCCTTCAGGTACTTAAAGTACCTAGCTCTTCTCTCAGGTACCGGCGGAAGGAACAGAAGAGATGGCAGGATCGAATCTGCTGCGCTTCTACAAGAGAAATGTAGTGTATTTCTCAGTCTCCTACCTAGGTAGGTACCTTGTTTACCTACCTACCTTCCTACCTATACACCTATCTTATTTAACACAAAACCCCCGTTTTGATCCTTCCTCGTCTCTACTTCTCGTTTTCATTTCACAAAGCATGTCCTATCCCATATCCAATACATACCGTTCAATATACCATCCCATCCCATTCCATCCCATCCCATCCCATCTCCATCCCATCTCCATCCCATCCCATCCCATCTCCATCCCATCTCCATCCCATCCCATCCCATCCCGTACTTTCCCTCTATCCTATCCATCCAACATCTTCATCTCCGGAAGTCGCGAAAGAAAGACAAGGGGGTTTCGTTCGAAAGGTACATACGGACCGACCACCCTTTCCCTTTTTCAAAGGGATTATGTGACGCAGGAACCCGGAGACGTGAGATCTGGACGGGCGGTGGATCTTTCGGAGGGGAGTACTAGGTAGGTACTTGGGTGACAAGGCGCGGGCGTAAACAACATGTCGCGGGCATAGGTGATAAGGCGCCGGCATAGGTAACAAGTCGCGAGCTCCTATGGCGGAGATCTCCCCTCTCCAGATTGATTCCCAGTGCGCTATAATAGCACATAGCCAGCACTGCGCAGATGGCTACGCTCGTATAGCAGCACCATTTCGTTGTATGTTGTAGTCAGCCCTGGAGCAGCGAGCGCAACTTATCGCCTTTCGGGTTGGAAATCCGAGGGGATTTCCAAATAGAGCCACGTAGTGCGAACAAATGATGCAAGCTCTTCAAATTACGCCGAAGAGCGGATTCGATTGCAGTAGAGTACAAGCGTGACGGCGGAGACCGAATCAGCTAGGCGCTGACGCTTGGGATTGCCTATTGCGGAAGAGAGGAGCCAGCGCGAGAGGGATCCGGGAGGCATCTTGCGGGTGCTGGGTACGGGATTCAGTTCGCTTTTGTGATGCATCGATTGTCTCACGGTAGAGCTGAGAGCTGAGAGCTGTGTGAAGGGGTTGGTTGGAGGGATTTCCTCATTGGATGAGTATGTGTGTGGGTAGTAGAAGGGGTAGGTAGGTCTTGAACAAAGCAGCCCAAGCATTTGATGGCGTTTTGCAGATCATACTCGCAGGTCACCGAGACATTGATGTTGGGTTCGACAAGATTCAGCGCACAAAATGTCATAGCAAACGTAACCAGGAAGTGGCAAGATCGAATGTTTTGAGCAGGTCGGGCATGCCCCAACGTGGCTTTGTAAAGAAAAGGCTCTCTTGGCATCAGGTTGGGAGAAAAATGTGTAGACATAGGCGGGGTGGACTTCATCGTGCTAGCCCTTGCATTTTGCAATTGCAATTTGAAGAGACCTCTTGTCCTCAATTTGTTTTGGGTGATGGAGAAAGTGATCTTGTATGACGACGGCGAAGAGATTGCATCGAAATGGTGAGAGTGGGTGAATCTCTGCCATTGCCATGTATTGAGTAAAGTCTTGTGGTTCGACTTGGGAAAGCAACAGAATCGTGATAGCGACGAGCGAGAGAAGTGCGACTTTGCGGTCCATTCTGAGAAATATTTGGTTTGCGGCTTTGGAAAGCCTTGCGGATGATTGGTGTATCAAGTCGTCGAAAGACTGAGTCATCTCTTTTGGGAGACTCCCGCTAATATATATGATCAAAGAGACGACGGAGTAGATCAAAACAACTGGGAGATGAAATCGTAGCCCAAACGTCACGCTGCAGTCATTTTGAGACTAAATACCAGTATGTTTGTTTAGCTGAAAGGCGGCACAACCGTCACATTGTATCAAGTCCTTCCGTTGATGCCGCTGACATTTGAATTTCTGTGCAACTAGCCCTAGTGGAAGACTTGATAGTCGGTCAAAACACACCTCCCTTCTGTATAGTCACCGATGAATGCTGGTCTGCTTTTGCGTTGGTCGTGGATGAGCCCGTCTTCGCTTTTGCTATGGAAACAAAGAACGTCTAAATGTTCGCGACGGCGGAGTCGAGCTTTGCTAAGCTTTCGCCGCCTTAGCGGAGCGTGATGGATGAGATCGTATTATTACAACGGGCATCGCATCATAATCTCGAATTGAATTGCCTGACAGCGCCTTCGAGGGGTTCCACGACCTCGGTATAGATAGCGGCGCGCAACTCGTCGTCCTCAAGATCGGTGCTCTTAGGGCCAAAAGCACAAAACAGGCATCTACGTATCGCTTCGGCGTATTGGGGCCCGCCTTCCCCAAGCGCATCATGCTGCAACCAATGCTGGGCGGTGCAAAAGTCTGTCATATCATTTGGCTGTCCGTCAGGGCCCAGGTATTTTGACCGGGTCGGCTGGTCTTCGATTGCTTCGCCAAAACATAGCTCGAGAAGCATGATGCCTAGAGCTTGTATGCTTTTTGTACTGGCGTCGCGCCCCGGGTATTCGCTTATTGAGGTGGAGGAGGACTGAGGCGAGTGAGAACTGAATTTGCGCGTAATGTATGGCTTGTCGACGAGGATAGGCCTCGGTGAGCCCTCAGCGGCGATGAGGAAATAGATGTCATTTTTACTCCAGGTCTCTCCAATCCAAGGAGAGCTGTAGAGCTGAAGAAGAGAAGACGCGAGGGTAACCGCGATCGAGTATCTTTCTAATCGTGATAACGTCATAGAGACAGTCCCAGTATAGTTCGAACAGTTGCCGCTCGCAGATTTGGACAGCAAGTTTGCAAGATTCACCGTTTCGGCGTTTTCAGAGAATATTGGGGGCTGTAATGATGGGTAAAAGGCATGGCGTCGGTCTTGCGTATCGCGCAGATATCCCAGCGGTCCTTTACGCGTCCCACAATGGGCTTTCCGTACTGCTTCGCAGAGATCGGCAATCTCGATCAGGTCTGGGAGCGCTGAGGGCTTGGTCTCTTGAGGAGGTTGGACAGTGATCTGCGGAAATGCGACTTTCTTCGAAGGCTTCTTGAAAGGGTGTAGATAGTCTGGGGCACTTCCCTCGAACGAGTTTGTGACATCTCTCAACATGACTGCCGTTGATGCCGTGAGCGCCGAATCCGAAGACGAGACTTGACAGTTATTGGATTCATGGACCTTGATATCGGTTTCCTGCCAGCTTAGCGGAAACCTGCGGGAATCTGTTTTCAGGAAAAAGAGGACTCTGAGTTGCCCGTCATGCGGGTCTGGCGCGTTTGCTCTGTGTCTCCGTTCTGACTCCATCCTCTTCTCTAACAGTAGATTGGCATGATGCGGAGGGGCGGCATCCGTACATTGACACCTCCATCCCGTTGCTAGGACGCCATACAAGCCACAAGCCTGCTCCCTTATGCGCTTAAACGCGTTCGGCGTCCTTCTCCGCTTGCGGAGCGGTGCAAGCCTCTCACTGGAGGTGAAAAGCTTCTGCAGCTCCTCGTTGTTGGCCGTAAGGCCTCCAATTAGCTTCTCCCGCTTTTTCTTAGAAAGAACGTATTTGATTCTCCTAAATTCGTATTCCCACTTGATGCGATTGGCATCATCGGTCCAAGTGAGCTACTTAGAATAGTCAGCAAGCACCCTTCGCAGACCCTAGGGAACGCAAAATGAAAGTGGCAGCTGGCCCGCATCCCGAGGAGATTCCTTGGGACATGGAATCGGTAGTAAAGACCTAGAAGGGTAGAGTCCCATCTCGGCGGGAGCTCGTCCTGTAGTATTCGAAGTACAGTATGGCAGTCATCAAGATATTTGATACAGAGCGGCCATCTGTCCGTGGGTTGATTTTCTTTTACTCGACATAGCTAGCATGAGCACAGGTCGTTGAGTCCAGCCTCACAGACATTGTCCGAGCTCCACAACCACCAGTATATTGTAGATAATTCACTTTGATTCAACGAGGATGTTGTTGCCGTAGATTTTGGAATGCTTCCCTGCATGCAAGGCGAGTGCCATCAACAAAAGTCACAATCTCAGTCTTACCTTGCCATTCTGTATCCCCAGCCTTTTCTGCAACAAGTCCATCATCTCCTTCATATCATCGATCGTATTTCGGTATGATTCATACGACTTGGGCAGGCGATCCCTGAGCTTCTCCTCAAGCTCGGCACGGCGCCAGGAAGGACCTGTAGGATCGCGGAGAAGGGCGTCCATCTCGGCGTCTGAGGTGATGATTGGCGATAGCAACTCCTCGAGATTCTCGTCGAAGAGGATCGCTTGCCGGCCAATAACGTGCACTAACCCGAGGAATTCGGTCCGGAATTTCCACCAGTCGCTCAATCGTTCGAAGCCTTCCTGATAATGCTCAAGGGCCGAGACAAGGAGTGGAAAGATGGCCAGCACAAGGCCTGCTGTCTCCACGCCTGTGATCATGATAAACCAAGATTAATGCTATCCAAAGCATGTCAAGACGTAGGCTTCTCCACAGGGTGTATTTCATGATAGTAAGCGCAGACGGGCGACAGCGACGGTGACGAGGCTGAACGGAACATCAATTTTCCCCGCGCGGCTGAGGCCCCACCATCCTCGCTGTCATCATTTATCAGTACAGCTTTTTATCTTTAGTCTTATCTTCATGTCCATTAATAGTGCTACATACACTTGACAGCTAGCAACGCTGTTGTTAGATCGATGAAATTTTGGCGAGTTGAAGCCTCTTAAAGACTGAAAATGTTACAGGCTTTAAAGCAGCTGGCTTGATGGGAAACAGCTGTTGTGAGACGAACAAGTTTCTGATGGGATAGTACAGTCTAATCTTGATATCCGATGGCCATCGCTTCTCGCAGCGCTCAGTGTCTGAGATACTTCGAGAATTTAGCTAAGGAAGCGCAACGTTCGGAGGCCGAACCTTCTTTAGCAGCCTCGGCGGTGAGGGACGAGCTCGGGAGGTTCAGAATATGGACGGGCAATATTGGAGCCTTACAAAGAGACTCACGATCACTCGATTATCGACTTCGGGAGGCGTCTCAGGTCAGGGACCAGGTCACGAAGGTTTTGCAAGACCTCGAGTTCTCACTTAGCGAATGTACTCGTAGTCACCCACTAATGCAATACCCTAAACTCCGATAAATCCGAAATTCCACCAAAATTCCGCCAACCATTTGTAACAGGCTATGGCGACAATAACACTATATTTAAGACTCTGAAATGGTGTTATATTGTTAGAAGAGTGTTCGAGCATTATAGAGCTTCAATTTTGAAGTAAATCGGTGTGAAAATAATCAAATGATGATCAAAAACGTAAGAATGATGTTATATGTCCAGACGGAGAAGACAGAGAAGAATTCATCAAAATAATGCGATTTGATTGGTTTATTGCTTTCGAACCGAGTCGCAGACGCTAATTTAGTGCTATAAAATGGTCTTCTTCACGAAATAACATATTAATCAAATCGTTTGAGGGCTTTGACGACGATAGAAAGATCTATTGATAACGCGGTATAACTTCGAACGGTGTTTATGCATGCAATAACAAAGGGAGCATGCTTGATTAAATCTATAGTTGATATTTGTTTCATAATAAAGTTCTGGAAAGACCATTATTATTTGAAATAAAAAGTATGCATAGACGTCTTCGATAGGTCTCTTTGCAAGCCTCCCTGCATGCCTCTTTTTAAGTCTCTCTACATGTCTCTCTGCAAGTCTCTCTGCAAGCCTCTCTGCATATCTCTCTGCAATTCTCTCTGCAAGTCTTCCTACACACTCGCTGGATGTCTCGATCATTGATTAATGATTAATGATTAAGACAGTTAAGAATGAAAGCATTATTTCACAATTCCTCTGTAATGGAGCAATTATAACTTCATCAAAGGCTTCAAAGACTTCAGAGACTTCAAAGCGAAAGAAAAAAAAGGGTTCTAAAGAGAATTCAAAGGATACACGTCTACGCAATGCAATTGATGAATATATAAAATCTCTTTTGATAAATTCTTAAGAAAAACTCTCTGTCAGAGCAATTGCATTATTTCACGGAGTTACTTCTTCGACTCTTGAAAGACGCGTTATTAATTAGATATAATCTCGTTATAAAGCAAATGAATATCGACAGCGACTAATTTCTACAGAGAAATAAGTCTTGAAAGAATAAATTCTACAGATAGTAGAGTGGGGTTAATCTTTAAGAGTCTCTCAAGTTAGATTCATAATCATCGAAATGCTTATAGAAAAGAGAGACCATGAACCGCTTGGTCAAAACTTGATATCTGATTTTCTTGAAAGATATTCGAATTTATAGAGTCGTTTTAGTCAGTCATTGGATTAAAAGCGTGCTGTAACTCATGATTCAGAAAAGCTATTACGATGATTTTAGCTTGTTGAGAGTATTATTCAGAAGTACGATATTTAGTAAACGAGTATCTACAATATGAATGAGAAAGACTTCGCTCTCGGTGTCGCTGATAAAATAAGAGTAATTTGTTTCAGAAATGACTTGTAGATTTATGTGATTTAGGACGGCAATAGAGAGTGAACATCTCTAATTGAGTGCATATTTAGTGATGGAAGGCTTTTAGACATCTTCATAATCTTCAAAGGAAAGCTAATTAAGAAGATCTGGATCAAGCTCTTAGAGAATAAGCATGATTGTATTGCAATGAGTGAAAATGATTGGATAAATAACGTGTTAGGTTTGGAGTAATTTATCAGATATATTTTCTTTCTTATTGAATGAATAATATAGTCATTTCTCATAGGGCATTTGAGTCGCAAACTCGAAAAACGCTGAAAGGCAAATATCGTCTTCTGATATTTGACGGGTATTCGTCACACATTAGTATCAAAGTTATACTTTTTTATATTAGCAACGACATTATTTTTCTATGTTTATCTGCTTATATCACACATATGCTTCAGTCATTAGATGTCGGATTTTTCTCGTTATTAACAACTATGTATCACAAGCATCTAAAGGAGAACTTTCGGCTTTTAAAAAAATACACAATAAACAAAGCAGACTATATTCGATATATTCAAATGATAAGAAAAAACGCTACAACTGAGAAGAATATCATATATGCTTGACAAAATAGTGAGCTATTTCTATTCGATCGCAAGTTGTTTTCGATAAATGAGGATTTAAGACATTAGAAACATCAAAATCATCTTCAAGCATGACGATTACAGCGATTAATGATGACTCTATCTCTATATCTTTCATTACTCCGACAAATGTAAAGAATATTAATAAGCTAGTTCAACAAAAAAAGGCTGATAATAAGGATCCAAAATTTTCAGAAAAGCTTGGGAAAGCATACAGCTTAGTATTGTTAGGACTGCAACTAGAATAAATCAATAGTGGTATGTAACGAATAAATTAAGTCTAAAGAGAGAAGACTATTGTACATAGAATATGAGGGAGGCATGCCAAGGCCGGAATAACGTTGTTCCAGAGTAGTACTGCCCTGGGTGCTAGGCACACTCGTAACACTAGCGACCCTTGGCTGACTGGGCTAGATCGGGGCTAGGGTAGGGCTGACTTCACACCGTAACACTATAATAGTCGAATATCTTATATAATCTTGAAAATTCGTTTTCTTTTTGAACGTCGAGATTATATATATTATAAATTTGAATAATTCTTTTATTAAAGATTTTGACGTTTAGAGTGTATAGATTCGATAAGTAATATTTAAAATATTGATTTTTAGACGATAGTCTCTTATTGACATAGAAGTATACTCTAATGTCTTTATAGTAGAAATAAACACTATCGAATCTATCTTTGAGAGAATAATAGAAGATTTTTTTCGAATTTCTTCAGAGCTTCTGAATAATAATAATATCTATGTTATAGATCTTTATATTTTCGAAGAGTTTTATCATAACGATTCTAGATTTTCTCGTATTGTATTATAGTATACTTAGCTAATTTCGTTATGTTATTATTCGTTATTTATAAATATACTATTTTCAATATCGTCGATTCAATTAATTTCTTTTGAAGTGTTTTCGATATTCTATCGAGAACAAATATATACTTTTACTCTGTTTTAAATAGCTAATATCGCAATTCTTTCGTTATTATTTAGCTAATTAAGTAATCTTCTCTCTTCTTCTATATCGTTAATCTTTTTATTTTCGATATCTTTTTTATATATCTCGATCTCTTTCGCTATTTTAGACGATAATCTATTTTTTATTGAAGATCTAATAAGTGATATAGTCGTGAATATTCTTTTGCTATGAAATCTTAATATTGTAATATTCTTTAGATTAAATATACTTATTATTCTACTTTTGAAGAAAAAATCTTCTCTTTTAATCTAAATTATTGAGAAAAATATATTCTTTTTTATCCGATTAATAGCGTTTTGAAAATAACTTCTTATTTAATCGATTTAATAATTATTATAATCTTTGAAATATAAAAATCTTGCTAAAATTTATATTCTTACTTTTCTTATTCTTTCGATATTCTTTTTCTTCGTTTTACACACTCTATTTTATATTTTATGCGATTTTTTATAGATCGCGCACTTAAAAGTCTTCGCTATGTACTTTCTATAATTATATTCTTCGCTATATTTATTATAAACTAACTTTTCTTTTATAAAATATAATATCGTTATATAATTACATTAATAACACTCGAAGCATTATCTCGATCGATATTATTTATTATATACACAATGATTATATAGCTTAGAATTTATAACGATTTCTTTATCGATTACTCTATTTGCTTTCTTGAAACTAATTAAATCGATAATAAAAGATCTTTTTTAATGATTCTTTTTAAGCGCTTTAAATTAGTCTATTTATATAATATCGAGATTTAAAATACTTGCGTTCTCGAATTAAATAAATTTGATAATTATAATCTAATCTTTTATATCTATTACTTTCGTTCTTACTTTATAAAGTAAAATACTATATTTCTTTATAATCACTCTTGCATTACTACTAAAACGTTTTATTTACTTTTTATTATTTCGTAGAACTATAATCTTCTTCTCGTTAGATATTATAATGCAGATATCGTCGCTTCTCAGTCTTCTAGCCGTTTTAATTAATTTTTTTATAACGTTTATATTCTTAATGTATTCATTAGTTATGTCAGAACCGTGCCCAGAGTCAAGTCTAATGGGGGTAAATTAAATAAGACAACTAGATAAAGAGCGAATATGTACACAGGAGAAGAGCGCTTAAATACTAGAAAGAATCCCCGCTAGCCTATGTGATAATGAGAATGTGTCAATGACCAATAAATACTCTATGTTCCTGACACATAGCCATAAACACTCCCTTTGTACCTGACAGCTAGGGTACGTCCGTAACAAGTTATTATAATTATCTTTACAGAACTTTTTTCTTTCATCGTCTTATTCGTTATATCGTCTTATAACTTAATTATAATTTCGTTTTCTTTATTATATTGCTTTTGAATTTGTTTTGAAATCGCGAAGAATAGAAAAGAGAGTGATATATCGTCTATTAAGCGACTTAGTATACTAACGTAGATAATTAAAGAAACGATATTCGTATTGACTATCTAATGCTTGATATAAATAATCTTTTCGTTTATGCAAGAATCTCTTTAATTCGATTCGAATATTAATTTGCGTATCTCGTCGAATATTATTTGCAATTTAAATTTCTCAGTCGCTCTTTTTATAAATATAATTATCGTCTTTAAAACGATAAATATCTCGTTATTCAATAATCTATAACTCTTCTTTATAAGCTTAAATATAATATCGATAAATAATTTAAATATGATTGTCTGTGTAAGGGCAAGGGGCGGTGAGGCGGCTTGCGACGGCTAGGATCGGCATTGCTATGCCGCAAGGCATGAAGCCAGTTGGAATGCTTGGCAGGAGTCTTAAATATCCGCGCACCCACCTTGTTTCTTCTTCTTCCTTAGCTATTAGTTCACTTAGCAATCGAACGTATACTTCTACGCACCACGCTCATATAACTTCGCTTAGTGCCTAGCTGCTACGCAGTTCCATGAAAAGAGGCCTTGCTACCTCACAGTCTGCTCTCGATATTCTTGATGTTCATGATTTTATTGAAGTCAGTTAATCTTTCTCGATATGATTACAGAGATATAAACGTCTTTTGCAGTCAATTGAAAGAGGCACTGATCTTATTGAGGCTCTGAATGTGTTTATCTACTTTCTACAGCGCAATTGTGTGATTCGAGCGTTGCGAGAAAGTTCTTTTCATGTCTATCTAGTGGAGTCTTTGCAAGCTACGAATATGGTGGCATATTGCCAAGACCTGCTTAGTCAGCCGCGCTAGTGCGGGCTAGCTGGCCTTTGATTGGCCGGTTGCAAGCATGTGAGAAGACTGCAAAACTGCCTGCATCTGCAGGCTGACAGATGAGGCTAAGGGCGCGTGTTCCGTCAGCAGCTGGAAATGCAAGAATTTCTTTGTAGTAGAGAACGTGCACAAAGCACTTAGGATAGAGAAATGAAAGTATACTTAGTGACTTGATCTCTAGACGTTTCACATCCTTCAGTCATAGAACTTCTTTCCTTGTTTGTTTGATTATTTAGACAAGCAACAGACTTTTCATCTAGATATCTGATTCCACATAGCTAAGACTTGTTTCTACAGATAGCTCCTAGACCGTGCACGGGAATTCGGGTCTCGCATGTTTGTTCCGGCTTTTGGTCATCGATGAAGCACAGCGGCTGAAGTCTCTGGCGGCGAATGCTTCCCTAGATGTTTACTTGGTTCAACGCATGGTTTCTCATCTTCATTACTGGTACTCACTCCCACAATAACGACGCATATATTCGGTGAAGATATGCATGCTTGTAGGGGATGGACTTTGAGGCCGACATGATGAACCCTGTTGATGTGGCAGTTGATCGTCCTGCTGCCAAGCGACGACTAAAAGCTGGAGCTGTCAAGGACTGAATCATGAGGGATGGTTTTCCCCTGGTCGACAAAAAGGTCAACGAATGGTGAAAATCTGGGAGAAGAGAATGCTTCGTCGCACAAACTCAAGTCGGATTCCATTGAATGCTGAGTGGCACGATTGGAGATGACCTGCTCCGCGTGCCTGAATTGTCATTCCTGAACCGACAATTCATCCGGGGCAGTGTCTCCTGGAAGCGGTGGTGGCGGGGTTACGTTGGGGCAGAACATGTAGATGTCTTTTTGACTCAAAGAAAACAAGGATGAGACGAATGCTGAACTGTTTTCTGTAGTAAGGTGGCTGCCCATAGTTATAAAAATGTTACTCGATCCACAACCTTTGCGCCTCTATCCCATTGACCTTGAACTGATCACTGAAGAGCTAGGGAACCGAAAATTGTATTGCGAGCGAATTCGCCGTCAGTCGCTCTCGTATTCATATTCCCCCTGCGCTACCTCAGGAGCAGATTCAAGCCAGTCTGTCTCTGGGTTGGACTCTGGGAAGCAAAAGGTACATGGGTGAGACTCCCTAGACTGCTCCTCATACTCCTCTGTTGACATGCTCTGGAAATGGATCATCACTTTCGCCTTCTCGCCTGCGAGCTTAACGTCCCCGAGCCGGGGATCCAGCCTGTTCGGTCGGTCATCTCCGCACGGACCTCTTGAATGCAATGAAATTGCTGCGAGACAGATTGCCGTCAAAGAGGTGAAGGCGCTATCTATTGGAGATAGCTTGGCATTTACGAGGGCCATTAATTGTCCTATGAGGTGTTCGATTTCGAGTCCTTTTAAGCAGTCGTCGGATTGGTAGATTCTGAGTGTTTGCAGCGTCCTGTTGAATGAAGTTATCAGTCTTTGGGTTGCATCACAATTTTTGGGGCGTAAGGTAAGTTTAAAGGGACAATGCTACCGCTGCATGTCTTGAAATGTATGGAGTTGGCGTTCAACCCATGGATGAAAGGATGTCGAAGGTATGCTTACGGTGGAAGTAGTTCCAATAGATCAATCCAATCTGTAATACCCCCCCAGCAAACATCCCCTACAATGCTGTAATCCGCCAGATAATCTATCTGGGACGGCTTGTGTGTGGACATATCTACAAGGTCCTTGTTATTAAGCAAGATGTTTGCGAGTTTCGGAAAGTTGTGTAACGAATGCTGGGGCATGAGACCGCTTATTGGCAGCTGGCTCGTCTCGCAAAAACCCAGGGTTTCGAGACTCCACTTGGAATGCTCTAGAAGTGCTGAGAGGATCTTGTCATCGCTGTTCACCCCCCGAAGAGAGCGCAGGGAGTGCGTTGCGCCAATGAAGCTGGCGACTGTTTCTGGAGCCAGATCACAAGAGCCGACTTTAGGTTTTATAATTAGCGTTTGGCTCTCAGTTCTATGAATCTAGACAATCTGGACGGCTTACAAGTCAGCTTCTGGCAGGATGACCGGCCTGTTTCCCATTCCCAGATGTACGGATCAGGACCTCCAACATCTTCTTCATCGTTCTCTAGATCAGACTCCGGATCATTTTCCTCTTTTCTCAATGAATTTAGGGTTAACTCCTCAAGGGCTGGTAGTAGAAGCAAGGGTGCAATGGCACGCGGATGCGGGTAGTATACATCATGTGGGTGCATTGAATCGTTACAATACCCCACAAAGACCCTCTTTAGGGCTTGGAAACAAGGCCATTGGGGAGAGGGAAGTGGCGCTAGTGCTCGGAGCGTAGATGCTAACATTCTAAATGGATGACTCCGAGGGCTCCTATCCTCTGATCGCCAGCTATCGTATTCGACAAATACAGCTTTGTTCAGCTTTGGTGACATGGCCATCAGGAGCACTTTTTGAGGCTCATCACTTCCAGACTGTAGTCGTTCCATCCATTTGTCTACCAAAGCTTCTTTGAGGTGCAAGAGGTTGGAAAGCTTGCAACGGTAGCGCTCGAGTTCCTCGTCGGTGTAGAAAGTAGTGTCAAGATGAGAGTAATCATGGCGTTTTTTCAAAACAAGTTCCCAACGGTGCCAATTTGGGCTCCACCATTCTTTGAATTTCTCTCTCAAATACCAGATGTCCAAGGACCGAATGTACCATAGCATCTCTGGCTCGGAAAGACTACCCCGCAACAATAATGGGATGGTCATTGGGTTGCGATCGTGAACCACACGAAGCTCTGCTCGACGCTGTTTGTGTGCTTTCAATGCCTTTAAGGAACAACGTGAGAGGACGTTGCAAGTGCATGCCAAGTCCATGACCGTTTGAGGGTGTACGAAGCCCGAGATTTTGCAGAGTAATTCGTCCGGTAGCGACAATAGATCAGGCATCTTTCCGACGGGAGCTGGATGTATGACGCTGTCGAGAAATGATGGGAATGGGGGGGTTTTGAAGATGACAGGAATCCTATTGGGATGACTGCGCCTCGCTCCTGTTGGGTCTAGTAGGCATCCAAGTACACGTGATCACGAAAGTTCAGAACTTTGTGCCAGCCTTGGAGTCGGTCACGGTCAGGGCGAGCAGGGCGAGCAGGGCAAATAGATATCGGCTAAGAGCTCCACAGACGCTGTGATCTTAAGCATGCACCGAGAATGTTGTAATTCAGGACTTATGCTGAAAGGAAGCTCGAGTATATTGTCGGAACTCGGAAAGTACCCCGAGTGCGCTGTTCGGAAGGACCCGTATATGCAGTCACCTAGTAATGAAAGAGCAATCTTACATGCGGGATCCATCTTCATTAATTCTACTTTACCAATGTGACTTCGCTCTTAAATTTCGTGCTTAATAAGTCGTCGCGTCTACGCTTCATAGACGGGTTTGAAATTTGGGACCACCTATACCGTTGTCAGACGATAAATCGTAGAGGGTCGAATTTTCGGCATTGCGTATGATGGTTGATCACTGTGCAGATTCAAGCCGCCGTAGAGGAATGCTTTCCTAGCATGCTAACCTGCTCTTTTCTAGACGCAAAAGGCCACTCGTGTAGTAAAATGGGGAGCAAAGTGAGGGGGAGGAGCACTTTACCCGCTCCCGAGTCCCTGTAGTTATCTCACGAGCTCAGACGAGGTAGGTATCACTCTGGGAGATACATATCATGAAGATGATAGTGCCCAGGTCCTGACCGCATTCTTAGCCGCAGAGAGCCAGGCCGTTTTCTCAACATTAATAAAATCGTTTGCAACAGCGTAGAGATAAAGATCGTCATTACAGCAATGCCCGTAGCAACTTGCGGCGACGGCAGCAGCCAAAGTGCCAACTAAAATCTCCTAGCGAAGTGTAATTTGCAGGAACCACGGCCGACGAACTTGCCCGAAAAGCTGCCCATCTCCATGTTCTGTCTGAAAACTGCTAGGGACTCCTTCAATTTTTCAACTTCATCTAGAATACTCTCGTCATTCCAATCACCATCAGAGCCTGTAGCAGCGAGCTCTTCCAGGGCTTCAGTGTCACGACCTTTCAAAAGCCGAATATGTAAAGACTCGGGAGCGATTGCAAGTATGGTTTTTGTAGGATGACTGAAGGACAGCGAGTCGATTGCTACAAAGATCGAGCAACCATGTCTTCCCAAGTTCCCCATTGCTGTGGACCCCCGTCATTGCAGCAATAACAGCAGTCTCCCCCATGCCGAGATGAGCTCGGGGTCCACCCGTGCTGAGAACAAGTCTGGATGGGGAAGATGACGTATCGTCTGAGCTTAGCGAGCAACACAGTCCAGGTCATCGGCGAGGGACGACTGCTGCTCTATTACCCACTGGTGTATTGCCCCGGCCGTCTCTTTACCCAACCACATTTTGACCATAGCTAGTTCCTCTAGTAGTATATAGCTCTTTTGTATCAGACGCATGACATTCCCTTGGAACACCCTCAGTACGTAGCCGAGCCAACGCTCATCGGTGTGAACCGGTATTGGCACTTCCACTTGCATATTCAGAGGCATTCGAGCGTAGGGGGGTGGACGATATCAGTGCAAACCGTAGAAGTGCCTGCGGTCAATGTCAGCCAGCGATCTTTACAACGGAGTCGGTAAAAGCCAACCTAGTTCCGGCTATTGACCCTCAGCAATAATTGGCTGCCGGTCGTTCACGCCATGGTGTAATCGACATTGTACCTTCTACTTCAATGACTGGCCACTAAAGTCCGAGTCTCACGCAGTGCAGTGTTGAAGTGCGCTGGAGGGCACGCTGTCAATGGATATCCCCTCTGGTCTTCTGACGCAGCGCTACGATGCATGATGTTACCCGGCTGGCAAGGGACCGCCATCGCCGAATGTGTTCCTATCGAGAAAGACGAAATATGTATGAGGGGTTGCGTCTTCTTCAAGAGGGGTACGGCATGCCCTATTTGACCGTTCTCTCATGGTATGGAGGGTGGTGGAGCTGCTGGGTGAGCTGTCGGATCCCGCTGCCCTACCTAGTCTCTAGAGTACCTTAGCCTTGAGCCAAGGCCGGGGAAAGAAAAAGTATAACTTTAGGTAGTTTCCACTATAAAAGGACAGGTCCCAATATCATTGTCACATTTTGGAGCATGCCTACCCTCTGGCATGGTCTTGGTTTGAGGCATAAGTAGCATATTAGCTAACATGTCCACACTCGCTCTCATGCATATGACGGCTTATGCAAGGGTACGCGCGCCTTTGCGCGCTAATATTGCTAATCCAAACCACCTCGTTCATACAAGGTTTTTTCTGCTCATCTTCTCTCCGTGAACCGCGATAATCAAACTTTGATTGCGAGTGTCAGAGTAATGGCCGTTGCTGTTGCAAGACGCTATTTCTCAGCTACACATTTCCTCAGTCTTCCACTCTACTGTCCTAGATCAAAATCGCTACTGGAAAATTTCGCCCATAGAGTGAGAAATGATGAGTACGCAGACGGAATTCCCCGTAGAGCCTTTCGTTTGCCAAATACATATCACATTAACGTTGGAGACTTGAGACTTGAGGCCTCCCATGATGTCAAAGCTGCTTCGAAGTTGCTGCACAGCCTCGACATACGGCGTATTCTCAAGCATGCTGTCCCATGCACAGCCACCGTCAAAGCCAACGATGCGCTAAATGAAGAAGACGACGTAAAAAAGACACGTGTAGTCTTTGGCACTCGTCCCGCCTCTCCAGATCTCACTCACTGGACTAGCCGGGATCAGGTCGGCTAGGACTGGGAATATCCACAGTTTGAGCGGTACAATCAGCGACCCTTCTGGCCGTTTGAGAGGCTTTATCCGCGGTGTCCGCCGGGAATTCGCCTCCGCTGGTTTACGATTCTATTCGGGCGAGTCAGGCAACGAAGACGAGTACATGGAATGGAGGCAGCCGTGGTATGACGTGCTCAATCGCAGAGGCGCCCAAAAGTGCGAGACATTCGTGGATCATGCCGGCAAAACCGTCAGAAAGCAAATGCAACTCGAATTCGATGCCGAGGCCCTCTTCCAGCGCTACGAGAACTTCGACATTGCGAGTAATATCATTATTGAAAAGCTCAGTCTATGCAAAGAAGGTCGCATTAGAACCTTTGGAGGTGACAAGAAGGAGTTTGTGGCCGATGAATACTACAAAGAGATCGGCAGCATCCCATTGCCTCAGTAATCGTGACCTCAAACTATCACTCCTCCCCAAGGACACGGACAAGCCTTTACCTGCCATTACACCAACAACGAGCTCGAACCGGATCCGTCCCAGATTTTGATCGAATATCCGGACTTAGAGTGACCTATGTATCTCTACGAGAAAGAACAGGCAGACTTTAGTCTTGTGGGAAATGACGCCGGACACGAAATCGCAGACAAGAATGAAGGGTGCGACTCAGGCGGACAGTATCCCGAATCGAAATCGTTCAATCGCGGGCGTAGTTTCCTCATCGCAAGGTCTTGCTCGACAATGCAAACTTAGAGCAATCCCTATGCTTTGTCACCCAGATGCCTCAACAAACCTCGGCTTCGTGGGAACAGATGTCAGACTCTGCATCGCACACAAGCACCCCAAGTCTCGCTGAGGCGGTGTCGCTTGCGGCATGAGAGACAACAAGCACGCTCATGCCCTTGCCCAGAACACTTCGGAACTCGGAGCATCTCCACAACTGCCTCTGCTCTACTCCGCCAGCCCATCCGGGTCTCCGGACAGCAGCTCCTATAAACCCCTTCCCCTCCCAGGGAAGCAGGACAAGCGCCCCTATCCCATCGTCTGGCTTGCCTCCTTCGCGCCGGCGTCCTACCTTAGTCCCAAAGGCTAACAAGTTAGCGCTGGAACTAAGCTCAAAAAAGTCTAGATCGCTTCGCGGACTTTTGTTGTAGGACGCCTGCTCCAGAAACCCCGTTTTTATCCAAAACGAGCTTCGTGTCAACAAATTTTTGAATCAATCACAGATCCATCAATTCTCATCAAAACCACTTAGAAATATATACTACGACGCGTAGAATTATATAGCGAATTCGTTAGTAACAAAATCTAACTCCCTACGGCAATATTCCGCGTTGTATACCTTACTAACCTTCGAGGACAGTTGACACCAGACCTATTACGTTCCCTATCTAAATGACCTAACCAACGGGTTACCTCTTTCCGGCAACGGGTCTCGGCGCTAGATTTCCTATCTCTCAGCGTCCGAGACCCTCCAAACACGGCATTCAAATCGAATTATCAATGATAGAAAGGGGGGGAGCATGTTGATCAAAAGTCCTAAACATGCCAAGACTTTTCGGATCCGGACCCGGACCCGATAGCCAAACTTGGGCCATCTTCCGAATATTACTATAAATTTCAGTATTCTAACTAGGGCAGTCGATTTTCGCTGTAGGCTTGGCATATTTAGAATAGAATACAAGAAACAGGGGGTTTTTGGTGCAGACCCCCTGCGGGGACCGACTCACTATGCAGCTAAAAATTAAAGTCACGGTCTAAGCAGGGGGTCGAAAGCTAATGGAGACAAACTAATAGTCGCCTATTTAGAGTAGGGTTAAGCCCCAGAAGTACTTTATGACCTGCCTTGCATCCTGAATACCAGAACGACAGATATAAATGTAAAGGAGCATCACTCAGCATCCTATACTGCTCCCGAATTGATAAGGCAAAAAGATTTAGCGGCCTGAAACTTGGTAGTTTTTCATGAATCCTACGAACCGACAAGTTCGCGCATACCGTCGACATCAGAGTATCTCAAGCTGGCAACCAGACCAACAGCAAGGCCAAATTCAAGTGGCGTAATGCTAGTGATATTCTCCCACTACCCTCAAAGGCGTCGTTGGGTCCCCAAATGATATACAAGCAAGCATGGTTCTTCTTTGGACTGCGCTACGACTTCTTCCAGATGAGCGAGCCAAGCATGGATTTTCATAGTGTGGGGATTGTAGGAGTGGATGTGGCGCTTTCATTTGGATCAATCAGGAAGGACTCAGAGAAGATGAACAAGGTCTGTTTGGTAATTGTACTGGCCATGTCCAGATCTTTGCCTCTTCTCTTCGTTCCCATTATGCATCGACACGAAAGACGACTTTAGCATATCCAGACCCGGAGACAGCAGGCGTTGGAAAGACACGGCTTTTACCTCATCCATGACCTAAGGAGTGTCCCCGCCAGCTGACCACGTGCGAGACATTCTGTCGGCATCATCGCGCTCCAGATCGACAAGTCAAAATTGCAGTCAACACAGCAATCACTCAATCGTCAGTCCACCAAAGCGAACGTCCAACCCCTCCCCCGGATCCGCCTGCTCAGCCGTCGGCTTCGCAGCATACACCCCAACCCAACACTCCTCCCCCTCCTCCTCACCAACAACCACCCCATCATCCCTAACAAAAGGCCACTTGATCTCCCTGATCGGCCTCCTCCTTCCCCCCTCAACCAGATAAACCCACAAACTCGGCACCTTCTTCGACCCCGTCCCCGTTTCCCCAGAACCCACAACAGAAGGAGGAGGTTCCCTCGCAAACTCCACCGTCACACTCCCCCCTTCCTCCTCAATCGTTGCCAGGCTCCAATCCGCCCACCTCTCCGCCGCAACCACACTGGCACAAGCGCGCCCATCAAAGAATTCGACGCCGGCTTTGACCCATTTCTTCACACCGTCACTTTCTGGGCGCGCGAAGAAGAGCCCGCCCTGATCGTACAGCGTCTTCCACCCCGCGGAGACGGTAACGCGGGCGCGGCGGAACGTGGCCAGGGGGAAAGTACGGTAGAGGATCGGGGCGGTGAAGATGTCGGTGTGGGGCGGTTTGCGCCAGATGTCGGTTTGGGGCGGTGCGGTGATTGTGAAGGGGACGATTAGTGGGGACGGGGGTGGTGAGGAGGCGGTGCTGTTGTTGGCGTAGTGGAATGTCATTACTTTTGTTTTCCGACGTGGAGGTGAGTGTGTACGGGGTTCCAGAGCTGTGGAGAGGGAGGGGTGAGACCCCGCCGGGCTTTGCCCTTTCTGGAAAAACACCTAGAGTAGCGTACCGGTACCTAGGTACGTAAGGTATCTACTAATTGCACGAGACAGGGAATAGAGGAAGCGCATCCAGAAAGAATAGGAGACATGACAGCTGTCCAAAGAACCAGTGAAGCCTGCAGGACCGGCGGTACACCTCTAGGTGATAGGTCTCGAAATAGAAGCTAAAGCCTTGAACCTTTGCGGTGGAGTTTGATTCTGGCCGATATCATTCACGATCACAGTATGATCCGGCCTTGCCTTGCCGAGTTCGAAGTCCCAGGGTAAGCAAAATTCAAGCAAGGGTGTGAGGCATTCTCCTCGATGCATATCAGATTTGCCTGATTTGAAAGCAATCTTACAGATCCCAATCTTGCGGCCCAAGCAAACATCGCAGAGAGAGGCATGACAAGTTCTCGGTCATCTTCAAGATAGCGTTTTGTAAGGAAGAGTTGTGGCCATATCATGGCAGGCACCAAGAAGAAATGACCGTGCATCAAGACGGGAAGCGTAGGTTGAGACTGTATAAGGTAAGGTAGTCAGTCAGTCAACTTCCAGTCCCAGCGGATTCCAACATTATACAAGTATTATTATATTAGCAACTTACGGGAGAAGGAGCCTAGCAATGAGGTCTCACGACGGGCTTTGGCTCTATGATCCAAGGTAAGGTCATCGTTGGGTAATGGCATCAAGCTGGACAAAGTCATGAGGGGAATCATCACGCCTGCTCTCATTAGCAACCCATACTTTGCGAGGCTACAGAATCACAGTATTTTGTGCCCGTGACCGAAGAACGACAAGGCGTTATATATGCAACGTTCTCGGTGAAAGAAGTCTGAACTTGGGCATGGTAAGTGAGGTACATCAGGATTGATTCGACCAAGGCACTTCATTGAGACAGATGAAGTCCAGCCTCATCAGATCAGCGATAGTATGTTAAGTGATTTAGCATCTGTCCGCTATCACCTCGCGTCCTGAGCCTCATTATCGCGTCGACTTTCTAGGCTGTGGGTAGAAGCAACAGAGAGAGTCAGAGACAACCAAGTCGCCACAATCCAACATCATCCATGACCGAGTATGGTCGAGATCGTCTGACTTGAGCTACATTGATCAATGATATCAAACCGACTGGATTAGCTGCATCGCGATAAGATAAAATTTGACAAGCAGGAAGCGGGCGTTTAGAGTATGCCTCTTCCTGTCGCATAAGCTCATTCTGCTGAAAGCCTATCGATTAAATTATCATCATTTGAAAGGATCGCAAGTCGCGATTAGATCAACCACAACATGCGGCAAATTGCGAGGCTACTACCGATCTTGCATCATAGTTACTCTACCTGAGCTCCATCAGACTTTCTTTGCTTCAACATCGTCAATCGTGTTGGTCGATTATAATATCATTAACAGCCTCGCAGCCCGGCGCGGACAAATGCACACCTATTGTACACCTTGCACGCTCTTTCTCCAAATCCTTCTCAACGTCCCGACGGCGGTGCTCTCGCAGTCCGAGGTTGGGAATGAAAGCTTCACTTCACTACGAGACGCCACGAATCCTTCAGACGGTCTCCGAAGCTTAAGCTCCCTCTCTTCACCAATCTCTTTGATCTATGACGTCTTCGGTTCTCAACTCCCGTCTCTTGCGGTCAACAGCGCTTTCAACGGTGCCATCACCAGGATACAACCTTTCCTTCAGACTTGTCCCACCGACCCGATTACGAACGATAACTTTCAGTACCGTCCTGTTGGCGGTAGTGTACAGATTGGGGTTTCCGCGGCTCCGCAACATGACCTGTCATGGCAGCAATTGAATTCCGTGCTGCGTCAGGTTGCCAGTTACATGAATGGTAATCTAGGAAGACGGCCGCGTATGCAAGAGCTAGCATTCGAGATAAAAAGGAACGGGGTCAAGATCGGAGATGGACTTGTTTCTTACCGCCCTTCCCGCGGCGTCGATTTTTTGAATTCAACGCTGGCCGAACTGACCAACTCGAACGACACAAGGCTAGTATTGGCTGCTCTGGATCCCTCGGTGGATTCACTGACAGCAAACGCCATCCCGTTTCCAATCCCCGACTCTCCATTCACCCTAATTTTCGGCTTCCTTGGCGACGCGATTCCCGCCACAAATGTCTGGGCAGCCTTCGAAAGCGTCCACGTGGAGATACTTGAACCCTTAGCTCAACATCCCGCCTTGCCTATCCCTAACAACAAGTTCGAGTACGAGAAAGACGGAATCCATCTCGCTGTAGTCGCAAACATGGGCTTCATCATCACATGGAAGCATTTGTCATGTATCTTGGGCGGACTGATCGGTTTCATGACCGGGACGCCAGAGCACTACCAGCGTTTGATATGCAACGTCATGTTTGCGGGCCTTGGTAATGTGGGATTGGCGTCAGTGTGGTATCAATCCCCAGGCCCGGAGGTGACATAGAAGGCTCTGCTCTACACAACCAGCTCATTGCTGCCGATCCCGAACTCATCCACTCCCACCCCGTTT
Source organism: Evernia prunastri (assembly GCA_003184365.1). Taxonomy (NCBI): domain Eukaryota; kingdom Fungi; phylum Ascomycota; class Lecanoromycetes; order Lecanorales; family Parmeliaceae; genus Evernia; species Evernia prunastri. Next base: position 72,259 of record NKYR01000006.1, read on the forward strand.
TCTGTTCAAGGAACACCAATCATCATCAGCTTCCAAAACATTGGCAGGTCAATACCATGGCCCGTGCCCGACGACGTCATCTGGGCAGTTCTGGACGAGATCGGTCCGTCCTCCAATGAACATGGTCCTGAGCCTCTTCCGAGAACTGAAAGGCGTCCGCATTCAGACCTTTGCAAATGTGCCTCACCTTATGTCCTGAATCCAGCTCTATGACATTCTGTAGGACCTGATGCTACATGTGACCGGCGCCGAAGGGGAAGACCAGCATCATCGGGTCCTGTCTTTTGATGTGAAGAATGTCTGTCCGGGCAAAATTCGCTTGCGGAACGCTTGCGTATCACCGCACAAGGTGATAGTGCGCCTAATACTGAGCAGAGCCGGGGAAAGCAGAGCTCATCGCGCGTCCTTTGCGGATGATGAGTGCTTCCAGATCTTGTAGTTCTACTGAAGAGCTGCAGAGACTGGAGAGTAGGGGACGATGCTGTAAGATGTGGCCAGCGGAAGGACTGTAAACTGGTTTCCACCGTGGCCGTTTATATTTGGATTTAGTCAGGGGTCCATGTTGCTAGGCAATTGTGTACATAGCCCACAACAATCTGTGAGTCTCAGGCAGCAGCTGTTGATTCTTGGCAACTGTTCGGGTTGATGTCCCTACTGCTCACTCATTACCGGTTTGATAATTTGGAACGATCCAGAAAATTGGGCTATAGCCCAATATCGGTTCCGTATCTACATATCGCATTCGTTAGTTTGCCCATAGCCGCGTAGACAATTATTCTTTCGCTCTGGAGCGCATGATTGGCGCTTGTGGGCCCTCGAGGCGCAGAGTCGAGAAAACAGACTTACAAGGACCTGCCCTTGACATTTCACCACCAAACACCATGAGGCTAGCACCTAGCCTCTCTCTTCCGGTGCTCACGTTCTGCACCGCAATCGCTCTCACCACCCGCCCCAGCCAGACCAGCAACAACAACAGCAACCATCCGTCTCCAGTTACCATCCCAGAGATCAAAACCATGCACTGCTTCCCCATACCCGGCCACATCTCGCTCCGCGCCTGCGCTGGCGCCATCCTCCGCCTCCCCATCGACCACACCGTCGGCATTTTCCACAGCGGCCTTCCTTACGATGGGTTCAGCCTCCCGGTCTCCCGAACGTACAGCGGGTGCAAGGCCGTTGTGGCAATGTACGACGACAGGAGAGACATGGACAGGAGCAGTTGGTTGGCAGTTGGTCGAGACGCGGCGGATATGAATGAGTGGTGTGCGAACAGTGCTGGGTCGTCGAGCATGTATGGGAATGCTTGGATGAATACTGGGGAGCTTGATCTGATACGGATTAGGTTGCGTCCCGCTGGGTTGTCGGAAATCAGGAATGGAACGATTGCGGACGAGATACTGTAGCTTTGTTTCAACGATTGGTCCTGGTCGAAACGGGCCAGTGTCCGTATTGATTAAGTTTGCAAAAGATTTTCATGTCGATTTCTGGCTGGTTTTCTCTCGCTACGAGGGTTAAAGAATTAGTGCACACATGAAGGAACGGCGGCAAAGCATCCGATAGACAAGTCGAACAAATAAGCTGCCAAGTCGATCAATGCTTCGCTTCGTGTTTTGTCGCGAAGCATCAGGCCATGAGCTATAAAATATCTCTGTTTTGGGTCCTAACCCAGCATCATCAACTAAGGCCAACGGTTGACAGTGGCTTGGTCTTGAAAACCTTACGACATAATACTGATATAGTAGGAAAGCTTGCCAGCCATTAACCCCGAAATTATGTCATCTTTTCCTGACAGTCATCCCCCTTATTGCAGCCAGAGGGTAGAGGCAAGGAGCCAGGATTTCCGGATCAGATATATCAAACCTGTAGAGTCAGAAGAACCCTCAGCGAAGAGTCTCCTGATGTCAATGTCTTCTGCGTACTTATGAGCCGGGCGATGATCTGTACTCTTGCAGGCGTCGGTCTCTTCGCAAGACGATTTCGACGATCAGAATCGAAGTCGAGGCTCTCATATAGCAAGTTCATCATTGGCTATCATCCGGTGAGTGAAAGCTGGCCCGGTACGATTGAATGTAGCGATCTCGAATAGTAGCCTTAGACCTGACGCCCAGAGCGATTATATTCGCATCTGTGTGGTGGAACTGGAGAGACCGGAAAGTCTTATTCCTCAACAGCCCACCATTGATTCAAGATCCCACCATCCTCTGCACTTTCTCCAGCAAGACCTTGCTCTCGCGGCCAAGCTTCCTCTGCCCATCTCTGCCCCCAGATCTTGCTTTAGCCATGGCTTTGCGAAACCTCTCCCTCTCCTCAATCTTCGCCTCCCGCTGCCGACTGCTTTCCTCGTATTCCTTCTGACGCCTTTCGTTTTCTTCCCTGCGTTGTTGTGCCAGAAGGGTTTCTTTTCGAAAAGGCACCGACTTTGGGCGTGGTGCTTTCCTCTGTCGCGGCTGCTGGTGCTGGTGCTGGTGCTGCTGTGTATCTTTCTGTTCTTTTGGCGCAGGCTCAGGCTCATCTAGCAAAGCCTGTCTTTCAGGGTGCAGCTCTAGTGAAGCAGAGGGTTCCTCCGGAGGAGGGGTTGAGGAGTGGGTGGAAGGTTTGGTGTCAGTCGTTGCTCGTTCTTTGAGCTTGCTATAGGATTTCTTGACTTTGGCTTTCCGTATAAGATCTTTCTTGATCTTCTGGACTGTCCATTATTCAGTACATAAAGCTTCCTTCTTATGGGGAAATTACCTTTACGACGATAGGTACCGTCGGGTAAATTGGCAGGTCCGACAGAGAAACCCTTTTTGGGTCTCTTGGCTTGTGGTCCTAGGTGGTCAGGCTCAGCTTCGACTATTGTTCTTTTAGGTGCCATTTCTGGTAAAGGAAAGAGCGGGGGAGGAAGGGGGGGCCGGAAGCAGAGGCGTTTATTGAGGTGAGCGGTTCCAAAAACTCGAGATAGAGGCTACTTGGAGCATGACCGGGAAATTCTTGGCGGTATCTTCTAGCGCCTTGGCACGTGATTTGGAAAACTACCGAGGGGACGTGTGCACTATTGTGGCATCAATGAAGCATTCGCGATTTGGCTCTAGTCGCATATTTCTCAAAGCATGAGTTTGCAAGGGAGATCAGCAACGGAGTGCAGTATGTGAAATGGGATGCGGGTCAGATGCACGACAGTGATTAAGACGATTTTCAAAATGCGCATGATCGAGATTGTGCGCTAGTCTGTGAAAGCAAGAAGAAGGGGAAGGGGAAGGTCAAGTGGCAGTTGGACCTTAGAGGGGAATCGGATGTTCAGAAGGCGAGGTGAAGGCGAGAATCTTATGCTTAGGTTGATGCGTTTGTAGATACAGTTCTGATCGTAGCCACAAGTATACAAGTAGGTAGGAATCTTTGCTCAACGGTACATACAATCGCCGCCACCGCCCTCTTCCCTCAGACTTCTCCGTTGCCCGCCACTCTACTACGGTAAATGCACCGCGAAGGATCCCAGGACGTAATTGGCTAGAGATGTAGACTGATAGAGCAGTAGCCGCGCTCCTCGGCGGAGGCGTCGCTGGTGCAGTTCAAGTGGAAAGATGCTTATGGGGGTGATTCAGAGCTTCCCGAGTAGACATCTTCTAGACGGTGACGCGGACGGATCGTAAATATCGGTGGAGGAAGGTTGGCGGTGGGAAGCCCAGAGCCGATTGGAGAAGAAGTCGGACAAAGGGGATGAAGACGTTGAGAGAGATCGTAAGGATGATGAAGATAACAAGCCGGGGCGCGGGAGGGGGGGGGATGGCAGAGAGCGGGCCACTGAGAATGACGGGAATAACGGTTGTGAAGACAGCGGAGGCGAAGCTGGCCATAAGCTGAGGCAGTGTGTCCTCGAGTGGCTGGATGAATCGTGAGACCTCGTCGTTACAATCTTCTAATCGGGCTTTGGCTAGAACGGTGTACGAGTTGCGGTTGCTTATGACTTGCTTCATGATGTTTGCTGGTCGTTTATTACCCTTCCCAATGGAATGATTTAATCTTTGTGGGCTGCATGTCTTGAGGACATGATGAATGCGCTTATAATACTTGTAATTCATACACGATGGCCAGATATTCCGCTGTATGTCATATCCACGGTTCACAGATATCCAAAATGAGAAACAGGGGGGAGGGAAGGGACAGGGTGCGCAGGGTTCGTTTCGCTCATCGATTGACTGTTGTCGCGCAAGCATTTGAGGACGGTGTTGGGGATGTAAATTTCGACTAGACAGCTGGTGGCTAGGTGACATGGATGCATCTTGAAAATGAGAAGGCTATGGCTCCGGGCAGCGCATAGTGAGGGAGGTCGAGTCGAGACATGTATGATACGGGTGATGTAGCGATACTGGTGCGTGCTCGATCTGGGCATGGCATGTGATCAGGTTTCAGCGGTGACATTCCTTTGCAGAGACTATGTCCTCGTTGCTGCATCGTGCCTGCAGGCTGGAGCATCCTGTGTGTGAGCTAAGCCTTTTCTCTAGCTTGATGGACCACATTCCATATACTTCGAGTATATGTCTTTCCGGCAGGTGACTGCCATACAGGCCCAACGTATTGTCGCTAGAGATGTAAAAGCTGAAATGGAATATGGGCGTGTCCATCTGGGAGAGGTGGATAAGTTCCTTGAGAACGGCAGACGTAGCTGAGTAGAGGAAAAAGAAGGCTTCTGTTCGGTGAGGTTATCAACGCCCATTTAACTAAGATAGCAAAGATAGACTAACTCTGAACTGATCCTAAAGGCGTCAGCCTTCCTGGTTGAGGTATTCCATTCATTGCGCACGACCAGATCAGGTCTAAAGAACAGAGGATAAAATTTCACAAAAAGTAAAGATACGATGCGTTGGTTACATGACCATCCCGTTTGCCCGTGTACTGAAGGCAATTTTCCGAGACGAGAGAACTTGCAATAGGATCTGTATGATAGCCTTTGTGACAATGTTGATGCTGCATACTCGCCTAGGCCAGGCTTTAAGAGCTAGCAATGCAATATGATAGTCGGCGAAGGTGAAGAACGATGCGCAGTCAAAACATGGTCCCGTCGTCAAAGCATTGACCGGTCTTCTTGAGTGAAGCGCTTCAACCTGGAGGTCGCTTTTGGCAATATCGCTGCTGAGCACACAAGCTTAAAATAACAACTTCAAGCATTAGTCCCAACCTGAAACGAGAACGACGCCTGTATAATCTACGTAGTACAGGTTTTCGTGGGTATTTCTTCCGAACGTTCAATGAGGGGACAGGGAACCTTGGAACCCAGATCTTGTATCTGTGGGTGCTTGCTCGAGCAGCGAATACAGTACATAGTGATGCTGCGGTCCGACTTTATGGGAACGAGGTGTTATTTGCGCTGCAATATGGCCCGAGTCGGCTGAACGGTGATTAGTACAGTAAGACTCTAACGAGAAGGTCGAAGCTCTGTGGATGATCTGAGTTGGCATTTTGAGCTGAGAGAGGAGCGCTTGGAAATAAAGCTCGAAAATCTCTCCTTGCGAAATCTGGGGTAAAGGAAGTGGGCATACTTGGATTGGGGACGGTCGTGCAACACGTTACATGATACCTGCGCATATTGTTTTCCTAAGAAATGGTATGGAGAATGGGTACCTTGGTTGTACTCAGATAATAATATTCCGACTTTCTGTGTCTCGCAAACCGGCTGCATATTAGCAGATCAGACCTACAACAGGAAAGAAGACCGAGATCATGTAAGTAGATAACGGGGTTCTTTGATGTTGTCATGTATGCGTGAGCGGTTTTTTGCGTGTGAAACAAGTGAACTGCAAAGAATCGGCGTTCCCTCTGGAGCGGCAACCCGACACGAGCCATGGTGGTAGAGGTTTGATACATGTTTTGGAGGTAAGACATGGTCGGTCACCCTCTAATCCTCGTAACATGGGATTTAATAGAATGACAGATGCAGTGCTGCTGTGCCAACGCTTGGAGCCTCGTCTGATGAGACTGCCATCCGGGTGTCTGTGGCGGACCCGAAAGGCACAGCAACCACCTATATTTAACACGATCCGAAAGTTTGCAGGGTTCATCTGTGAGTGCGAGAGGAAAAGGCTTTTTGCATGAGACGGCGCAGATGAAGTCTGCTTGTAGCTAACGAATGAAAAGGAAGAGAAGAGGTGTTCGTCAAACAAAACCAATAAGGGGTAGGCGCTTTTACCGCAATGCAGGCTAAGTTCCAAAGAAGAAAGGATCGGCTTGGTGGCTATCTCGCCGTCCAGTAGATGCAGTGAGTGACATGAGAAGGAGTTCCTTCCAAGGCATTCGAAAAGGGTGACCCACCAGGCGAATGAATGAGTGGTTTTCCTTGAAATGAAATCGCCGAGAGTGGTCATACCTGCGAGCGGATAGACCACATCTTCGGCTAAGCCAGGCCGATTAATAAGCATGAATGACAGAGGGAGTTTGGGGATTCAGGTAGAAAATTACGGCGGTGTGGTAAGACTGGTACGTAGGTTGCAACATGTAAGAGCAAGCGTAGAGTGTGCCAGGGTAGACCTACGCCGTCTGTGGAACCTACCTACCTCGTAACCTACCTACTGGTGGGAATGCATAAGCGCATGAGCAAGAGATCTTGGATGGGGATATTTTGGGATGCGATCCGTGTCTCGAAAATGTGCGAGTGGACTCGTTTGCATGAAGTGGAGCGCTGAAGATTTGACAGCTGCATATCATTGATGCGATTACACCTTTTCGCGAAATTCCAAGAGTCGCGGAGAAATGTGCGCGTGCAGATGAGACATGCAAGTCTGCACTCTGCAGATTGCAAGGTGAAGCCATTTGGTCTTGGTGGTTGTCAATAATTTAATAGGTAGGTACTTATGGAGTTGTACATGGCGACTCGAAGGAATAATTAGATGGTACTTAGGTACTTTTATGTAGAATACAATAGAGTGATATATAATACGATAATAAGGTAAACGATTAATACGATATTTAAGTCACTTTATGATTGGTTTGGCATGAAAAGAAGCTTGTACTTAGTACTGTTAGTAAAGTACCTAAGGCAAGTACTTGACGGTGGCCGGGGCTAATTGTCGAAATCGGTCATAGCGGCTTTTCGGGGCCACAACCGAGGGTTATACTAAACCCGTTCTTACTGTCTTACCGTCTTACGAGCATAATCAGATGCAAGGCTTCGCGCTGGCACAGTGGCACTTCCTGGAGGCGTTTTGATTTTCACCTCTCCTTACCATATCCACCGTAGCTTTCAGCTCACAGCTGTTGAGCTGGACCCTAGAAAGATCGACTACCTTCATACTACTATACTACTACCTACCTTAACCACCCTACCTAACTACTACCTAGTTACTACCTAATCATGGTACTCGTAGAATAGTTCTAAGTTGGCAGGATACTTTAGAGTATCTTAGGTATGGAAGCCTTTAAAGGATTCGGTTTGGAAAACTACCTTAGAGGTAACGTAAAAAATGCTTCTTTACCCCGCAATCTCCATTATATGATTCGATCATCATCATAATATTGTCCACAGTACTCTAGCCTCATGTGCCTCACACTCTACCCTTGTAAGTCGTACTTTACCTTACAATTTGTTGTTTGGTTTTGGTATTTTTATTCAATCCATCAGCTTCCCCCGTAACTTTGACTTGTCGATCGCTTGGACCTCAATCCCTCAACTTCCTTCTCACTCTTTTCATTCTCTTCCCTTCTCCCTACCTGCCTACCTGCCTACCAGCCTTACCTTCTCCATTCAATTCATTTTGCTTGTCATTCTCCCCGTATTTCACCTCGTTTTCGTGTATACATAGTCCATAAATCTTGGATGCGCAAGCCGTTTCAACCGTGTTTATTAGCCGCTAAAACGGCCTTTCTCGACCCATATTCTCCGCAGACCCATTTACGCGTCCGCTTATTTCATCGTTATATCCTTCCTTTTTCATTTTCTTCTCACTCTGCAGTATCTTATCGTTCCTCGTCCTATACCAAACCTCCATCTACTCTACCTGTAGCGTTGGCTGGTCTTGCAGACAAAGCCCTCCCCCGTGTTGGACTACCAGCAGCTGTCGCTCTCCATGAATCCGCACTGTTGACCTTTGACTCACAATCCTCAACAATACTCTGCCTCTATAGCCGACGCTCAAAATCTCCAAAATGAGCGTCCCAGAAGGAGAAACTGGAGGGGCACTCCCGATCAACAAAGGCATTTATATGGCCATAGCTGCTTTCACGGCAGTCGCATGGTACAATGTCGCCGAACTGAATGTCCAAGTCTTCCTCACTTTCAAGAGACACCGAGGCCTCTACTTCTGGTCACTTCTTATCTCAAGTTATGGCTGTGTGCTGCATGCTCTCGGATTCCTCCTCAAGTTCTTCGGCCTCGTGTCCAGCGATGAGTCCCTCAACGCCTATGTTTCAGTCACAATCATCACCGTCGGCTGGTATTGCATGGTCACCGGTCAGGCCGTAGTTCTCTACTCGAGGCTCCATCTTGTTGTGAGGGAGCAGAGGATCCTACGTGGAATACTTGCGATGATCATCATTGACGCTATTTGCTTCCACATACCTACTACTATCCTGACGTACGGATCAAATACCACGAATTCTGCCAAATACGTCCCCGCATTCAACGTTGTCGAGAAGCTCCAGATGACCGCCTTCTGTTCGCAAGAATTCATCATTTCCGGTGTCTACGTTTGGTCAACCATCAGACTTCTCAAGCCTGTCTACCATGGCCGAACACGAAAAGTCATGACGCAACTCATATGGATAAATCTGATCATCATTGGCATGGACGTTTGCCTGCTTGCCATGGAGTACTCCAACATCTACGAGATCGAAGCCACACTGAAGGCGATGGTCTACAGCATCAAGTTGAAGCTCGAATTCGCCGTGCTCAACCAGCTCATGACCCTCGCCAACTCGACTGTCAATACTCACCAGCAATTGCATATAGAAGATGGCAACGAGAAACCCGCCAAACCGCCCGCAGGTCGTTCTAGATCCACGGAGTACATCAGTAACAAGTACAAGAAGCCTTCGAAAAAGCCGCGAGACAACGCCAAGAGATCCGCTCCTGCCATTGTTCACAGTAGTTACTCTACCTCGCGCGTACCACACCACAGCCGCTCAAATTCGTTTGGACCAAACAACAAGAACCGATTCCAGTGGATACCTACCTTGGATCGAAATTGCATCGTCGAAACCAAACACATAGAAGATACGGAAGAGCGCCAACTTAATGTCTTTACAAACCCCGCCGCCTGCTTTAGGCCTGGCCGACAACGTCCTGACGGCTATCCTCCACACGATGGTCTTGGCGGCATTCCTGACTCATGTCCTGATTCTCCTGAGACGTCACCAACCTGTGACATAGACGGGTCAACCTTGCACAGTCGCCGAGCTCCTCCGCCTCCACACCTCGATCTTACCCACTCGGTAATGCCCAACGGCTTGATACGAAGTACGCGGCCGAGCGTTAGCGAATGGGGCAAAGGACCTGACAACGAGAGCGTCGAGACCAGTCCCAACAGCGACGAGATTCGATTAGATCCCTACGAGAATTCAAGCTATCTTCCACCTCGAAGTCCAGGGAGTGTTAGGGCGGGAAGGGACAGGGCGGCGCGGAGTATCGGTCAACTGGATTTCATGACGAGTGCTTTGAGAGAATAATGTTGTTTGCGTTTGCGCAAGCACAGATGCATGAACAGGCATAAGGCGGCGTTCTGGATTTGGAAACCCAGGATCGGAAGGCATGGAAATCCTGGGTCGGAAATGATTGTGAACGGCGCATGAGGTGACTCGCCCATCGAGGCTTGAGTGGGATTTCCCCAATGATTCTCCTTGGTAGCGATTCTTTTCCACGAGAGCCCTTTTCTGATGACACACTTCCTGTAGATACTACCCCAGACATCTACCTCAGACATACATGACTCTACATATGATCATATTCTCGAGACTGTCCCTCCATTTCTGGACTCGTTTCAAGTTTGCTGCCGTCCGCCCGTCAAGGCGGAAACTTGCCGTCGAAATCCGGAAATACTGCGATGCAAAACCCGTTCATGCTTCTTTGATCTTGCACTCTGACAATCAATAACACCAATTGGCGCATTTGACTCACAATTGCGACGCGTATCCAGCGCATCAGGCGTTTGAGAGTTGAGACACGGCCGAAGAGGAAGAGACTAAACTTAGAGCCGAACTCCGCCCTGAGCCCATTCAGCCTCAACTGGTAAAACCCACCAGCGAAGAACCAGACGAGAAATGCCTTGCCCGTCTTGTTCCCAGGCTGTCAAAAGCAACTGTCTCTCCAGTCACCGTGCTTCAGGCTTGAAACATGGAGCATGGCGGTGCGGAGGCTGCGACGTCTATTCTTACAGTCTTCTCCCGATGCTTTATCTCTTCTTCTACCGCATTTAAAAAGAACGTACCTTTTGTCTCTCTCGTTCTTCTTCCAGATTTATCCTCTCCATCTCGCCGCAACATCTCCATCTCTCTCCTCATTATTGAAGAAACTCTCCAACTAGATCTCCCTTCCGAAGTCTCCAACCATATTCATTCACCATGCGTCCCTCCCGCCAGCAAATGTACGCCGACGACCCCACATTCCTCTGGAAGTACATCCTCCGCTCCCTCGGAATCGTCCTCGCGATAACCAGCATCGCCCTCATCGGCTGGTCCCTCGCCCACCAATCCCCCCTCACAAACACCGCCTACGACGCCTTCGACTACGCCTACTACGACGCCTGGCCCTACAGCGAGGACGTCTCCTTCCTCCCCTGGGAATTCATCACCCTCGGCCTCTCCGCCCTGTGGAACGCGGCCAACATCCTCGTCCTCCTGCGCCGCAACGGACCGATCAACCCAGCCGTCAACGTCACCTGCGACCTCCTGCTCTGGCTCGGCCTCGGCGTCACCGGCGCCTTCGCCGCCGTCCGCGCCGACACGTACCTCGAGTGGTACCCGGGCGACGACGGCGACGGCGGCCGCAAGGGCACCGTCATCGCCGTCGGCGCCGCGCTGGGCTTCCTCGTCCTGCTCGCGCACTTCGCCCTCTTCGTCTCGGCCTGTCGCTACACGAACGCCCGCCGCGTCGATGCCGTCGCTGCCGTCGTCGCGGAGCGCATGCGTGGGGAGATGCTCGGCGGAGACGGTGTGATGCGGGAGAGGAGGGATGTGGAAGCATATCCGAACTCGGGGCTCGTGCCGATTGGCGGGCCGATGGAGCGGTAGGCGCCGTTGCTTTATAGCGTACCTCCCGCGCCGGAGGGGGTGACGGTGGGGAATAGCGGGATGAGGAGGGCGGAGGGGGTCAGAAAGTGTAGCGGCGGAGGAAGATGAGATGTTCGTGTGAGCAACCTGAGGTCGTTGTTGTTGAGGGCTCGGCTAGCGGTGAGAATGTGGCGGCGTTCGTTGGTTTATGCGGGTCGTGTCTATGAGGCTTGAAACAGAAGAAGACACTGTGGTGCAATGGTCTGGGCATTTGGAAGGAATGTCGCATTGCTCTTATAGATGAAGAAGGTGGTGCTGCATATTTTAGCGAGGTGTGGGGTTTTGATAATTATATACCCGTCTGAGATATACATATATATATAGAAAGCCTATTTTGTTTGCCGTCAACGGTGAAAGAACAGTCACTGAGAAGCTTCCCCCCTCGTGAATTCATATCCTGTATAGGCACGAATGCGAGTTACCATCTCTGACCACTCACCTACCGGCTAATATCCTCACTCACGAAGCAATGTCCTAATGAGAAAGACTCAGACACTTCGTGTCAAAAGTCCCGCCCATTCTCCACGCATTCATCCAGAAAACATCGAGCAAAGCAGAGCAGTAGACACCAACGCACAATACATGCCCCGACAAGTATCTTACCCACACAACACAGGTAGAGCATCCTGCCCACCGCGCATGGGAATACAGCCTGCAATGCAAGAGTTCCAAACGCACGGGGGGCCAAAGACAAGTCTCTAACTCGCTTTTGGCCGCAAGGGGCCCACAGAGGTGGAAAAGCGAGGGTAACAGCGAAACAATTCAAGACATTGTTCTTACCTTTCCCCTACCAGCCAGAGCCTTCCTTCCGCTAACAGACCTGAAGGGCTTTTGATCTGGAATCGATGCGGAGGTCAAGCGCTGTAATCGAACGCATGAGAGCGAGACTTGCCGTCGATGCCATTCCAACGATCGGAATCATATCATCTCCATCTCCCTGTCATGTGATTGGAAGCCTCAAATCCAGCTCCCAAATGTCCCCTTTGCTGGCACAGCTCCTGCTTACCGGGTTTGCTGCACCGCACTTCTTTCCCAGTGGATGCCGCTGTCCCTTCAAGGCGAAGGGTAGTCCCCCTTTTGGAAGTCCCTATAGCTTTTTAGAAAGCTACATTGAGATCTGCGTAACAGAAGGCTTGGCTAAACTTGAACCTCCAATCCAACGTGTTCAGATCAATCCTAATGGCATCACCATCGTGGGACGCATTCCACGCAACGATAGTCCACTTTACTTTCTTTTTTGCGCGTGACAGGCCGCTGATCTCGGGTGCTGATGTCTTGTGTGAGCTCCGGAACAATTGCTTGCCCCAAAGTCGCTTCGTAGTTGAGTACTTAATTATGATAGCAAGGAGGAGATGGGAAGGGCGTGGTTTGGGACTTGATGTTTGTTTTGCGTAGATATTAGTATTCACTCAGCTCAGTGAGGTACTTTCATCTCGTTCGATACCCATACATATCACGGCCAATTAGAACCTCAGACATTCATCACCTGACTACTGCTTCTTATACTACCTGCTGCTGCCTTGCGCCAATGTGAGTTGCCACCACATTCATTGACCAATGGACTGTGGCGGCAGATTTGGGTCGTCAAGGTCATAGGCAGAAAGCGATGTGGCGGTCCCAATATCGGACGGCGGTACTGTATCCTTCGTAGAGTCAGCAGTCTTGGCTTCACTGCCTCCTTGATCGTTTAGCGTGTTGTCTCGGTTTCCGTAGCTTATGTCAGTAACTGTACTTGGATTATTCTCAACGTTGTGTTTATCTGAGAGACCCCCTGTAACAGTGAGCCCACTGTCACCATGCTCACTTAGATTACTGTCTGCAACTTCACAACTAGCTTCATCAGTCTCCTGATGAATACCACCCACCCCACGCTTTTCTGGACTATCGTCGGCGACTACGTCGCGGCAAGCCTTCTCCGAGCCGAAAATCATTGCGTTGTCTTGTTCTGTGCTGGTCGGAATAGGCTCATCCGTCGAGGTCAGGTTCCTGATTGATTTCTCGAACCGGGAGCTGATCTGAGCTGTATTCTTCCGGTCTTCTCGAAGCATGCCTAGCCTTGCTTCTTTCTCTTTCTCATCCAAAGCTGCTCTCTGTTCCTGAATATCACGGAGTTCTTCGTCCAGAGCATTTTCGAGGTCGTTCTTGCTTATTTCCATAGCCTGCATCGCAGCCCTGAAGTCCTCCAAGATATCTTGGAGTTTGTTCTTGCACTGCGTATCTTGTAAAGCAGTGGCCAGGTTCAATGCATGTTTGAGCATCCTTTCAATTCCTTTGACGCTTGTCCGAAGGCGATGTACAGCTGCATGACGAAGTGGGTGCGTTGCCCGGAAGACTTCGCTCAATGCCTCCCTTGACCCAAGAGCCGTTGCATCAAAATCGAAAGTATCAAATCGTTGAGGTACAATGGTGGCCCACCTATCAAGCTCTATTGCTTCTGAACAAGTCCAATGTCGCTCTTCCAGCAGTGAGGGGATCCATTTAGCCACCCAGTCGTAGCAGCAGTCTTCCAAGACTTTCTGGACAGCATTGAGCAGCTTATGCTGAGCAGTATAGGACAAGTAGGAGGGAAACAAAGACGGCGATCTGGAGCAAACGGACTCGAGAATGTCTTCGATCGGTCCAGCCTCTTTCATAGCTGTCAGCAGGTTCGACACTTATCGTAGGGCAGAAGTCATAACCTGCAACATTGATCTGTTCGCCACGTTGGCCTCCTTCATATGTGGGTAGATCAGATTGTGAGGCTTCATCCAGAGCCTTCGCTTCTGATCGGACTGCCTCTTGCTCCAAAGCGTCATGCTGTCTGTCCCTGCACGCGGAGGGCTGGTGAGCCTCAGGGTGTTCAAGCAGAGCAACTGCCTCTGAGGCCAAGGTTCCGTTGCCATTAAAGGTGGATATTGTCCGGACGACCATATCAGTTCCGTACAGCTCCTCCAGAGGTTTAAACTTTGCAGGGTGTTTGGAGATGATGGCACTTATTGCGTTGCTATCATTGGCGCGGATGGTACTTCCTATAAACACTGCACTTGCAGCCCGAAGAATACTTTCACGACGTTGTTTTTTCGAGCGCGTATTCGACAACGACGTGGCCAAAGTCATTGTCCTTACGCTGAATGGTTTGTATCGTGTTGATTGGATGATACTGAAGAAGAGCAACTTTCTAGTAGACATTGGCTGAGTCGGTGCTCTTCTTTGGAAGACTCATTCATTCATCTACAACTAGGGTCACGCTCTCAAGTTTGCTCCATAGGATGACAAAGCAAACCTCGATGTCGGTATCCGTAAGTGCGCCCCACTTTACTCGTCTTTTGAGTCACACCAGGAAGCTGAGTATAACGGACGAGGCGTTCAACCATAAAGAAGTTGCTGGATAAAATCACAATAATTCTTGAGACTTCATCAGTCTTTCCAAAAGAACGATAATTTTGCCACTTACGCCAGCATCGAGACGGTATGCTGGCTACGAACCTTCCGTCAATCGTGACCCTACTACTCACTTCGCTCATATACATACATGACCTTGTCACCTCCATTTTTCCTTCTCAAGATCGACCTCAAGAATCCTCATGTTCTTGCTGTCTTCGTGTCGGCTAGTTACCGTCTGATTATCATTAAGTGAAATCGACGTCGCTGAAGATTTACCGGGGGCTACCTTAGGGTAGGTTCCGGGCCGGAGCCCCGGTGGACGGGAACCCTTAACTTTTAAAGCGAGACACTAGAAGGCCAAATCCGATGCTCTTTCAAATCCCAGAGTGCGATGGAATCACCTTCCCGACTATCCCTGATTATGACCATCCTTCTCGATCAGCAGCAGTGCTTTGGGCGAGAGCATTGTAGAACTCTGCCAGTAACAGTGGCTTGGGAAATGGTTAAGGGCATTGCAATGATTCTACGGTAATAAACAGACGAAACGCAAGGAAGTCCCTACTTCCTATTCAATCCTACACAACACTAACACTCACTAGTATATTGCCTTTTGACCTGTTCAGCAAGTACAAGCCTACAATGAATCCCACAATATGCATATCCTCCTAGTGTCCCTCGCATCCAGGTTCCTGGGCCTATCGTGTCTCCCAGTGGATCGAGATTGAGCTTTCCCCAACAGGACCGCGTCACGATTGTTGCAATCTCAGCCCGGAGTGGCGTCATGCGAGTATCTTGTACGCACTAAATTAACAATCCGTACTCAACAGCAATGGTAACGTGCGTTGCTGAGAAGATCATCCATTCGATTATACTCTACCTACCATCTGTGTCGAGTGTCCACGTAGGTACTTCGTGGAGTCATGGCCCTTTAGCCTTTGGGTATGCTTTGGCTCTGTGCACCTTGGTAATGCAGGGCCTGTTGGGTTATGATTTAAGGGTAGAACGAGGAAATCGATCAATCAGTCAATCAATCAATCAATGAATGCAGGGACTGAAAGCCAGAAGATCAGCTGCTTCTACTCGTATGGCCTGGGGACATATGATTGTCACGACACAGGCCGGAGATACCGCAATCCAGGAGGACCTAGGTAGTGCTAGATATTCATGAGCGTTAGTATGAGGCCGTCTTTCCATGTTGGCCATTGACTGCTAGGTATACAGGAAACAGTCTCGATAAATCACCAACGGGATCTGTTCTCCTTCATGGCCTCCCTTTCAAGAGTGACTGTAAAAGCGCTGTCGAAGGCTTGGATCTCTTACCGAATAGGCTGCTGCAGGTGTGAGAGTCGAAAAAGGGGGTGAAAGGGGGATTTGCTATCCCCACTGTGTCGTCATAGGCAACGCCACTTGCAATGAGCAAGATTAGAGTTTGTGTTGAGGGTGTCCCGATCGGACGATGTGTGAGATACGCGAAAATCTGTTCGTGGTACCTGCAGTATAGAGCACACCTAGAGCATAGCAAGCATGGGTGGGATATATCGTACATCATCGTGCATTCGGCGAGTCTAGACCCGTGCGGACGTGGAAAATGATCGTCGTACGTATATCATCTGCAGGACCAATCGAGAGTGGCAGTGATTCATCAAAAGTCTCGTCTCTTGAGTGGCCAGGCCGGAGTCCGGAATGGCTGGGGAGATGTGTGTGGCGAGGTAGGTTTTCGAAGGGTCTCATTAAGCGTGCGCTTCAATGCGCTTCAATGCAGGTGATACATGCGCTCCTTCAATCCGGTAGTCTCTTCGTCCTAATCAAGGAGATCGGCCTGCTATTCTTTCCTTCTGAGCCAATCATCCATTGCGGGTTTTCTGGACAGCCTCTTTCGGTCGAGTCGACTGTCAATGCGAAGGTCTTTGACGTGTGAAGAATGAAGATGATGGTGGTCATTCCAGGTTCTGTTGTTGGGAATACCTAGATGAGATGGGAAGACGGCACAACGGTTGCGGGTAGGCGGTCCCTCGAAGACATAGGGTACCAAATGTCATGCATCAATTGAAGTTAAAGCTTACTGTTATACTGTGTAGTGTGTAGTGTGTACTGTGTACATATCGACGATCCATGGTCCTGATGTTTTCGATGGTCTTTCTTGGACCTATTAATGAATTATCCCGTCGGGGAGTCGGGACGTCAGGGATACGCCGCTTGGCCCTAGCAATGCGCTGTGCCCCACTCAACCTTCACCAAATACATTCTGAGCGCGAACCTTTGGCCTTACTTTCTCGTACCTCTCCCCCCCGCAAACATCCAACACGAGCTTTTGTTTTATGCGAAAAAGAGACAAGGTTAGGCGAGGCCTCGATCTAGGGGTGGCGGGGAGAGGGCATGCCTCTGTTTATGGTAATAGTAATGATCAAAGAGACTTGAGATGAAAGGACCTGCACCGTTAGTTATTCCTTCCACCCACAAAAGTGCGTCAACCAATAGGTACCTACTCGAGCAATGGCGCTCCATGCACAACTTAATGTGGCATCCTCCAGAACGGTGCTCAGTGATGATTAGAGCAGGTAGGTACTCGTCACAAGGTCGACCGCATTGCGTTGCGCCACCCATCATTGCTTTTTTTCCTCATGCCTCAGGGTACCTACCTATCAAGGCAACCCAATATGTGGCCAACGGACTAGCACCCCACATGAAATAAGATGTGATCTTGACAAGCCAAGCCCCCGGCTTTGGGGCGTCCACTAAATAGGCGTAACACTCTAATACTGGCACCTTCAATTTTCATTCAAAGCTCAAATCATCCCCTGCGTTCGAAACCTCGGACCGGAAGCGACTCCGGAATCATCAAGCAACATAAAGTACCAACGTCCAAACCCCCTTCTTCCCCCCCCTCTTTCCAAATCTTGCACACCTTAAGCATTTGTTTCTCACATTCGAGCTTCGTCTAAGAATGAAAATTTGAGATCGAGGTTTAAGCTCCTCAAATCGACCTACTCGTGCCTGTATCAGATTAATCCAATGGCCCAACCGAATGCACAAGATATTCAATATCAGCTCGCACATATACACGAGGACCGGTCAAACGATATCGTTGTGTCACATGCCATATGTGTTGTTATTGCGGTTGTTGCTGTGCTTCTGAGGTTTTCCTCTCGACGACTATGCAAAGCTCCCATCTTAGCAGACGACTTCATGATCATCGCTGCACTTGTGAGATTCTCCTCGGATATATGTTGCCGTGGTCAGCACTTTCGTTGGTAAAAGGATTTAACTGACTGGGGGAAATTGGGCGTCTAGATACTTGCAGCTGCAGAGGTTGGAGGAGGTCTAATGTGTATGCACTCCTTTTGACTCCTTCGGCGTATGTGGCGAAGTTATACTGAGAACCCCCTTTTGACCAGGCGTCCATTATGGAGGCGGAAAACATGCGGTTCTTCTCCAAAAACCCGAGACTTTTGCTAAAGTAAGTACCCGATGTATATCGTAATACAGTTGAACGTTAGCTGATGTTCACTGTTAGTGGGTAATTGCCACGGAGGAACTGTACAATGCTGCAATCACGGCAGTCAAGCTGTCCATCTTGTTGCTTTACCGCCGACTCTTCCCAGAATCTCGATTCAAGATCATCCTATGCACTGTTGGATGCTTCGTATTTTGCTGCGGTCTAACCATGAATCTTCTCGTCGTATTTCAGTGTCGGCCAATCAACGCATCTTGGAACCCAACTGTGCAGGGCCAATGCATTCATCTGAACACCGCCTTCATTATATTTGGCTCATTGAACGCGCTTACCGATATCATTGCACTCTGCCTGCCGATGCCGTATCTGTGGCGTCTCCACACCGATAAATCCAGAAAATTACAGCTCATTGGAATATTTTCCCTTGGAAGCCTGTAAGTCACCAGACCCGGCCTTGAGTAAGGATGACACTTACCGAAAGCGTGAAGGACATGTGGCGTCAGTCTATATCGAATTCCTCAAATGGCGAATATCTCGCTTGCAGACGCACCATGTAAGAGCCTGGCCTCGTGATCTCCAATTTATATTGCGGAACAACACTTACAAGCTACTAGGGTCCGACGTGAAGCCATGCGTATGGGCCGTTGTCGAGGTCTGCCTGGGTATCCTCGGCGCCTGCTTGCCTACGTTCCCAGCGTTGTTCCGATGTAAGAATGTCCGCAACAGCCAAAAGCCGAGCGGGGTGTCCAATTCAAAAAGCGGCGATTCTTCTCAGTATCCCGTTTTGACGCCGGATGAACGTCGCAAAGGATTCAGGAGTGGAGTAGGAAACGCTCACAAGGAGTTCTTGAAGATGATTGATTGGGCAGATGTACCGAGAGCCGTCGAGAAACGGAACAGTTCGAGCAGTCAGGGCAGAGAGAACTTTGACAGAGGCGGGCAATGATTTTCAACGGCAGCGATAAGGCTGAACGATGTTACGATAAATGAAAGACGCTCTCACATACTCTTGCGTATTTCCACTTGTTTGGTATTTCGAGATGTAACCTGATCGAGCATCCCGGCCAAAAGGCGCGGTGGAGCCACGATCATAAAATTATATAGGCGGCGAGTTTGTAGAATTTTCAAGTTAACAAGAAATGGCGATCCCAAATAGTACTAGCTTATCCCATCTATTACGGCAATTCTTTCGGACAGAGCCACCAAACCTACGCGAGGAACGCGACGTGACGCGTTCCTCAACCTCCCACATCTTCGTGAAATTCAATGAGAGAATCCTAACCTTCACAACTTCATTCATTACTGCTTCATTTCCTCAAGATGGACGGCTTACAGCTTCGCGATGAGGCAGTGCGAGATCGCATACGCCTGGCAGAAGAGTTCCTGGATCCCAGCGATCAAAGCGCTCGAAGCTACCGCGCGGACATTATACTCATGCTCAATCGAGGGTTTCGAAGACTCACCGTCAGTTTAGATGAGATCAGAGCACATAACAGACAGTTGGCAGATGGACTGCTCCAAGCACCTTTCGATTTCTCTCAAGCGTTCGACCAGGCGCTCAAGAATACGATCGTGGCTTTGCCCAATAGACCTGCGAGGGAAGCGTCTGACGATGTTGTCAGTCTTTTCCGTTCGGCGTCTTGTTAGCAAAACTGATGGCAATGCTAGATGTACTACTGCGCCTACGTCGGCAGCTTCGGCGAATTCTCCTGCAACCCTCGAACCCTCAGCTCTAGTCACCTCAATCATATGGTTTCACTAGAAGGAATTGTGACGAAATGCTCCTTGGTCCGCCCGAAGGTGGTGAAGAGTGTGCATTACAACGAAAAGAAGAACATATTTCGCTTCAGGGAATACCGGGATCAGACGATGACTATGAATGGGGCCGCTAGCACAAGTGTGTATCCTCAGGAAGATGAGGACGGAGAGCCGGTAAGCCTCTGGAAGACAGCCTCTTTGATGGGAAGTGCTGACGATCAATAGCTCATTACAGAATACGGTTACTGCACCTACCGAGATCACCAAACCATCTCGATACAGGAAATGCCAGAGCGTGCACCAGCAGGACAGCTTCCTCGAGGTGTCGACGTGATCATGGACGATGATTTAGTAGACCAAGTCAAGCCGGGTGACCGGATACAGCTCGTTGGTATCTACCGATCCTTGGGAAACCGTAATGCCGGTCAAGGTAGTGCCACTTTCAGGACTCTGATATTGGCAAACAATGTCATCATGCTCTCTTCTAAGTCTGGTGGGGGTATCGCCCAGTCGGCAATCACAGATACGGATATCCGAAACATCAACAAAATATCGAAGAAGAAGAATGTTTTTGAACTCTTGTCACAGTCGCTAGCTCCGAGTATATACGGGCACGATCACATCAAGAAAGCAATATTGCTCATGTTGTTGGGAGGCATGGAGAAGAACTTGGAGAATGGAACACATTTGAGAGGAGATATCAATATCTTGATGGTTGGAGACCCTTCGACTGCGAAATCTCAGCTCCTCCGATTCGTCCTAAATACAGCACCGTTGGCAATTGCAACGACAGGCCGAGGATCCTCAGGCGTTGGTCTCACAGCGGCAGTGACATCAGACAAAGAAACCGGGGAACGACGCCTCGAAGCCGGAGCCATGGTCCTCGGAGACCGAGGTGTCGTCTGTATTGATGAATTCGACAAAATGAGTGACATCGACAGAGTAGCCATCCACGAAGTCATGGAACAACAGACCGTCACAATTGCTAAGGCCGGCATCCACACATCTCTCAACGCCCGCTGCAGTGTCATCGCAGCCGCAAATCCCATCTACGGCCAATATGACCCTCATAAAGATCCGCACCGCAACATAGCCCTTCCTGATTCCCTCCTCTCCCGTTTCGATCTTCTCTTCGTAGTAACAGATGACATCGACGACTTTCGCGATCGCCAGATCTCTGAGCATGTTCTACGCATGCATCGCTACCGTCAGCCTGGTACTGAAGAAGGTGCTCCTGTCCGCGAACAGCAGTACCAGACCCTCGGGGTGGGCCTTGACGAAGAGCAAGATGCCAGCCAACCAACCACAGTCTTTGAAAAGTTTAACATCATGCTCCACGCGGGCGTGACCGTCACATCGGGCCGTGGCGCCGCCCGAAAAGTCGACGTATTGAGTATTCCATTTATCAAGAAATATATTCAATACGCGAAACTACAACGTAAACCCATCCTTACGAAAGGGGCCGCGGATCATATCGTGGCAACATACTCCGCACTCCGGAATGACGAGCTCGAAGGCAACCAGCGCAAGACTTCACCCATGACAGCACGTACCCTCGAAACACTCATTCGCCTCGCTACTGCTCATGCCAAGGCTCGTCTCTCGCATAAAGTCGAAGAGAAAGATGCTGAAGCCGCCGAGTCGATTCTCCGTTTCGCCCTTTTTAAAGAAGTCGTTGAGGACGAGCGGAAGAAGCGGAGGAAAGTCAGTCATGCGGATGCATTGTCTTCCGATTCCTCCTCTGACGACGATGATGAAGACGGAGACCAAGACGAAGCGCCCCGAAGGAATGGCACCACCCCTCGTCGCACCACGCGCACCAACGGCACGGCGAGAACGAGAGGGTCTGCTACTAACGGCGACCGTGGCGGCGACGTAGACGGTGATGGCGATTCGGACAATGAAGACTTGTACACTGCCAGCCCCCGCACCAATGACCGTACGACGCAATCGCAGATGTCCGTTGCGTCCTCAGCGCCAGCATCTCAGCTCCTCACATCGCAAGGTGACGACACCCAAGCCACCACCAACGGCGACTCACAACAACAGCCGATCAACGCCAACCGTTTGCGTGTCTTCCGGACCGCATTAGGGCAATTGGTGAATACGAGTGTATTCCAAAACGAGAGCGCGGACGTAGAGCCGCTTGTCAAAGCGGTCAATGAAAGATTGGGGAGGACAGGAGATGCGGAGTTTGGGTTGGCAGAGGCTGGGAAAGCCCTGGAGGGAATGCAGGACAGGAATGAGATCATGTGAGTTTTGGGCCCCTTTCTCTTTGTTGTATTGGTGTCAAGGGAGCTTGGCTAATAGAGGTTGGTGATATAGGTATTCCGAGAGCGACGGTATTGTGTACAAGATCTGAGCTTAGTCGGCTTGAGGTGTGGCTGGCATTTGCGCGGCGTTGGTTGGGATGATTTGATTGTTTTTTGCTACATCATACCTGCTCCGAGCCATGAGGGAGGGTTTATCCAGCGTGTACTTGTTTTGATTCGGCTATCATACTCTAGAGTACAAAACTCCAGAGTGCAAGGCATGAGGAAAGGGTTTCCCGAAGTTATAGGCACGAAGCCTGCAAAAACGCTCTCCTTAGATTCTATCAAATCATTGTCCAAATCCCAATGAAGCTAGGGAAAGGTAGATTTGACTGATTGTCTGCGTCCTGTGTCGGGCAAACTTCGGTTGATAGAGCAAGAGTAGCGGAGTTGCAATGACGGAGCGCAGCTCATCTTCTCATCTATTACTTTCAGCACAAACCCCAAACATACCCATGGCCCCAACGCGTTCCCTCCCCGTCCAATTCATCATCCGACCCCTCACCCGCCGACCCATCCCCACCGCACCCCGCCGCATCCCCTACCTCCACAGTCACA
Organism: Evernia prunastri; assembly: GCA_003184365.1. Classification (NCBI taxonomy): domain Eukaryota; kingdom Fungi; phylum Ascomycota; class Lecanoromycetes; order Lecanorales; family Parmeliaceae; genus Evernia; species Evernia prunastri. Next base: position 94,936 of record NKYR01000006.1, read on the forward strand.
CCCGCGCTCCTCCTCCGCTCCTTTCCCCGCGCCGCCACCACCACCACCACCCCTACAGCACCTCCACCTCCGAACCCCCTCCGCCGCGCCCCTACACCTTCGAAGAGATTCGCTCCCTCACCGCAAACCCGTCGCCTTCGCGCATCATCATCGACGTGCGCGAGCCGGCCGAAGTGCAGCAGTCGGGCCGGATCCCCGGCGCGCGCAGCATGCCCCTGACGTCGAACCCGGACGCGTTCTACCTCAGCGACGGGGAGTTCTTCGACCGGTTCGGCTTCGAGAAACCGAGGGCCGTCGTCGGCGGGGGATCGTCGTCGTCGTCGTCGTCGAGGGAGGAGTCTCCGTATTCGGCGAAAGCGAAGGAGAGGGAGGCGGGGAGCGGGTTGGGTGCTGCGGGGAAGGAGGATGATGATGATGGTGCGGAAGTCGATGGGGGCGGGAAGGCAGGTGGGGAGGGGGAGGGGAATGGGGTGGAGGAGGTGATCTTCTACTGTAAGGCTGGGGTGAGGAGTCGGGCTGCGGCTCGGATGGCGAGGGAGTGGGTGGGGGTCAAAGCCGGGGATATGAAAGGCGGGTGGATGGAGTGGGAGGGGAGGGGTGGGGAGGTGGAACGGTGAAGATAAAGATGAAGATCGAGCATGTGGTGGGGGGCCTTGGACGTTGAGAATCGCCAACGAGATCGTGCGTGGGAGGCAAAACATCGAGGCAACCTGATACCCAGCTATGCTGAGACGAGGGCACAATCGACGCGGGGAGAGATCGACTTATGAGGATGTTGGGACCTTCTAGGTAATTTATCAAAACGCTATATAGACGCCCTTAACGGGCGTAAAGGCCTCCCATAACGACTCCAAGGAAGCCGGTTTTGTGGGACGAAGAAGACTCTAATTACAGTATTATGAAGTGACCTTGCAAGCTGAAGAAAGATATGGGGACAACTATGGTCTCTGTGAGAATACCAACGGGCAGTGATCCTTTTGCCAATCATTAGCACTTCGTCCATGTCTTCGGAAGAGCAGACTCACCTGTGGGAATATCGTAGCAAAGACCTCGATATCTTCACTCTTCTCCGTCGGCTTATGCGACCAGTCGAGAAACAGACTCGCCTTCCCAATCATGCCTATCAAATTCGACTGCGCATACGTCTGTCCCAGACAATAATGCGGACCAGTACCAAATACAAGCCAGTTCTTGCTCTTGCTCTCCGCGTCCCCAGTGATCCACCTTTCGGGATCATACGAATCAGGGTTCGGATAGACTTCTGGGTCATGTAGCGCAGGCCAGCAGCTCGGTATTATCATGGAACCTTTGGGCGCGGTATAGCTGTCTGTGACTGGGAAAGGCTTCTTGACAACATATGGCACCATGATGACTGGCGGTCGGTACCGCAAGAGCTCTTTCACAACAGCGCGGGTATATGGGAGGTTCTCGAGCAAGTCCATGCTAAAACGAACATCTCTGTCACCTTTGCGGGCTGAAAGGTTCTCTGCGCGCACGCGGTCGAGGATCTCGGGCCTGTCGGCCATGATTTGGAAGAGCCAGGTGCATGCACTACTGGTGGCGTCTTGTGAGGCAAAAAGGAAGGTGAAAACAGTTTGGGATATCTCGAAATCGGAGAAATCTCGGACGAGCATTGCCGGTTTCGCTTCCGGGTCGACCGCAATGCCTTTAGCGATCTTCTCATTGTATTTGGCGGAGTCGATCATAGACTTTACCCATGCGTCCATGATGCAGGTGACGTCTCCACCAACGGCCATGCGTGCTTTGCTCTTCGCGGCGCATTTGGCAAACTCTTCGAGCACCATGTCCGCCGCCTTTTTCCCATACCACGTCTTGGTGAAAGGTAGGATGATTGGGAAGTTAACAAGTTCAAGAGCCGCAGTTATCATCCAATAATCGTCTGCGATCTTCTTGACTGCGTTGTCGGACATGTAGTGGCCAACGAACGTCCGGCAGGATACGGCGCACATGAGCTCTCGAAAAAACGGCATGAACGGTACGCCCTTTTCCTTGTCTCCCTGTTCGGATATCTTCAATGCCTTGGCGAAGTATTTGTCGTAGACCTCCTCTTGACCAGGCAGATATGCCTCCAATGCCTGACGGGTAAACAAGCCGTTCAAACCTTTGCGATAATCGACATGTGCCTTGCCATCCAGAAACACCCAGTTCGTGGGCCGGAGCAGTTTGATTGCTACGTCCACGACACACGGCTTGACGAATGTGGGCGAATTGAAGACCTTCCTTGCCATATCCCGGGACGATGCAATGACCACAAACCTGGAACCACTCGATCAGCATTTGCTCCCGGTACTAGCATAGCTGCTTATCCATACTTGTGAAAGACGGAAACACAGCTTAAGTCCCCACTCGCCCACTTTGCCTTGTATTCATCCATCTTTGGGTTCACCGATTGCAAGAAGGGCCCAATAAAAGGCATTTTCCACGACGGACCAACAATTGATCCTTTATTCCAGATGTATTTAACTGTACAACATCTCAGCGAGCTGTACGAGCTTTGGATACAATTGCGAACTCACATTGATCATATGCGACAAGTATTAAGAGTACGGTAACAGTGACACTGAGTCCATTCATGCCATTGTACACCCGTGAAAGGAGTCCTCCATCTGCTGGACTGAAAGATGTATAGTCCGCATTCGCAATTGGGGAGGCAAAGCTTCCATTCACAGCAACGGCCATGCTGAGCAAAGGCGAAGGAAGGGGTTTTGGCGGGGCGGGCAAATGTTCTGAAGTTGTAAAGCAAAGGAATTCTTTTTGTACAGAGGTCAGAGAGAAGGTGACCGCCAACGAACAAGGCAGGGGATTAAATTGAAGCTGATAAGCACATTAGCCCTATTTACGACTGTCGCCCAGTCGCCACCTCAAACTACTATCAATATGACAATTACCGTAGAGTACTGAGGTATCCTGAAGTCTTTGTCCGAGAGTTTCCAAACCTTTTTTTCTAAGGGGATCGCTCGGCGCTAGCGGTTGGCTCCCGCTCGGGAAATCGACCTACCGAAGGCCCCAATCTCAGGCCACGCAAAAAAGAATGAACCTGTATCCATCCCCTCCTTTGTCACTCGTCTGGCTTTCAACTGTCACCTCTAGCATTGTCGCGTAACTCTTCGCTCACACCTAAGGGTGCGCAAACCATTCGACGATTGCGTCCCCTGCGTATCAGTGATCCATTTTTACTTGCTGCGTGGCCGGTTCCACATGGGCGCCGTACTCTGATAAGAATACAGAACATATCGACAGTGACAAATCCTTGGGTTGTGACCGATCGGCGACGTGGTATGATAATGGCATCGGTGCATAGTGCCCCGGCCGAAGCTGCTCTCCCGTGAGAAAGAGGACTCGAATAAATGCCTCACGTCTTATGGAAGGCTGTGCCATAGACGTTCGCGCCGCATTATGGCTCAGCTTTGAACTATGAAATCGTCTGCTAATATAGCCGTTATTCAGCAAATTCAGCAACACTTCTACCGCTTGAACCTTCGCCGCATTGTAAGCTTTCCCTATGTTTTCTCCAATTATCTCCACGAAGTCTTCCGAGAACTACGCATGCAGTGGCCGAGCTTCCTGTTACCAGCGCAACCATGGTATAACACCAACCTACACCGACAGCGTTGATAAGTGGTTGCAATGCAGCAAGACCGCCGGCCGCGAAGGTACAGCGGACTATGTTCGCGGCAGCCTGCGCTGTGGAGGGACGCGAAGGATGCAGGTCGACAAGTAAAGTGCCGCAGGCGTTGAAGATGATGGTGATCGAGCCTCCAATGAAGAATTGGAGGACGAGAGAAATAGATGGGTGTAGGTGATACTCCAAGACCCAGCCGTAAGCGATAAGAGACAATGTGGAGAGAGGGAGCAGGTAGATCATGCTTCGTAGACGGGCGTGGAATATGGGGAACATGAGCCTCTGGGACTGAGAGATGTTGGTAGACATTGCAGGATCTCCACGGGTGGCGATGCATCGGTAGTCATTTGTGAGTACCTTTGCTGGATGCCAGACAGCGTTAGTTGTGCTGTTCGCGACAAGTTCTGGGATAAATCAAGTCAAGGACGCGGCTTACACGAAAGTAGAGATGCAATGAAGCAGCCCACCCCAAATGGTATGTAAATCAATCCAGCTTCAAGCTCTCTGTAGCCATATATGTTGATGAATAACGACGACAGAGAAGCTTGCAAGCAGCTGTATGCGGTGTAGAAGACAGCGATCACGAGAATGACTGGAGCAGTATCTTTACACAGGAGGATGGAAAAACTTCCTACGAGGCTCGAGATCTTTAGCTTGGCGATTTGCGGAACGTCTTCTGATGCACCCGTTTGTCGCGCCCTCGGCAAGGTATTCTTCTTCTTTTGCCAGAGCATCGGAAGTCTCTTGTTCAAGCCAATAGCATCGCGGGAGCCATTGCCGACAACTTTGCGCGCAGTTTCGGGCAGTACAACAGCAATCAGCACCAGGGTGAAACCCCCGGAGATGGCCAGAAAGCCAAAAATCCAACGCCATCCAGCCTTCTGGGCAAGAACACCGCCTAGGACAGGTCCCAGGGCTGGCGCGACATTGGGGCCGCACCCCAGGATTCCCATGTACGCCCCTCGCTCAGATGACTCTGCGATATCGCCAACGACGCCATAGCCGATTCCGATGGTGGCCGAGCCCCCTGCACTCTGCAGCATGCGAAGGAGCAGCAGGGCGGGGTAGGAGGTTTGCAAAGCGAGTCCGACATTCGCAAGGACGTACATGAAGAACATGAGTAAATAGACGGGTCGTCTGCCAAATTGATCCGCAACGCTACCCAAAATCATTGGTGCCACTCCGGAGACAATCATGTAAGACGTGATTGTCAGATTGATCTTCGACAATGTTGTGTGTAAGTCAATTGCGACGGCGGTAAGGGCAGGATAGTAGATAAAGCTGCTGAGAGGCGAGTATACCGAAGCCAGAGCAACAAGTAAAACAATACGCAGCTTTTGCCGCTGTGTGAATATCGTGTACTGAGTTTCGACTGCAGGCAAGTCGTCGTTGTTCGCATTTTCGCATTTCACATTTGATTGCTCCAGTCGAGTTTCTTTGTCGGACATGTCAGGCGAGTCTGGTTTCGTATCTCTTTGCAAATATAGTACCAGGATGATGAATACCGAACGTTGGATGGATATCTCGTCACAGTGGCAAATGTGGAGCTGTGTTTCAGACTCGGTCAAATCTCACCTTTCTGCGTAACACAGTGGCTGATCACACCATTTCAGCTGACCGCCACGAAAAGTCCGCAACTCTTTTCAAGCTTGTCAAGCAGCAGAAACTTCTTGCTCTAGGATGTTCACTCCTTATATAAATCATATAATCATTGCCCGAGTCTGGCTCAAGGGTTCAAGACGCCCTTCGTCCTCGCCAAGGTGACTGTCGTTTCCTCCAAGCAGCAATCATGGGTGAGACACGCACTTCGGTGAAAGATGTCACTCCAGACGTGGGAGAGACGTTCACTCTGGACGAAAATGTGGTCAAAGGTGCGCAGACGTTGCCTTCGGGGTATGACTAGTGCTACTCTGATACCCTGCAGTCTTGCCTACCGACTCGAGGGTCATCGAGGTCGTCAGCTGTGGGACTGCTGCCTGGACTCTGGCGTCTCGGATCACAGTTCAGTTGCCTGGTGGAGACCAGAAATCGTACTTCCTCAAGGTACGTGCCCTGCGCTGTTGCACGCTGCTCTTCGGTTGCTGATTAAGAGCGGTTTCAATGTGCGACAGAGGACACGGGAAGAACAGCGATAGCAGGGGAACACCAATCAATGACGGAGATCTACATATATATGCTTGATCTTGTATCCAAGTCTGTCGCCTGGTACGTACCCTGCGCTGTTGCACGCTGCTTATCGGTTGCTGATTGAGATTCATTTCAGTATGCGACCGAGGACATGGGAAGAACAATGATGGCAGGGGAACACCGATCAATGACGGAGATCCACTCCTATATGCTTGTTTTTGTACCCAAGCCTATCGCCTGGGGCAAATGCAAGCAAGCTCCCCCCAGCACCTTCTTCTATCTCATGGAATTCCTTGAACTGGGCCCTGGACTCGTGGAGCCTCCAGATTTCTGCAGCCGTGTTGCCCGGCTCCACGAAATGAGTGTTGCTCCGACGGGCAAATTCGGTTTCCACCAGACCACTTTCCATGGGCCGAATCCACAGAACACCACTTGGGAAAGTAATTGGTGCACCTTTTTCACGAGGCTGTTGATACAGTTTTTTGAGCGGGAGATTGCCCAGAATGGTGCACAACCAGACTATGAAGCTGCTTATAAACAGTTTGCCCAAGAAGTGATCCCACAGATCCTAGAACCTCTTCAATCAGACGGACATGTATGAAGCCGACTATGAAGCTGCTTACAAACAATTTGCCCAAGAAGCATCAAGGTGTCAAAAGTCACCATCCTTCGAGTCTAATCCAGCCGTAGGTAAAATCAATTACGGGTTCTCATCTACAATTCTATCGACTTATTTGGGTTACTTTCACATAGAGTCTATCGTGGTTAAGGGTGTACTCTGCTTCATTTGGTAATGATTGAGGATTTGGATCCAATGTTCTAGACATTTCTAGGGCCGTAGTCCTAAAGAGAAACAATTTTGTCACTATACTTTCCTAAATGGCTCCTTTGTACCTATGGTAAACCGTGATTTATTATTCTCGGTCCTTATGGTATAGGATTATTTGATGGGGGGATTCGGATTGCTTCTGGTCTATTGCCCGCTCTGGGATGAGTGAAAGAAAAAAAAGGAAAAAACAGAACTCCGTAGAAGAGCAATCTTCATGATTTGGTACTTCGATTATAGTCTACTGCTATGGCCTGTTAAATTTGAGGAGGATGATGACTTTTGACACCAACTGTGAGCGTTCCGCAGCTATCGTGTGTGTGTGTATGTGTGTGTGTTGCTCCTACATCGGAGGGCCGTGCTTCCAGTTCATTCCACTTACAATTTGGTCGGTCGATGAGCCACGCCCGTTCTTAGTTGGCAGATGTCAAGGATTTATTGGGTGCCGCCAAGTACTCAGCAATTGTGCTTCAGATGTGCAAGGCATCACCTGGAATCCAATGACGGGTCATGATGTGCTACACAGAATCCCTTCGGCACAATATCCTATGAGCCCGACCGAAACTGACGAAGCTATCGACAAGATACTGCTCACAGTAGATGGCACAGAATTACTGACCGTCACCTGGCGAAGCACACACCAAGGCCGACGCGAAGGACAATACATGCTGGTCAATCTCGCCAGCATGATCGGCCCACTATGCACGGTCGTGACGGCGGCTGCCCTCCCTCCATATCTCCAAGCTCACATCGCCATTCCCCTTGGCTCCCTAGCGACAGATGCTTCTTTGGCAAATCTCAGGAAGTCAGTCTTGCAGCAAACCACCCCGCCTGATCTCGACGTCGCCGTCACGAGCAATGGCTACCCCACGCGTGACGGACCACGTCCTTGCCTTCCTGGATCACGAATTCTGGGTCTACACGTACACTCTAAGCGAGACGAGGCCGGGGTGGCGAATCAAGCGCCATTTCTTTCTCACCCGGGCTGGACTGGCCGGAACTGGCGGTCATGCAGGCAGATGGGGTCTTGCTGTGTCCCAGGGACGGGGAGGTTGCGCTTGTGGAACATGGGCTACGGGAGGAGTGGTGGGAATGATATTCGGCGCCAAAAAGCTGTTACGAAGGAGAAAGATCTACTCGTGCCGACTAGTATCGATACGGCAGAGGGCGTTGCATCTCGCAACCTAGGTATCCGTACATCGTACAGACATTTGAATAAGTCAAATACCTCAGCTGAAAAGACTGGAACTGGACTTGATGATCCAATCGACCTGAATCTCCAAACGGGCGGTCCTCGTCAAATTCACGAATCAGTCCAACTGTGGCACTTGACGCGAAGAGTCTTTGCGAATAACATTCCGTCCGACACATGGCGCGAATGCTCGAAGACTGTGATGCTCGTGCGTCGAGTTCAGACACACATGGAACATTGTCGAATGAATGAAAGCACCTTGTGGTGATGTCAAAAGCTCTCAAGGACTACCTTACTACTAGCCCAAATCACACCGCAGTCGGCCGTAGACCTATCAAAAAGCGAACAAGCCCAAAAGAAGGTAGAGTAGCTGCCATTAAAATATCTCTCCATCCAAGATAAAAAGGACACCCCAAGCCTGCCAACTGCCTGAACGACCCCCCCCGAAAAGCTTGAAAAAGGACCCGAAGAGAGTGAACGAAAATACGTTAGGAATCTTTCATCTCCTTTGGTGGCAGGCACAAGGAGGAACGAACCATGGCTTGCTTCGACAATGGATGGGAGATAATGACATCATAGCATTCGACAGCTCATTAACATTCAGGAGTTCCAGACAATAAAAGAAGCCTTTACTTAGACGACTGACTCCCTGCTGTAGGGCCAATCGAACCGGGAAAGAAATCTTCAACGTCGATTTCAACGAGACGGGTTCGAACAGAGACTTTGACTCGCGGATTTCAGTCCTGTTGCAGTCACACTGCTCAGGTCAACACGAAGCCGTCCGTCTATGGTTGCGAACCCTGTGCGATTGCCTCGATTGGCACCACTAGTGAATCGCTTCTGCCTACCTTACGTTTCCAATAACCACAGTAAGCGATAATTGAGACGAGAAAAATGTGTCGCCCCGTGCAGAGTTTACTCTGAATTACTCTACAGACGAGGATTTTGAGTATTAATTAGAATCACCGCTCGCTATCTATGCTCAAGGCCCAGACAAAAAACCTCCCAGAAAATAAACGTCCCAGAAAATAATAATAAAACCATCACATCTCCTCCTCGACCGGTCTCGAATCTCGCTGTACACCCAACCCCTTCAATCTTCTTGCCAATAAGCCTTCCCCATGCTCCGGAGTACCAGGCCTCCCAAACACGCCGCCGTAGCCAGACTCTCCTTTGTTCAGTTTGTTGTAGCCGTCACTTCCATTGCTGGACGAGTTGCTTTTGTAGGAGCTCGACAATTGCGCGCCATTCAGATAATTGGTGGCTTTGTCGCTTAAAGGCGATTGCATGTCTGACGCAGTGGTCGGCCTCGAAGTATCGAGTTCCATGGCCTCACCAGTGCTGCTTTCCTGGCCCTGGCGTGGCCTTTGCCGGGATACTGCTAGATTGAATGGTATCGCAGGAGTCGGTGGGACAGGGTATCCAGTATTCAAGGGGAATGCCGATCCGCCCGTAAACATCCGCGTAGCATGACCCTCTGCCTCGTCACTACCAAACCCGAACCCGGAGCTCCGTCTCCTATAAGCCTTCTCTGCCGCCAGCTTTGCACCTGCGCTCGAGCTGGCACTCAAAACCGAGTCTCTGGTCGGTTTGTAAGCGCTGAACCTTGGCTGTGGTACCTGGATCTCGTTTCGCAATTGCTCTTTGTTGTCTGGCACACGGTTCGCGAAGACAACCCTGATCTGCTGATAGAGGTAGAATCGTCCCTTTGAAGGGCTACAAATGTTCAAATGGATGAGATAGCGCAGAGTTGGCTTGCCCGATATAAATGCTGGGTCCGGTCGAGATTTCGAAGCCAGAGGGCTGTCGATGACTGGATCGGCCGAGTAGGAACGCTGTCGCACAAAAGTTTTGGTGCCTGATACCATCCCAGATAAGTCGTATGGAATCAAAAAAAGCTTCACCGCGGTCTTGTTAGGGTTTTTGATGATAATCTGCAGTTGGCCCTGCTCAGGTATTCTGTAGCTTCCCCTGGGCGGAGCAGATGCAGGCGAGGTGCGTCTTCTCTTTTTCGTTCTTCTCAAAGCAGGCTTTGCAGCCATAGCATCGTGCTCATGGCCGTTCCCAATGGCCTGAAGTTCACCATTAATCTCTGCTTGAGATGGAGGAGGCTCTTCAGACTCCGAAGGGGTCAACGAGTGCTGTAAATCTATGTGACCCACATAGGGGCTAGGGTCATCGTTCAAGGAGCTCCTGCCGTTGCCTGCACCCCAACGATAAAATACTGCAGGAAATGGAATTGTCACATGAGCTGGACATTTGGGCTTGCAATTGCCCTTACCAACAACACCAATCTGGGCTGTAAAGTCTAGCGGCTTTGAGGGAGCGGTTGACATCCATCCACGAAGAATGGACTCTTCGTAGGATCCCACCATGTGGGCGTGCTGCCGAGGGGAAGCCTCGGAAGAGAATGACGTCCGCCTGGGACGCAAGTACGCTGGGGTTTGTGGAGAGCTGGAAGCTTGCAGAGACCAGTTCGAAGTCAGAGATCTGCGCTGATGGTGGCCATAGGGAAAAGAATTTTCCCTACGATACGAGGCAGGATGACGAGCTGCTTGGGAGACAGTGGAACTTTGGCCACTGGAGGACGAGTGCATATCTTGGAAGGTATTGGGAGGTAATGTATAGCGCCGATTGCCTTTCTCGGGGCTGACCGAACGAATCGTTGGGGAGAAATCCAGGTCCGTATTGTTTGATTGCTGGACCAAGGGAGTTGTGGGAGCTTTGAGTACATAGCTCGATGATGAATACGAGCTAAGTGATGGTGCTCGGCTCCTCGGAGGCCTTCGGTCTGGGGGGTTGGCCTGGGGGCTTACACCAAATTCCTTGAACGATGATGGAGTACCATACCAAGGAGACGTTGGTGAAGTCCCTAGAGGTCCCCTTTGAAAGGCATCAAAGCACTTGGACACCCCTGGCGAGCCTTGTGAAGTATCCTTCGCTTTCCTTTGTTCCTCAGTAAAGTCCCCGGCGTGTAGAGCTGACCTTGGCCTCTGAATTTCTAATGGTGTACTTATACCATCATTCAAACTACCATCCTGCTTTATACTCTTGAGTTCCGCGGCCGGAAGTAGAGGTGAGGGGCTTTTCCACTCGGAAGGCTGGCGTCGAAAGGTCGAAACATCCTCATTATTGGCCTTGAGGTACTCTTCTTTCAGCTGCACAAGATTTCCATCAGCCACTATTCCAACGTGACAGTGCCTCTAAGAGGGGCATGGAGTACATGTGGATCATCGCCTCCTTGACCATAGTACAACGTCCAAACAAACGAGGTGAGACGATCCAATCATGTTTTAGACGTTGGCTTGCAGAGTTCATGACATGGCCAAGTAGATTCCTACCACACCCAGACACCCTGAATGCGTAGTTCAAAGACTCGATGACCCTGAACTTACCGCCTGGTTGGGGATCCAAGTGGGACTTTCTCCTCTCTTGATCCGTTCGATCAACTCTGCCCGATCAGTACAGAGTGCCTCTCCATTGTTGCTAGGCCTGTCTTCTCTGCCTGTTTGTAGAGTAACATGGTCCGGTGTGGGATCTGGAATAGGTCCTTCGCAGTATTCTGTTCTTATGCTCTCTTCCGACAGTCTCCGCATACTGACATGATCCTGAGGAAGGTCTTGTTGCTTGTAAGCCTTGGGAAATTGTCGTTCAGGATCTTGGTGGATAGGCATTCTGACGTTGGGGTCTTGCAGCTTTCATGGTCGGAGCAGATGGGATGTGGAGGCTGAGTACTTGGAGCGGGGATTAGGGAGCGGAGACGAGGGATGGCTCCTTATTGACATAGCGTTTTGGTATGACAATTGTGCAAATGCAGAGTTATGCACAGGTTTCCGTCAAGGTCATACCCTAGGTGCAGGTGTGGCAATCAAGGTCAGGGCAGACAAAGCAGTCCCTGTCTGAGTAATCGAGTTAACTTCCTTTTTCCAACAAGAACAAGAACAAGAAGAACAATAATTGGAGTTGGAGTTGGAACCGGAATTGTAGGAAGGAGATATGAAGATAGCTGGCATTATTATTGAAGCCTGGATATGCGCTCTCATGAGTATGACTTGGCATGATTTCCATGGTGTGGAATTGGAAAGCTTGTCACTTGTGACACTACTGTACTCAGAGTCTTACACTTAGAGAGTACGAGTATGACGAGACTCGGGCCTTATCGGGGGAGCTTTGGCCCTTGCAAGACCCTTGACCTTACCGCCCGGGAGAGAGGGGGAGGGGGGTTAAAGGTTGAGGGGCAGGTGCCAGGGGGCGGGTGACTGGTGGTGTGGTAATCTATTATTCACACGCCAGGGTACACACAGGGGGCCCCTTTCGGCTCATAGGTAATCAGGAACGCCCGAAAGTGGGGTCGAGGAACCAAACAAACGAGTCCACACCAAAAAGGAGAAGTCAACTTCTAAGTGTATAGAAACTGAATAGAGTATCTCAGTATGTATGCACTCCGCTGCCCTGTACACTAATCATAAAACTTATATGACATGCAGCAGAGAGTCTGCATTCGATTCAAAATGCAAAACCTTGCTTCCCAACAAATCTATAGCTTTGCTTTTGGGCCTTCTATCGTTGGTAGAAGCAGGTCTCTAATATCCCCTGCTGCCTCGTTGAGCCAGAAGCTCATGCGCTCACTGCCCAATCCCTTGCTCACAATGTTGAACTGAATGCTATCCATCCATTAGCCATCTTCCCATCCACCACGGGAATTACACCTACCTGTTCTCGTTGATCATATACGCAATGCCAAACCCGTCGTCGATCACCTGACTCCATCCATACCCGTTGAAATACTCGCTACTCAACTGACTCGTGCTGAGATACCACGTTCCGCTGTAATCGTACGCTCGATCTTGGAAAATCCCCGGCAACTCTTCTCCCTCCTTCAAGCACTTCTTCAGCCCGAACAGATGTCGGTCCACCCCTTTTCCGTCACTTGCATCAGTGATGTACTTGACGTGGGCATCGACAGCGGCTCGAAAAGCCTTGACGCATTCCTCTCGCGGCACCTCTGGGTCCGCCATGGCAGCGCAGAACGCTACGCTCTCGTCACTGACGCTACGGCATGTCTCGGTGCGGCCTTGTTGGAAGCGTCGAGTAGCGGCTGACTCATAGGTGGGACGACAGGTGCCGTACATCTTGTGGTAAGCGAGCTGGATGATCATCTGCACGTAAGCATCTGGTGAGCACTTGAACTTCTTGATCAGGCCTTTGCCGTAGCCTTGATAGGCTTGCACCCTCAGCTCATGCTGTGCGATTAGGTTCTCATGATCGGAGATGGCCCGGTGTATCTCCTTATTCACAGCTTCGTTGATATGGAATTTGACGGCCACAGGCTCGGCGAGGTCGGAACGAACGTTGGAATTGGAGAGGTCGAGTTTGTTGGTGAATATCATCATATTAATGTAGTCGTTTAATCGATGAGTAGGTGTGCCGTCCATCATGCTGTGCTCGCCCATGAAGCCAGAAGTGCCATTCTCATTGACGATAAATTCCAGAGGTTTGTCAAACCATCTATTCGCGCCGTCGCCGTGCCAATATTGATGTGCACGCTCTTCCAACGTCACCGGTGAGGCATCATCCAGACAAACCAGGAAGCCGGATGCCTGGATTGTCTCCAACGCAGCGGCATTGGCTGGGTGTGCCGAGAGAAGTTTCTCACGAGCGGAGTACCATATATCGCGGTTTTGAGTAGTCAATGCACCCACTGCCGGAGTCTTTTGCGCCATCTTGTAAATTCGGTTGAATTGTGTCTCCAGCTCTGCGGCATTGAGCTGTTGGCCACTGACCTCGTATACCACTTTGAAAAATTGGTTTTTCCGGACCACGGTAAAATACTTGTGGTCTTCATGGGAATATTTGACTGGGTGATCAACTAATTTTCCAGGGATGCGGCACGCATTGAACATCCACTGATATGATTCCATGCTAATGGGAAGCCTTTTCATGTATTCTGGCTCCACATTCCCACCATCTACCTGTTTCTTGAATGCCAGGACAGCTGTAGTCAATGCTGCCGCCCTTTTGGCCGGGTCCCGCCGCCTCCTATCATCTCTATGTGAATAAAAGTAGCTCACGTAGGGTACGATTGGGTCTCTATAGCTCAGGTATGCTGCATCGTTCCACCATTCGTAGATCCAGTTCCGATGTTTTGAGTCTTCTCGACGGGCCTGTAGCCTCTTCTGCAACTCCTGTCCAATACTACCTGGTTTCACGAATTCTTCGACGGTTTTCTTCGTTGCTGCGAACTCGGCTTTGTTCAGCAGTGGGTGTACAGATTTCAGGTAACGCTTTGATGTCTCCTCGAGAGTAGGGACCGGTAATCTAGGAAGGGAATCTTCGAATCGTAGCATAGCACCTTTCGAGCTGTCCTCTCGGTAGCCTGGCATACCATGCATTAGCAAGGACCACGGGAAGGGCCCGGAGGGTAACGACCCCATACCTTCGGGTAGCGCAGACGAGCTGTGTCTCGAATTGGCTGGCGCCATGATAACAACCTCAGGAAACCGTCAGTCTTTCCTGCAATTTGTTGATCTCAACCAGTTTTAAAGCTACCTTTGCAAGGTGGACCTTCGTCGAGCTATTCCGGAATGCTGAGCGGCTTCTTGTCAATGCTTGCAACATCCCGGAGCCAGTCAGCAAAGGAGAAAAAAGCGGAAAAGGAGATCCTGATCTGAAGAAAAAAGACAAGAGCGGGAGGGAGTTGTTTTTTGTAAATGTTCCTGAGAGTGTCTAAAATTATGTGTGTCCTTGATCGCGGGTTTGCGGAGCATACGATTGCAGCCCCCTCGTCCTCTTTTTCTTCGAGCCCTAGCCGAGGACCGAGGCAAACGGTTTCGTGCCAAGCTCAGCTCCTCGCGACAAGGATCAATCACATGAGCAAATTTCCGTTATTCTCTTCTTGTCATCAGTTCTGTGAAGCTATGGCTTGTACTTCCTTAAAAAGCCATGGCTCATGAGAAGACTTTAAGAAGAGATTCTCAGCTTTGGCTATGATCCCTTCCTTCCGCAATTCCGAGCCCTACCTCTTCCGTCCGCTTCTCCGCGACGCGTTATTCTTTGATGCAGCTCCTTTCGACGCTTTGCCAGTATCCTTCTGCGTGGCACTTTTGCTGTCGTTTTCGTCTTCCTCCATAGCCTCCCCGTCTTCTTCGTCGTCTTTCTGACCATTGTCCGTACCTTGATCCACCGATCCTTTACTCCCCTGTCTTACTCCAACCGTCGAGACTTCTGCTAGCAGCGATGTTCGCGTACCCTTCGACGTACGAGTGTTGCGGCCTAATTTATGCCCACTGATTGAAGCTGGCGAAGAACGTGGATCTGGAAAATTCATTGAGCTTCCGCACTCCCGTACAGAGTAATGAGCATGCATACCATCTGTATCATCCACAGTGCTATATCTTCTGGCTGCTCTTCCACCTTCAACAGACGTGCCAGAGAGCTGGTGGCCTAGTAGCGGCGGCGATGTCGTTCCTTCAGGTGCCAGCCTCTTTGCGAACATCATATCCCAATATTCATCTTCAGGTAATACGAACGCATGAAAAGGCTGCTTAGAAGGATCACCGTCTATTTGGATTGGTTCACCGAAAGTGTCTTCCTGGAGTGCATAAGTGTAAGTTCCCCGTGACCCAATTTCTGGAGGACTAACTCTTGCATCGAGAGTTTCAAGATTGTACAGGCTGCCCAATTTCTCCCAGATTCCTGGAATTCTTGTATGCGGATTTTGAGGGGAGGAGTAGCCATGATTTTTCATGTTCTCAGAGATAGATATCATCCGGAAATGCTTGTGCATGCCTGGCAATGACTGTCAGTGCAGTCCGTGCGGTAGATGAGACGAACCAATGTACATTAAAAACGAACCTACAGGCTTCCATCTGATCATGCTTTTGAAGAGTGATGTCTCTTGCTCATCAGTCCATACATCTGATATGACGCTCTCTGTGACTAACTCGCCCTTTCTTGAGGTAGGTGGTCCCTCATCTGCTTGCTCAACTGCGTCGCCAGCAGGGGTCGATGTAGCCCTCGAAGGCCGGCGGACCTTCTTTTTGGGAGGCATGGCTGAGAATCATGTGCAAATGGAAAAGATCTCGACGTATGAGTCAGAAAGAAACATCCAAGAAAGTCATTGTTTAAAGGAAAACCCACAGTGGGGGCGTCATCGTAGCCATTGTGTTGAGCAGATCGCGTGGTAAGGCTGTACTAGCGCTTGGCGACTGTCTCGCGTCGTCCGACTTCTGCCAAGTCACGTCTCCCACGTCTCCCACGTCTCCCACCAGCACACCAACAGTAATGTCGGAGGATTACATACGAAGAAGTTCATGGATGAACAGGTCCGAGATGGAAACGCGTTTGCGATTCCAGATCTTTGGAAAGCATCAACGCTCCCTCACTTTGACGAGCGGGCAACGGATTCTATTACATTCGCATTCGAACCACTGAGTACATCTCTATCTCCCAACTTCTCATGAGGAGGGATTGGATGCTGACACTTCGTAATAGATCTGAAAGACGACGATCAAGGAGCACTCGGTATTCAAACAGACCTAGACCCTAAGCTGCCCGACCTCTCGAATTTTAGATATGGTCCATTAGAAGACCTAGGCGCACTCGACGCTTCTTCTGTGCTGTCTTCCGTACAATCCTTTGAACTTCCCGAAACACCCGACATCTGGTCATTCCCCTTTGATCTTGAGGAGCGAAAAGCCCCTCGTTCAAGAAGTTGGGAGTTTTTTTACGATAAGACTTTCCAGGAGCCTTGGACTACACACATCAGCGAGGGTGGTCCTCAGGTCCTCGATGCAATTCTTGCTGCCCAGGATGGGGATACAGGAGACAATGGTTTCGGCAGGAGATCAGGATGTGTGATCAAATCTGGCGCTCTGGTATCAAGTCTTCTGGAGCTTGGGTTGGGCAGAGAATCTGTGCTATATCGCTACGCAGAGCATGAACGATCCTTTCTTCCACTCATTGGAAATTGGCGCACGTCAGGATACAGCCTCGAGACAATTCACGATCTCAGCGCTACCTTCATCGACTATGGCAACAAAACAAAACGCTTACATTATTTTATTGACAAGACTCAAACTTCAAGAGGATCATTTCCAACGTCTATAGCTTTGGCAGGCAGCATCTCTGCAATCGTTGCAACACTACATGCCCAGATCGGAAGTTCGTCAGCGTCAGCCAATAGTCTACTACAGCTCCGATCACTATTTGAAAAGCCCGGCTCAATATTGTCATATCTTAACGACATAGTCACTAAGGTTGAGGCAGCCAAGAACGATGAAGAACTGCTA
This sequence comes from Evernia prunastri, assembly GCA_003184365.1. NCBI lineage: Eukaryota > Fungi > Ascomycota > Lecanoromycetes > Lecanorales > Parmeliaceae > Evernia > Evernia prunastri. The sequence continues at coordinate 112,014 of NKYR01000006.1, forward strand.
TCTCGGCTCTACGAATACGTTGAAAGTTCTGAACATTCCGCTGAGTGGATTCGGCCAGCATTGCTTCAGATTCTTGCAAGTGTATCCAAACCCTGGCTAGACTCTGTCAGCAAGTGGGTAGGTCTAAAGGAAAATATTACTGCTGGAATTCATAGTTGCAACCAGACTTTCGTCGTTGTAAGAGAGGAGACGCAGAGGCGTGAGGGTTTTAAGGAGGCGAACAGGCTTGAATACGATTTTGATAATTTGTCAATGCCAGAATTTATTTCAGCAGAGGATGCTCTAAACCTTTTCGAAATCGGAAAGAGTCTGCGACTTCTCGAAAACAACAGCCCCGAACATCCCCTTACGAGACCGACGCAGGCTGGTACTTTGGAGGCCCCTGACTTGGCTTGGCAATTTTCATGGAGGGATGTAGAGAAAGTTCAATTGCAAGCCCGACAGCACGAAGCAAGTCTTCGAAAAGCCATCGCGGATTTTGAGCTCCATGGCACCAATTTGGGACATGCGCATGTGCACGAAAAAAAAAATTTGCATGCTGAGACGGCGACGGTTGGGCTCGGAGAAGAGACAGCGAAAACCTACATCCGCGCGTCCATGGCAACCTTTGAGAAACCATTGCCGGACTTAACGGCGGCGAAGGGCAATAATACTCTACCAGAATATGGCTGCAACGACTTGCCGGAAGAAGAGATTTTTGCACCACCATTTTCTCTGCTTCCCGTTTTGTCTTTCAATCCTATAATTACAAGTCAGGCCAGGCTCATCAATCGTGCATGCCTACGCCTTCTTTTTAAAGAACACAATATACGGTCTCACTTCTCTCTCCTTCACCGCTACAGCCTTTTTGGTGACGGCGTGTTCGCTTCTCGCCTTTCACACGCTCTCTTCGATCCCGAACTCAACTCTGCCGAACGCCGGAGGGGTCGCACCCGCGCTGGCATCTCGGGCTTGAAATTAGGCTCTCGAGACACCTGGCCACCGGCGAGCTCTGAGTTACGACTGGCGTTGATGGGTATCCTGACAGAATGCTATTACGAGCGCAGGCGAGGAGCCGAAAAGTTTTCAATATTTCGTGAAGAACTCCCTGGCGGTTTGAGTTTTGCCATTCGAGACATGCCTGAAGACGAGCTAAAGCGTTGTATGGATCCTAATTCTATCGAGGCTCTTGACTTCTTGAGGCTTCAGTATAGGCCTCCAGCACCTCTTGACGCAGTGATTACCCAAGCTGCTCTGGCAAAGTATGATGTTGTCTTCAAACTCCTGCTGAGAGCAGTACGAATGCTGTTCGTTGTAAACCAACTCTTTCGTGACACAAAATCGCGCTGCGGAATTCGTCACGGAGCAGATCCTATATCTAGATCCTTCCGGGTCGAAGGCCACCACTTTGTCTCCGCAATCTGTCGTTATTTCTTCAACGGCGTCCAAGCGAATTGGGATATCTTTCAACGGAGGCTCGAGTACGTGGACAACGCTTTAGAACGCGAAGGCACAAGCGACTGCGACAGTGTACATAAGCTGCGCGATTTCCACGAAAACCTGCTGGATCGACTAATGTTTACCTTGATGTTGAGAAAGAGACAGGCGCAGGTCATGAAATTGGTCGAGGAAATTTTCAGCCTGATACTAGTTTTCGCACGGCACGCCAGCACTGAAGGTACCCGAGACACAGCCCATTCAGGTCTCAATGTGAGCCTACGAGAGACCTATGATAAATTCAAGAAGAAAGTCAGAGTCTTCATCAGCGTTTGCAGAGGTTTGAGCGAGCGGCGAGGCCAGGGGGGTACAAAAAATCACGATGCCTGCGAGGAGTGGAGCGAAGACGGAGGAAACACAATTGGCCAGCTTCTTCTGGATTTTGAGATGAGTGGATTCTATGCAAAATTATACCCATATACCTAGCTATTCTGGAGCCATGTTTATCTGCTGGTGCCTCGCCAATATTCTCACTTTTTGTTCGTACCATCTTACTGTCATCCCACAGTTTACGAGTGATGGAAATACGCTTTTCAAATAGTAGAAGGTCGGAAACATAGACCCCTTATTTGTCTTTTGGTATCCACATTCCGAAGATGGAAGATGTATTATAATCATTGTGTACATTTCGGTTCCGCCGAGGAAGCCTCCAAGCCAGATGAGTACGGGACCTGTACATGGACATTATGTACTCCAAAGACGCCCTGTCCCATGTCGAACGGATATTTACATGTAGAACCCGTCACCCCTAGCCAGTTCTAGTATTGCACCATTCAAGCCTCTATCCTCCTCGTAGGAGAGTGATCTGATAATGATCCGCCATTCTAGGCATGTTACTGAGCGCGTCAACCGTCTTTGGTGCTACCTCGACAAAGCGCCTTGGCAGCGTGAGGCGACTCCCTTGTTTTGCTTGTACATATACGGCTGCCAGATGCACCAAAGTCGGATATGCTGGCATCCTTCGTTCCTGCAAATGCAAAGTATTCTTCGTCATCGTGCGGAGTTTGCCCTGGACATAACTCGGGTCGCCAAGCGTATCCCAGCCCGGCCAATTGTCGATCAATTCGCGCTCGCAGAGCCCGAAGGCGAGGAGCTGGTGTCTAGGCTCGGGAGACTGCGCAAGGTGTTGGATGTAGTGGTTCCAATTGGGACTGTTGAGGGCAAAGCCGGAGGTGTGTAGCTGGTTAATTGTGCTGATCAAATCATCGATACGGCCTTGTTTACTTAAAGAACTTATGTATTGGCGTAGAGGTACATTCATTATGAAGCGGCGTGAGTGTAATACCCAACCTGGCTCTGACGTAACAGCCTTAGCGCGACAGGCGAGCTTCTCAGACTTGTCGAGCGCCAGGTACCAGCACCGCTCAACCTCTTCGTGATCGCCGGCTCGTAGGTGCGCAACCATTAAAGCGCTAAGTAAACGTATAGGAGGACTGGCTTCAACGTCACGATTGCTGTATCGGGCGGAAGTAGAGATGTAGCGTCCGTAGAGCTCAGTGACCTTAGCAAAGGCGGCGTCATTGCCATAGAGGAAGATGAGATATTCAAAGTAGGTGGAAGAGAAGGCCTCATTGAGGAGGTTAGACCCAACGAATTTGCGAGGCTCGGAAGCCGCCAGTTCCATTGGATCTAGATTGGAGATCGTCTGCTCCAAAGTCTGTTGTGCACGTACAAGCTCGTTTTGGGTCTCGGAACCTTTGTCTAAGCCTTGGTTGGCCTTATCCATTGAAGCTGCCGCTCGGAGAAGGATGTTCTGGGTGCTGATTGTTGGGCTGAGATTGCGCGTCAGCATGCGTTTGTAGAGATCGAATATTTTGCCATGGTTCCCGGTGGCAAGATATCCTCCCATGACAATTGCATAATGTAGGGATGTTCTTTTGATTCCCGCTCGCGGCATTACCTTGTCCAAGATTTTGAATGCCGCTCCGGGCAGCTTAGCAATTGTCAGGCTCGTCATCAAAGCAGCATAAGTCATGCCATCAGACGCTATTCCTGAACCTTGCATTTGTTTGTGCAGCTCAGACACCTTCTCTACCTCTTTACGAAGAGCATATGCATTAAGCAGGGTGGTCCACATGAACGTCCGAGAGCCTTTCACATCCATGTGCAATGCGTCTTTTACAAAGTGCTCGGCTTCTGCCAATCTCTCACCGTTGATGTTTGCCAAAACAATGCTGTCGATCATCTGCATGTTCATCTTTATACCGTCCATCTTCGATTGTTGATAAAGATCGTAAACAGTCTCCCAGTCCCCTCTTTTCACGTACAATGACATTAGGAGGGAGTAGGTTCGAGAAACCGGGCGTATCTCGGACTCGAGGAGTTTGTTGAACCAAGTCAAAGTGCCGTCAACATCGCCGACCCGAGAGAAGGTCCCAATTACACAGTTCCAGGCTCGCACGTCAGGTATGAAATGAAAATCCGTCTGTAGGTCCTTGAAGGCGCGCACCACACCCTCAGGGTCTGCTCGCCTATTGTGGACGAGGAGCAGGATCTGGTACCACTCAGTCTTAGGCGTTCCATGCGTGGAACAAAAATCACGGAATAGATTCTGTAGTGGCTCAAGCTGTCCGAGTTGAGCAAAAACCTTCGCCACATCAATGGCAATGTCAGCGGGTAATTTCCGATGATAATTCCGCCAATCATCGAGAATCATGGACATGCCGAGACTGCTCTTTTGTGCTAGTAACCTGGTTGTTACTGTTGAGAGTAAATCCGTACTAGGTAAGAATGTCGGCTCCTTTCGAAGCATTCGATAGAGACTCAGTGCGCGTTGTCCATGTTCCCTGCCATTGACAGACAACAGCTGTTCCAGAGCCATCATTTGTGTCGTCATATCCGACGCATCGAGGGTCTTCGCCTTCTGAACCAGCAGGAAATGGTTGTGAATATCGAAATCCGTGTTCCGAACGCCAAAAATCTGTCTAATTAATTCTAATGCGAAATCGCGAGCAGCCACAGCGTTGTCATGTTCTGAACGTTCAGCAGTCGTGATTGCGAAGTCCGCAGCCGAGATAGCCTTCACCATCAAGTCTGGTAAGGACAGGGTGTTGACTCCTGTCCAAATATCGGGCCTTGTGTAGTAACGAAGTCGATCGACCCAATACGCATGCCATGTGTCTATCGCTAATTGCCACTTTTCATGTTCCACGGTATAACGAAGGACTGCTGCAGTGCCAATAGAACCATTGATTCTTTCCAAAGCCTCGCGATGGATGTCAATTGCTGTGGCTAGGTCCTGCAATGAGAGCGCAGCTGAGACGGCGTAACTGTAATGAATAGCCCGTCTCTGCTGGACAGGGATGCTGTCAAACAGAGCCACGGCACGTTCGGCATCGATGGTTCTCTTTGAAGAGCCCAAGCACCGTAACATCTTGATAAGCTCTTGGGGCGATAGCGACTCTGACATCTCCAGTAGTGCCTGATAGCTTTGCCACAATTCATCGTAAATCCAAGTTTGGTCCTCCGAATTAAGCATCTCATTGATTCCTCGTCTTATCGCATCGCCTGGCTGAGCCGTTATTGATGAAGATCTTTTGGAAGCGTCCTGGGCACCGGCCCCAGTAGCTGATCCTACTGCCTTCGCTCCATTGATAAAGTCTGCAGCGACTGAGGTATACCCTCTGGAGTAGTGCTTGATGTTCTGAGCAGCGTGATACTGTGCCTTTGTTGACCGCTCGAGCCGTTTGATGAGTGCTAGCGTACGAACAGGATACAAGAAGTCTAGGAAGATCTCTTGAAGCCCACTGGACAGTGCTTTGGTTGGCGTGCCGTGTCTTTTATTTGAAAATGACTGCTGAGCGGCATCTGAATTTTGTAGAAAGAGCATCCACCAAGAAGGTAGATTGATGTTACCGGCACCGTGAGACCAGAAGGCAGAGTGTAGGTTGCGTCGACAGCGAAGACGCGTCTTGGAGCGCCGGATCACAGCTCGTCCTCCAGTGTGGAGCCATCCTACCACTCTCTCTATCATGCCCCGGCAAGTCTGCCGCCACAGATGAAGAGCCCGTCGAGCTTTTGTTCGTCATGCATCCCCAAAGAGAGGCCCAAGGTATGAGAGTGTAGCGATAGGAAGCTTCAGAACAATAACTGTACAAATTCAGTAGGAGATCCGTACATGGCAAGGGCTGCTAGCCTGGGGGTTTGTATTGCGCCCAAGAAGGCCAGAATTAAAGGAACTATAAGAGGCAACGGAAAGCAGAATTTACAATTCGAAGTAACTTACTTAACTTTACGGATAATCATCATCGATACACAGTGCCAAGAAGACAGAAATCTGCCCCCGGTCTCACCCCCGATCGGGCATCGGGTGACGCCGCCCTAAGGTCGCGCGACTTGTAATCTTAGATCCGCCAAGCCCTCGGAATTTCGAGATCCACCCACAAAGTTGCCATCGAACTTTGTAGATGAGTAAGGTATTTATGATTATGGATGTTACCAATTTCATCATCTCTCAACGTGAGAAGGCGCTCATGATCGGTGATTATGCATCCTACAGGAAGCAGCTTTCTCGGCGCCTGCTCGTTGTACGTAAGAAGCTCCACTACACCTCGACTAAAGGCAAAAAGTATGCGGCAAGACCTGAGGTCACTGCAGAAGATATAGCAAGGAACCATGAGTATGTCAATCATGAAGCTTGATTTCCAAGTGCTCATACAGAAACCTCAGATTTGTATACTTGCTCCTGCTTACTTCTGAGCGAGCATGGGCCCTAGCGATGCATATGAAGTCAACGCATTCTGCAGATTCCGGAGCTTATGGTATTACCGGATCTACCCGGTCTCATATCCAGTCTCGCCTCCATAAAGCAAGTATTTACGCTGGACAGCTTGTGGAGTTGCTCAAGGATAGAGAAGTGACGAAGGCTACCTCCGAGGCCCTACTCGAAGCACGGGCATACTACGTCTCACTGCGGGGAGCGATTGAATTTGAGAAGCAAAGATGGGAGGACTGTCTGCGTGGATATTCGGAGGCTCATTTCATATATACCACGCTCGCGCAGAGCAAAGACCCAAAACACGAGGATCTTTTCCGGGATCTCTTGAACACCACAATAGACCCTAGCATACGGTATGCCGCCTACCAACTAAAGCTGCCCCGAACCACATCGACCGATACCATCATTTCAAGATATGTTTCGAAAAGTGGCGAGTTCGTGCGAATGATTTTGAAAGAACACCCTGAAGCATTGGATGACCCAGCCACTGCCCAAAGAAAGACGCCCAGCGGTAACGCTGAAAACGTACCAAAGACGATCGAATGGCGCTCTCGTGTCGTACGTCTTGAAGACGCAGCAACTGCTCAGGCTCTGGCAGCAGTCTCCAGTGCGGAAGCTAAGCTCTCTGCTTTTCTAACGTCTAACCCAAATGCGGCACCTCAAGATAGAGCAGCCGCTTACGACGAAGTCCTCATTCCCAGTCAAGATGCAGTCGACGCTACGAAGACTGCTATCGACGAGCTTTCTGCCGAAGGTGTTCCCCAAGGGGATCCGCGGATGCAAGCGTTGCAAATCACCAGAACCGCTACCAATTATGCTTTAGTGGGGTGGAGAATTGGCAGGAATCGAATACTGTGTGGAAGACAGGACGGGGCGTTGCTCGAACCTGAGACTTATAGAAGGTCTGGTAAAGACGACAAGAGGACAACCAATCAGGAAGAAAGCACCGGGCGAAAACTCGCCAGATTGCGAGAAAGAGTCGTGCTCTACGACTCCTCACTGCAGAGCTTAGACACCGTCAAAGAGCTACCTGGTGTTGCGGCGGACCAAAACTTCGTCGAAGGACTGGAAGCCAAACGGGCATATTTTGCAGCACTGAGATGTCTCGCCATTGCTCGCTCTCACGCCCTGCTATCGGAAACAAAGAATGCTCTCTCCCTACTCTCACGCGCTCTGGACCTGTCCAGTCGAGCGTCTCCTCACGTTTCTAGCACCCAAGCATTGAATGGAACGCCTCCGAATCTAGATATTACCCAAGCCCAAGTCTCCAGCCTCCACTCACTCCTCCAAAATCTCGTATCCCAGCACCGTGGCCTGGTCGAACTCATCAACATCCAATCCGCATCCACGAACAAAAGCACCAACTTCGTCCCGCCACTGATAGAGCGACTGGACGAATACCCTGCGAACGACGTAGACCTCACGAAGTTGGTTACGTACCCGCCAAAGATCGAGCCGACACCTGTGAAACCACTATTTCTGGACGTGGCATTTAATTACATTGAGTATCCAGGGCGGACTCGGAAGATCAACGAAAAAGCGGTCAATGGGGTTGCTGAGGGAGCGAAAGGCGGAGAGGAGAAGAAAAAGGGGTGGTTCGGGTTTGGTCGATGATGATGAACGAACGCTGCTACGAATTGATGAAACTAGACATTTGGTCCTGCAAATTTGTAGGTCACACAGTCACTGTAAAGAAGGCGCCATGCACAAAAGTAAATGTAGATGCAATTCGCGTATGTACATATACCAAGTGTCCGCCAACTGTCAGATCCGAGCTATGCATACGTACATTGAGCTTCCTATGCAAATCATATCAAAAACGTCACCCAAAACTCTCGCTACCCTGGTCCACTTCACGGTATGTCGAACGAGCCCTTCAGCTTCTTGATCAGCGCCCACTCATCGTTGCTGACATCAGACCTATAAAATTCCTTCAAAGTATCGATACTCTGCCGTGAGATTAACGAGTAGAGCGTATCCTTTTCTTCCCAATGCCGACCGTAGACAGGCTGGTTGGGACCTTCGATTTTGATGGCGACGGAGGGCTGGCCGCGCTTTACCATCGGAATTTGTTTGTGGTCGCGCTCGATTGATTGGCTGCGTGGGAATGAGTAAGACTGTTTGGACGGCATGTAGAAGAAGGGTAAAATGGGCAAGGGAGGATGGGGAGCCTTACACTCTGCCTAGATTGACAACTTCTTTGACGTTGGTGACGGGGTTCGTCCGCACCACAGCAATTGGAGTGAGGAGCCTGAGGCTGCCTTCGACAACATCCACCCCAACAACAATCGGGTCTCTCTTGTTGAACACCGCCACCTGACTGAGCACGCAAGGGAACACAGCTAACAACTTACTGTCCTCCTTCCTTTGCTCCGCTAGCTGTGCCATGTGTTTCGTAAAGTCGTCAAAAAGATGATAGATGATATCCGCCGTGAAAATTTTGATGCCCTCCCGGTCAGCATACTCTTGTGCTTCTTTATCGACTTTGACATCGAAACAGAGCATGACTGCATATTCTTTGGCTTTTTCGAGCATGATGCCTGCGGACATGACGTCCCGCTTGTAGACGGGGCCAATGGAGATGTTTGCGACGGGTATTTTGGAAACTTTAAGAAACTCAAGGAGGGCTTCGAGAGAGCCGAGAGTGGATGCTTGGACGCTAACGCCACGTCCTGTTTTCGAGACTTTCGACAAGAGGTTCTCGATATCAGACATGACTTCCTCCTCAATGTCCTCTTCGTCGTCGCCTGGTCCGACGACTAAAAGGCGCGAACCGGCAATGGCGTGTTCGAGGTCGTTGGCCGCAATTTTGACGCCCAGCGATGCTTTACATTCTTGGTTGTGGACATACTGTGACTTCAGGCGGAGCTCTTTTAGCGGTGCCGGGGTGAGCAACGCTCGAATGTTTGTGGCAATAGCGCCATTAATTCCGCAAAGGACTATTCGGTCGCCCTCTCGCAGGACACCGTTTGATAGGACGACATCGATAGTAGTACCTAGACCTTCGATGACTTTGACCTCCAAAACAGTACACTCGACTTCGGAGAGATACATGAGTTTGTTGGTCATTCGCTCTTGCGTGAGACTGACGAGTAGCTTCAACATGTCTGGAATGCCTTCTCCTGTGTGGGCTGAAGTTGGTACCAAAGAAACGAATTTTGCTAGGGACTTGTTCTCGCAGTAAAGCTCCGAGTTAAAGCCTTGCTCGGCGAAGGCGACTTTTGTCTTTTCAAGGCGATCTCGAAATTCGTTTTGGACCCCCTTGTTCTGTAAGGCCATACTTTCTTGGAAACCGTTATTATCAATCTTCTTCCACCCATACAAGCGGTCGATTTTGTTGAGAGCCACGATGAACGGTGTCTTCCGGTCACGGAGTAATCTCATTGACTCCAGAGTCTGCGGTTCTAATCCGTGCATAATGTCAACAACAAGAATGGCAATGTTACATAACGAGGATCCCCGAGATCGCAAGTTCGTGAAGGACTCGTGACCGGGAGTATCGATGACTAGAAGACCAGGTACCTTGAACTCGAAGCTGTTATCCTTATTGACGACCGCGGTCTTAGTTTCTAGGGCGTCAACTGGGAAGTAAGTTGCGCCGATCTGTTGCGTGATACCTCCAGCTTCGCCTTCTTGTACATTTGTCTGCCGAATCTTATCCAGGAGCTTAGTCTTGCCGGTATCGACGTGACCCAGGATACAGCAAATAGGCGAACGGAGGTTGTCTTTCGATCTGGCGGCGAGTGCCTCCTCATGCTGTTTCTGCCTTCTGGCAGCAGCTTCAGCTTTCTTCTGTGCCGCCGCTCGTTGCGTGGCAGTCCCTTGTGCATCGGCAGATGAATCGTCCGAATCTGACTCCGAGTCTGATTCAGCTGGCTTCTGTTGTGGCTTCTGTTGTGACTTCTGCTGTGGTTTCTGTGCTGATGGAGCGGGTCTCGATGGCAGCTCTGTTTGCGCAGCTTTGTCTTCTTTGATACCATTGATCACAGCACCAGGCTCTTGAGACTGCGATTTTGAGGCAGCGGCTTCTTCATCACTGTCCATCTCCCAGCTCTCTTTGACATCGCCATCGTCAGCGTCGGCAACAGCTTCCCAATCCTCGAGGCCATCGCTCTCGGACTCCTCTGCTGCTGCCGCCGCAGCTTCAGCTCTCGCCTTCTCCTCTTCTTCCAGCCTCAAACGTTCCGCTTCTTCAGCTTGCCGCCGAGCTTCGGCTTCAGCTGCTTCTTTTTCTTCCTGTATTCTGGCATCCTCACCAGGCTTCTTCAGCCCTTTCTTCTTTTTGTTGTCGTACACTGGCTTCTTTTTCCCCGCAGGCTCCTCGTCCAGTCCTGCAACCTTGACGCCAGCGGCAAGCATCTGTTCTCTTTTCAACTCATTCCGTCGATGCGCTTCCCGTTGAGCTGGTGTCATCAACTTGCCTTCTTTCTTCAACTGCTCCTTCTTCTCCTTGTCCTTCTCCTTCTTCCGCGCTCGCGCCTCCTCTTTTCTCTTTTCCTCCTCCGCCGCTAAACGCTCCTCTTCTTCTATTCGAGCCCTTTCCTCGGCCTCTGCTTTTTCTTGCTCCTCTTGCTGTCTTTTCAAAGCTTCCTGTTGTTTCTGGAGTGCGGCAAGGGCAGGTGGCAGTTTCTTCTTCCCTCCCTTCCCTGCATCGGCAACTGGTACAGCTACAGGCTTTGCTTCGACTACGGGCTTCACAGGCTCCTCTTTTTGTGCCGGAAGTGCACCCCCTTGTTTCTTCTTCGCAGCGGCCTGGATGCAGTAAAATCAGTGATAAGCTTCCGTATCCCTGTATCCCTGCGATTGCCAGGTCGTTACTGAAGACATCTACTTACCTGCTCCTTCTTCCTCGCTTTCTCCCTCTCCTTCTTCTCTTTCTCTTTCTCCTTCTTACTCTTGACGCCCCCTGCGCCGTCCTCTTCTGCCTCCTCTCCGTCAACATCTTCGTTAGGCACTAACGTCCCGTCTTTCCTCCCCTGTTTACCCTTCCCACCCTTAGTCTTTGTAACCTGCTCCTCGAATAGGTCCTCTGTCGTAGCCTCTTCAGGTGCCTTGCTAGCTAGATCTTGTATACCGTGGGGTTCCGCGTGACCGTTGACACCATCCTCTCCGGGAGGATCTTCGCCCTCCAGGTAGTCATCCTCCACAACCTTGCCTTTCTTTTTTTTATTGGACTTATTTTTCTTGAGTGCAGCTAGTAGACCACCTCCTCCGCCGGTGGTTTCACCAAGCTCGGCATCTTGGGAAGCCTCAACCTCTTTGGCTTCTTGGGCTGCCGCGGCGATAGGGTCTGGGGTGTCACCCAAATCCGCTTCCCAGTCGTCGTTGCCCTTCTTGTTGCTTTTCTTTTTGGGCGCCATTTGTGGAGACGAAGGTCGCAGAACGGAAAAGAGGTATAATGGTGTTCTAGACCAGTTCAAAGATATTTGTTAGAGGTTTGAATGACGTGTGTAGAAGATTGTGTTTGAGCGGCAAATGTGGGTTCATGTTCTTGATGCTCGCTAGTGCGGGATGCGGAGATGGAATTGGCGGTGCGAGGGGTGGTTTGACTCACTGCCTACTCCGTACTCTAGTCGCACCTAGTCTACAGTCGCATTAAATTTCTCTGTCCTTTTCGATCGATTCGTTCCTAATGCCATGGGTGCACAGTGAGAAAAATTTCAAGTACTCAGGATGCGCTGGACTCAGCAGAAAAGAACAGCCTTCGTTAACAAGGTAATAATGTAAAGTCTTCAGATCTATGACCGACTCCATCCTAGGAGGCTGGGTATCCGGATAAATGCCAATAGAAAGCTATAAACGCAAAGCAAGTCTACATATGTCATTCATCTCCTCAGCAGAGACATTGTCGTATTCGTGACCCCATCACCATCGCCACTCGGTTTGGTATTCTTGATAGCGGGACTGCCATGCCTGTCGACACATATCAATACATGATCCCTCGAAACGAAAAGGGATACTCACGCAAAAAATGTGAATTTGATCGCAATAGCCAACCCCGCATGCAGCACCACCACCGCAATGAGCAGAACCCTACTGATCTTCGCATCGGTGACACTGACCACCGGCCACAGATTTCTGACGAGAAAAACAACGCTCACCGCAAACCCTATTGCCGTGAAGACATAGTTCAATATCGAAATCGGACTCCAGCTGATTATGGCAACGGGTATCCATATCACATTCGCATACCCATATAACGCCCAGCATTCAACCAGTGTCGCTGATTCGGCTCCAAACCATCGCAGCAAGGCCCATAGTCCGACGGGAAGGAAGCCTGTGTAGCCGTAGATCAAACCGGCTGCGCCGCTTAGCAGGGCGAAATTGTATTCAAAATGGATATCATGGTTCCGACTCAGGTATTGACTGATAGTAGCAGCGATGAAAAGTATAAAGACAAGCGTCGTAGCGATCCAGAAGGGGCCGTAGAGGTCGGGGTTCCCATCTAGAATATCCAGGAATGGGGCACGCGGGTATAGCGACGCGGTGCACCGGCGAAGAACTTCTGATGTATCGACATCGAAGAATTGGGCATAGAATGAGAGCGTCCAGAGGAACCGTTTAGATGGTGTGGGGTTTTGGGTAGTGCCAAATGGAGTGGATGTATCTGGGAGTATCTTGGAGCGCGGATTGGAAGGGTCATTGAAGTCTGGTAGGGAGAGATCAGAGATAGAATGTGTGGGAGAGTTACGCGAGCATACTGGAAGAGTGAAATTCGAGGTCGTCTTGTTGGAGGTCTGTATGACCCAGGTCGCCCTAGGAGAGATTAGCATACATGGGTTGAAGTTCAGATTGAACGGTTGGCTTACCCCTTCGTCAACGTCTACGACGACATCATAGCCCCGATTAGCCATCTTACGATATACCAATCCTTTCTTCCTGTTGGCTGGTGCGTTGTCAACTGTGAGGTTCAACGTCGTTATTGGTAAAACGTGTCGCCAAGCCTCAAGCTCGGCTAAGTTTCTATTGTTGACCCAGGTCAAATCTAAGTTTCCTTCCGGTAACTAGACGAGCTAGAGTATCGAGAGAACTTGAGATTTTTTGAATCTTATCTAACGTACAGCAGCTTCTCAAAATTTGGCTCTCATGGCCTCAACGAAGCTTCCTAAAAGCTTCCAATGTCTTCCTGAGACCGAAACTAGGATTGCCCTCCAGTCCTGCCCTTCTACTGAGCCATATCGAAAAAATACCGACCAGAAATGCCAATCCAATTCGACTTGCCGGACGTCTATACTTCCATATGGTAACCATTGCTCGTTTCTGCAGCTCTTGCCTCCGCAGCTGCAATGCCTGGTGTTCGAACAAGTCCTCGCCGTCCTCAAGGGTCTGGTTCCTAACAGATGTCCTTGTGGTCTTCAGGACACTGTAAACTGAAATCCTTGACCAGGCTCTTGAGGGTAGACTTTCAGGAGGATTCTCCTCAAATAGTGTCATGGTCTTGGAGATCAAGGCTTCCAAATTCAGAGGCTTAGGCAGCTTTGACAGGACCGAATGAAGCATTTCGGGTTCCTCCGCAGGGATCTCAAACAATTCATCGCGGCGGGAGAGTATGATAACGGCAAAGAAGTAGATAGAGACCACCGCTGGTTGTGCGATAAGAAAGTCAAAGAGCCGAGCTATGTCACCATACTCCTGAATGTCATGAGCGTACAAAGTAAGTGTGGCCGCCAAGGCGAAAAATGGTTGCGTCTGTGACAGATGGAGACAGAGCTTCGGATCTACGGCGTGAAGGATGGTCGGCAGTAGATTCAGATGTGCAATGGATGCCGAGAGCGAAGGCAGCATGAAATCACGAATACGTAGGAGCGAGATGTGAGCGACAGCTTTGGGTGCTTGATCGACACCGAGGACGAGAAGAAAGACCTGAACGATATCGTGGAACCCTTGAAAGTACGAGAGCATCGGGTGCTCCCTCAAGACTTGGGTTATCACTGACGAAAGCTCGCGTTTCCTGCGATCCAGCTGCGTTTCGGATTCATCTAAATTTAACTTAGCGTCAAATCCACTACGATCTCAGCACGCTTACTTTTAGGGTAGTAGATGAAAGACCGGTTCACGTCAAGCTCGACTTGATCTTCATCTTTATGGCTTGGAAGATCCCTCCAGGAGCGAGCAGAGCCGGTGAGCTCGGAGTCCCCACTCCGGTAGCCAAGCAGAATAGGCCCTGAGTAGCGGTGAGTCTCGGGAAATAGGGGGATTTTGGGTGTGCCAAAGACTTACAGGCTATCTCCCGTACCTCGTCGTTGATCAAGCCACCGGTAGAAGTTGCTTGTCTGATGAGGAGATCTAGATCGCGGGGCTTTTCGCAAGTAGCTAGTATCCGATCGACCTTTTGTCCAGGATCCCTGTCCCGGGGTTCTTTGGAAGTACCAACCGCGGAAGTACTGCTGTCAGATACTTCTGACGGCTCACGCTTGTTCTCATACTGCGTGTCCATTGCACGTGTATGAGGATTGATTCGACATTGGGGCTCTACGAGCGGTGTCGGTGATCATGACTTGCAGGAAGTGAAACGTACAGTCAAGGGGGCAAAGGTTGATATATGTTCAGAGCTTAGATAATAAAGTAATATGTAGAGTACCTTAGCGGACTTTGCTGGGTAGAAATTACCGTATATATACCGTGCATATACGAAGTTTTTTTCAAAACGTATTAAAATAAGATTCTGCCTAAAGGCGATGAAGAATTTAATACGTTTCTTTAAGATTACGGTTAAAACTTTATATACGTATATCTTAAATAACGATAACTATCAAGATACCGTAGTAATACCGTTCTTCAAAGCATACCGTTCTTGACTATCGGAAGCCTTTATCCGACGGATCGTCTAGAATCCATGGTACCAACATCAGCCCACTCCACCCACCCCACCCACTCCATATACTTCTGAAGGTCACCCCCGCGAGAAAATTGGCTAAATCGTCCATTTTTGCACTTAATTCTTTAAGAGCGTTGATTCTTCTCAGCGTAGAGACCTCCCGAGTATCTGACTTGGCAGGCTTGGCAGTACTTTAATGGTTTCAAATATGAAACGGTAAGATAATTATTTCGGTTCTTTTTATGAGTACGTATATTTTTATTAACTAATTTATTACCGTTGATATTTTGATACTGTAGATTTTAAAAAACGTTTTATCAAAATAATCGTTATATAGTCTTGACACTCTGAAACCGTACTGAAACCATTACATAAAAAGTAACCGCCTTTACACCGTTTCTTGGACCCATAGCCTTCCGCTAAGGTATTTAGCACCGTTGCGCTAGGCGGATGATCGGACTTAAGGTACCGAGATTACGAGTACGCGTTATTTTCAAAGTACTTAAAGTAAAGTAAAATAAAGTAAGGTACGGCAAGGCGGAGGGTACCGACAGACCTCTAAGCGCCAGCCTTTTCTTCCTGCCTTGCCTGCCAGCCTCGAGCTCAGCAGTAACAGTCTAACAGACAGTACAATGACCTTTACATATTCTACATTAAGGTATACCAAGGCGACCTGCATACGAGCAGAACAATAGTTGTGGATTCCATCATCATCATCATTATCATTATCATCATTATCATTATCATCATTATCATTATCATCATTATCATTATCATTATCACAATCGGTCCCTTTTCTTGCTGGATATCTTCCACTGAAATGGTTACTTCGCTCAATTTCCCAAAGGAAGGTCGCCGACCCAAAAGCTGAGAGATAGTTCGCTGCAAACCCCACAACTAGGTCGCCCTCGATTCTCAGTGGCATAGTCGTATCCACTCAGCCGGAACCTTTAGTTTCTTCTCTTTTGGGATGCGTGAATATTGCTGGCGTCACACCCATTCACGCTCGCTACATCGAGACAGCTCTTCCTCTCTCTCTCTCTTTTCCGCATGAGGGGGTCTCAGACCTTCTGAAAAGTTCTCCTAGGCCCTGCAGACTGGCCAAGACACATATCAAAGGTATTGGTTCCCTTGTCCGTGTTCTTAAGACGCCATTGCTCCCTCGCGTTGCCCTATATTCCTGGCAACTAGTCATTGTTTCTTTTGGCTCAAAAGGACTGCAAAACTACCATAGCCTCTCTTACAATTTCTCAAAAAGCCTATGAACATTGTTACAAAAGTGGATCGTGGTTGAACCTCTCTCAAAATGTCGGTTCAAACAACTGTCCTTGAAAATGGGAGATGGGTTACCAGAAGTGTGGACCCTTACCGCGTAAGGGCCCAAAACACGGAAACTCCTCGCAAAGAACAGAGTCAGCCGTCAATAAGCCTTCCAAAGACACCATCCTTAGGGATCCTTACAAAGACTTCGATCAGAAGTTCCGTCATTAACCGGATCATCCCTGCGAGGATAAGGCACAAAACGAAGAATGATGTGCTTTTCATATCCGCAAATTCAGTCACAATCAAAGAAGCCAAAGGGAACTATACTTTGGAAGAAATAGTCACCAAGAGTGACTTTGACTCTCCAATCAAGTCCGCTAGAATTATCGGGGAGCGAAGAAAGCCGACAAAACACGACTACAGCTTCGAGAAGCTCGAGCAAGAAGACCGGAATGAAGATATCCTCAAGAATGAAGATAACGATTTCGTCGATGAAGGAGATTTTCCGGATCATGCCACCGCATACCAACGAGAGCTTCCCCCTCACATCCTCGTTCTATCTTTGGAGTCGAACAGGCTTGTTTTTTTGTGTGCAGTTAGTGGAAGGTCGGAGCAACTCGAACTTTTCTGGGGTCAGAAGGCGTTGCCAGCTCCGACCTCGCCTTTGCAAGGCCTTGGCGAGCTTATTGCTGTCGATCCGAAGTGCGTTATGAGCCAAATACGTTGGATAGGATAATGACGGACGTTTCTAGATCCCGAGCAATGGCTGTTGCTGCTCATGAAGGGAGAGCTTATGTGTACGCGTTGAGATCGATGGACGAGATGAGAGTAGACTTTAAGGAGAACTCTCGGCTTAAGCCGATTAGAGGAGTGAGTACTTGGTCAATTTAGCTTGTCCACATTTCTTGGCTAATGCTTGTCTCAACCCAGGAGAAGCTCATCTTGCTGGATGGAACAATCGTGAAGATGGAATTCCTCCATCCGCCGGAGGGCGAGTCAAATCGAATTATCCTGCTGTTTGTTGTCGCCAAGAATAACCAGAGTGGACTGATTTGGTACGATTGGAATGCTGACATACCTGTGCACCAATCTCACTTGAGGCCGAACAAGATGCTTTTGCATCCGGATGAAGAGTTGCCCTCACTTCTTATACCTCTGATGAAAAACACTGCATTCATCTTGGTGTGTGAGAAACGTATGGTCTTGATCAAGGATATCTTGACGGGTAGTTGTCATCGGTTCTTTCATCGCCTCGCCGCTGAGCAAGAGCCTCAAGAACCTGGAAGTTCGATGAGGCGGCCAGTTTGGGTTCAATGGGCAAGACCGTTCAGATCTAAGATACTGAGGCCTAACGAAGAGAATCTACTGTTGTGCCGAGAGGACGGGATTGTGCAATATATGGTGATTGATCACAGTATCAAACAGATGATCGACAGTACCCACAACATTGGCAGGCTCGGGGTCAACATCAATACATCATTTGCGACTGTGGATCTTGGTCTTTATACCGAGGATTTGCTGGTCGCAGGAGGCGACGAGAGTAATGGAGGTCTCTGGTTTTTTCCCCCTCGCCAGAAAGATCCCGTTCAGCGAGACATTATACCAAATTGGACACCGATCAATGATTTTGCTGTTGCGAATGTTCCGATCGACCGGCAGAATGCGGGGATTGCAGCTGCAGCAAACAATGCGTTAAGAGGACAACAACGGCTATTCGCATGCTCCGGCAGAGGAAAGCACGGCGCGATCTCAGAGATGCGCTACGGAGTGGAGGCAAGGAAGAAAATGGGCACAGTGGGTCTCGGTGACGAATTGAAGAACGGTGTATTAGGAATTTGGGCTTTGCATGGCTTCTATGGCAACATGGGCAAAGACGTCACATACATCATTCTGTCTCACGCACAGCGAACCTATCTTCTGCGATTGACCCTGGAGAAGGATCCAGAACTCGTTAGCGACGATGTAGGCCTGGACTCTAACGCTAGGACGATCGCTGCAGGTTGCACCACCCGAGGCCTCACCATTCAAATTACAGAGACCTCTATTAGGGCCACATCGCTGCCTTTGCCAAACGACAAAAAAATTAAAGAAGAGGACTCTGAGGACAGGAAACCGGATCAGAGTAGGTTTGACGCTGAAGGATCTCAGCAAAGATACGCGTACCCATTTAGAGACTCACGGGTTCTGGCGGCGTGTATACACACGGTTACAGACAACATCATTGCTGTTTTAGCTACCCAACGGGACGGGCGGTTTTATCTAGAATTTGGAAATTTCACGACCGCATATCAGCCTTTGGATCAACGAATATCGCTTCAAGCACAGCCATCCTGCCTCTCGGTGCTTGAAATCGAAGGCGAAGTACTCGTACTTGTTGGTACTCTTGCTGGGAAGCTGGAAGTCTACCTGCCGGGCGACATTGCCTCCGGGCACCTGACCCCTGCTAAGACCATTCACCACACTTTTGCCGGTCCTTTTGGCATTTGTGATAGTATCGCCACCATTGCAAGAGCCACAAACGAGAGAGTGCAGCCGCTCCTTGTCTGTGGCCTTCGTGATGGCACCGTAGAGAACTTGAACCTGAGCAAAAGAGGAGACCTGTGTGAGTTTACGAATTCTTTAGGGTTGGACCAAAGATGTACATATGCTGACATTATCAAATAGACGATCTAAGTCTTTGCGAAAAGTTGGCTTTCGGCCATACTTCCGTGACCGTTCTCAGGGATGTAATAGCGAATAGGGTCATCGTTCACTGCGAGAACGCTTTCTGCACCCTACAATATCCCCAAACAGACGATAAAGCACCCGCGACAGTATTCAGCGTGTGGATAACGGACCCAAATGAACTGTCACTTCAGCAAGGTAGAATTTCTGCGATCAGTCAAGTTGTGGATTCATGGTTGCCGCGAGGGAGCCCTGGTTTCACCGCTGAATCATTCGTCTGCATAGATGGAGATTCACTTCATACGATCTCTCTCGATTCACAGCCAAAGACAGTCCCCCGCCGTCTAGAGCTTGGTGGGAGCCCTGTTAGAGTGTTATATTCAACGCATTCGGATATGCTTCTCGTTCTCCATAACAAGTTCGAAATCCTTCGAGCTGCTAGACGAACCGATGGGCAACCTAACGTCAAAGGCAAGCGTGCTCTACGTGCTATGATATCCTTTCTGGACCCGGACGTTGACCCAGTCATTCGACCCGATCCCGATGCAATGGTCATCGATGATGAGGAAAAGTCCACAAGGACTCAAGCCATAACAATATCAGAATGCAAACCAGGCGAGAGGTTCCTTGGTATAACTGAGTGGTTTCCTAAAGTTTACGGCAAACCCCACCATATGTTGGTCATTAACCCCTCGCTGACGCGGGCAGACAAGCCAATCGGGCGTTTACTTCTTTTTGCAATCCCCAAGGTAACGAGCGATCAGCCTCCAACAATTATCATGAAGAAAACGATTGATCTGAATGAACCCGTGTACTCTGTGGCTGTGTACTCGGATCACTCGCTCGTCTACTGCTGCGGAACTGATCTCTGCATGCAGTCCCTTGGGGAAGCAGAGCCACCTCGGATCAGTCTACGGCCTCCTGTCAAAATTGCAATGCGGTCACCAGGGAGGCATATAACCGTGAAAGAGCCATACATCTACGTCTCCAGCAGTCGTGAGTCATTGTCAGTATACCGCTATGATGCCACTCAGCTCGTCTACCAATTCGGGGATCAGTCCGCTCGACAGGGTTTACATCACCTTCACTTACCCTCCCAATCACTTGTCCTAGCTTCGGATATGTCAGGTACAGTTGTGGGTCTATGGCAACCTTCCGAGCGAAGGATCGATAATGCTATGACTACAGTGTTCGAAGCCGTTTTACCAGGGTCGATTACCCGTCTCAGACAGATATCTCGCCCTATCTGGTCTCACGTCGATGTTGAGTTGCACGAAAGCAACAAACATCAGGATTTCGACCCCTTGACAAGGTTCGGGGACGAGATCATACTCGGCTCCTCCCCAGACGGTACTTTGACTCAACTGTCCATCCTTTCCAGCACTGAATGGCGCCTCCTCCGCTTCATTCAAAACATGGCTGAGCGACACACTCTTATTTGCCCATTCCATCCGGGAAACCCCCATAGAAGGCACATCGAGCCTTCAAGCGCCCGACCGCATCACATGCATGTTAACGGGGACATACTCGAGCGGTTGGTCGATCGAGGGGGGAAAAGGCTATTGAACGACATGCTAGATGTGGAACCGGACCAAGAAACCCACACCGACTTTGGGTCGAAGGAAGAGAGAAGGGCGAGGTTTGAGGAGTTGGCGAAGGATGTACTGAAGGATAGGGAGAGTGGCGAGCTCTTGGGAAGGGTGATATTGTGGCTTAGGCACCAGTTGCGGCATGCATTTTGAATGTTATTATGATGATGAATGATCGGAAGTTTGGGGATAACGAACAATGAGCTACGGATTGGATGGCAGGGAACCTTGAGTTGTGACGGACGGGTGGCTTCTGCATTTCCAATTGTGCAAGTTAGGGTGCGTGATGGTACACATTCAACAGGCCGGATTGAACAAAGAGTCTATGGAGATTTCGATTTCGATATGAATGAGCTTTGTATTTGCCTATGCTATCTCTCTCATCTTTCTGACACTCCCATCTCCACCTCCCAGCTCAAACCACAGCCACAGCGAGTTCTCTACTTGAGCTTCTTCTTTGGCCGGAGCTGGTTTGTGTGGCCACACTTCTTCTTCCGACAGTTCGTTGCTCGTGGCGGGAGACGGGCGTAGCCTGGGATTCCCATTAGTTAGCAGTCTTCCCCGCTTTGACGTTGCGGACGGGGGAAGAATGTGGATTGGAATAGTGAGAGTAGAGGGCGTACATTTCCGGCAGATCATCTTACTAGATTATGATTTCAGAGTCAGTCTTGGCTTGTTTGAGGAGAAAGGGGGGGGGGAAAAGCAAGCCTTGGAAACACGTCTTGGGCGCGAAAAATGCCCCGACATGTCTCAAGGCTCCACTTTTCAATACGTACTCGCAGTTGTACTTTGAGGCCAAAGCCTTGAGGGAAGGCTCGATGATCCCGCCGCGGAGGCGGAGGACGAGGTGGAGAGTCGATTCCTAGTCACACAGCACCACATCAGCAATCATCTTTCCCTCCCCCACCAAAATGGCCTGCACAGTTCCAACAGCGCCTCCAGGTTCCACGCCCTAGCTCGCTAACTTTTTTTCATCGCCCACGACGACGAGTTCCAATTGATTTCCTTACCTTTTGAATGTTGTAGTCCGACAGCGTGCGCCCGTCCTCGAGCTGCTTCCCAGCGAAGATCAAACGCTGCTGGTCCGGCGGGATGCCCTCCTTGTCCTGGATCTTGGCTTTCACATTGTCGATCGTGTCGGATGATTCGACCTCGAGGGTGATGGTTTTGCCCGTGAGGGTCTTGACGAAGCTTGAGGGATGGTCAGCTCTCTCTCTCTCTCTCTCTCTGTGGGTACGGACGGACGGTATTGGGGGTGAGGGGTGGAGGGAGCTTACATCTGCACTGCGGTTGAGGGCAGGAGTCAGTACTTGGTGTCTGAGTTGGCATGGTGATGTGGAAGATGGCTTACTGATTGCGGTGTTCTCGGTGGACGTGTCTAGGGTGTAGTGTTTTGAGGTTGATGACTTGGAGATTTTGTGTTGTTCGTGGGGCGAAGTTGCGGCTCTGTCAGCCGAGGCTTGGCGCTCTTTTTATTCGGGCACGACGTCCTCGTTTTAAAGTGAATTCCATATTGATTTCGGATTGGTGGAGACGGAGGAAGGTATGCTCGTATGGTATTCAAGTTCACTCTTTTTACTTCTACTTACGGATGGACTCTTATCAGACGAAGGCTCTGGAAGGAACAAAAAAGCAATATGGAAACCCGCAGCAGCATGTTTGATCACTGATAATAGATCAAGTGGAGATTCGGACATGTTCTCCACATTGTGGTTCGCACACCGTATTGGGGCGTTTTGTAAAGCTACCAGGAGAATATCATTGAATCTTTCTGATCCACTTCTCCAGCATCTCGATGATCTCCAAATTGTTCTTCTCAAGAAACTGTAAGTGTCCATTCCCGTGGATCCCCTCGTCCGCGAGCTTCAAATGCTGCACGTCCACCCCTGCCTGCCTGAGGAACCGCAAAGTGAACTCGTCGTAAGAAGCATGGGAGCTCGCTTCGCCCGTCTCTAACAGCACCGGTATCCTGGAGAGATTTTTGAGTTTGCGCGCAGGCTCCTGTTGCAGGATACACGTTCTGCCATTGATGGGAGGTTCCTCGCGTGTTTGCAATGGTGCCTTGCCGTCGATCGTTGAAGCGGCAGGTGGATCATAGCTCATTGGAATATCCGTAATGCCGTAGAGCTTGACCGAGGCGTCTTTGACAATAGTACTCTGAAATGGTGGTCCGCTTGGTTCAATAGCGACAATGGCTTTGACAAGCTCAGGTCGAGCGTCAGCCCACAGCCAGCCATGGGTGCCACCCTGAGAATGGGTGACTAAGACAACAGGTCCTATGCGGTCCAACAGGCTAGCTCCAGCGGTCTGCATATGGGTTTGCTCCGCGCCATAGTCCTTCAGGGAGGGCACGGTACTGGCGTAGTAAGCACCGAATACAGGGTCGCCCACACAACCTGAACCGGGCCATTGCGTGTGAAGGGCAGCCTCCGGCCAAAGCTGGAAGTCACGGCACGCAGTCCAGCGTCTTTCGGCCAGTTCGGCAGTGTAGGTGATGGTCGGGCCATTAGAAGGGTCGTAAGAAGAGCGGGCGCGCGATACTTGGTCGAGGAGGTAGACAATGTAGCCTTGGTCGAGAAGCCAAGATGCCCAGCCTTTGCGGCCATCTGGGGTGCTGAGGAAGTTCTGCGCATGGACATTGTCAGGGGAAATTACAACAGGAGAAGCCAACGATTTAGTGTGGTGAGTGTGAAGCATTCTAACACAAAAGCAAACCACAGCATGCGGCGAGATGCCATCGCTAGGAGTCAAGTTGAGAATGCCAAAGAAGGTCTGCTGGCTTGCACTGAATCCTCCGATCTTCTCGTCGATTTTTGGGAGGCTTCCTCGCGAAGGGCACATCCTCTCTTTTCCAGGGGGCAAAGCCCATGTTCAAAGCGCTTTCATTGCCCGAGTAGTGTATTCAATAATCAAAGCAAGCAGTCATCCCTTCTCCCAAACAAAAAAGAGCATAATTGGAACGCGTTCAAGGCACGAACAATGTACGAAGCCACCGAAGCACACAAAGCATTATTTAAGCTCACCGATCCTGTCTGACCAGCTCCCTGAATAAACACAATTGGCCATGGGTGCTTAACGCCATCGGCCGGAGTAAGCTGCTCCACGTACATCTGGCCTGCAAATATACGCTGACCGTCGCCACGCCCGGCACCCACGTACTCACCTCCGACGTAGAAATAGGAGCGGTTGTGCAGCGATTCTGCCGTGGCTGGGACGGATGCAGAGCGTGAGACATGCGGGCCTGGAGGTGTGGGCATTATTGGGTACAATACTGGGCACCAATACTGGGCACCAATCAAGGCAATAGGTGGCGTAAGCTGGATGCCTTGCCAGTCGCAAAAGGCGGGTAAAAACAATGAATGCTCACATGTACTCCCGCGACACCGAAGACGAGAACTCGTACAACGTGTTTTCATGAAAAGGGTAAGGTAACATGGGAAAGATTTAGAAGCTCCGAATCCTTCAGCCGCTGCCCCTCGCTACTGATAGTTCTTGAAAAGAATTTTGAATTCTTTTTCCTGCAGAGTCGACCCAAAAGTCTAGAAAACGGACATCAAGTCGTTTGTCTCCGTGAGCGGATCTGGAGCAGACGAATGATTGCGCATGCAATTGGTGGAGATAAAAGAGCGTACTCCTGCCACGAACGTCACGCAAGGCTTTTTCGGTTTGGAAAGCGCCCTGCATACATACTGTAATGCTGCAGCGATTCTCTTAGAGTGACTTGGGAAAGCCCGTATATTTGCAATGTGCTTGGAGAAGAACCAACATAGTCGAGAAAGCCTACAATGATAGCACTTTGTTCCATGGACAGTGGTAGAAATAGCGCCGCCAGCCGAGGGTACGTTTCATCCTCTTCACCTGAGATTCACTGCGCTTGCGAACTTGCATCTTTTACGATTGGTCAAGCGTTGTTGTCGTATCTATTCCCCATGGCTACATCATCTTTCTCTTTCTCTGCCCTCACTTTTGCCTCTCGCCACTTCACCAACTTTCTTTCCACCTGGCCCACGGCTAGAATGAGGGTATCTAGCCTGACACCAACCGCTTCAGCGACTGCTTCGTGAAAGGCTCTGGCGTGTGGCGTTAGATCCTCAACCTTCCTGTATCTCTTGTAGAAGCTTCCGATCCGATTCGAGTCCTCATGACCCCCATCCAAATCTTCAGACTCGTCAGAGATAACACTGCGTAAACGCAAGTTGCCCATTACCACATTGAGCCTCTTTTCAATGGTCCCTTGCCGCTCATCAGCAATCTGATCGTAATTGTATGGCGTAGGGCTGGAGCCATCTGTACGGCCGGTTGGGAACATATCGAGGAGCTGCTTGGGAATGCCACGGGATTTTTCCTCCATACGGGTTTCATCGACAAAAGTACTTTCGTACCAATCCATGTATTCGTCCAATTGTTTATCCGTCATATCGAAAACAGCCTTTTCGGTGACGTTTATCTCGCTTCCACGTTCCAGATGAGGCTCACCAGTATCATGGCCGTTGTGGGAGCTTTGAGCGTCGACCCATGTTGTCCAGTCAACCTTCAACGCGGCCGAGTCTGCAAGAGAGCGCACATGGCGGGTCAGGCCGTCAAATGGGTGATAGAGCTTCACCGCTATTATCAACAGACATATCAGCTGCATTTCGGGCAGGGAAGATGTCTGCTGCCGGACCCCAGGTAACGGGAAGGAAAATGTCGTCGATAGTAGCTGAGAGATCTTGAGCGTTTCGGGGTGAAGCGCGACTACCGTCTCATTAGCTAGATACTTGGAGAGGGAGGGTACCCAGAGATCAGGGGCATACTTGGTAAGGAGAGACCGCGTATCTGCTTGTAGAGTAGAAGAGGGACGTTGAGCGGAGGAAATATGAGCCCGAAGTGGTGTGTGTAGAAAAGAGAGAGGTTATGGATCGTCTTGCGTAGCTGATCTAATTCAAGCGGAGACTGCAAGTACAAAGTCAGTCAAGCCTTTGGAACATTTGGGAAATACATGCCGTGGTATCCAGTGCTTTGAGGTACTGCGCGGGTAGCCTTCGCTTCATGACAGCTGGTACGAATCTCACTGCCCTTATGAAAGGAATGTCTTCTCTGACAGCCCAGCTGGAGATTGGGACGGTTTAGCAAAGCCCGTTTAGTATCTCAGACACCAAGGGTGCACCATACGTACCGATGCACCTCCCCAATACTAACAGGCAGTCGCAACAGCATTGTTCCCAAATAGCAAAGTCCCAGCGTCTCAATCAAGCTAGGAATATCCTTCCCCCTAATCTTCCACTTCTTCCCAACGCCCTCAGGCTTGTCTTCTGTCTCCGTCTCGCTCTGCGGCTGTGAGCTGAAAACCGCGTCCTCGTCAGAGGTAGCATCGATCTTGCTTTTCAGCAATTGCAAACGCAATGCCCACAGGTCCTTGACTACGATCTCGAGCTCTGATGGTAGGCCAATGGTATGGATCAAGGCGTAGCTTTGTTTCCAGAGTATGAGCTGATAGCATTGCAGATAGAGCTCTCTAGCGGTGGTTCCACTGTAAACTGGACGCTGTTAAAGGCATGTTGTAGAGCAGCAAGGCTATAGGACCTAGACCTACCCTGGGAGACCTCTTCTTGTGTTTCCCTTCTGATGCGGGTTTTTCTGCCCTGGGTGCCAAAGTCATCCTCATCTGGCTGCGTTGGTCGCTCCTATGCATGGCTTTGTCAGGCTCAACGCTCAGCTAGCTTATGTCTCCGTTTACCTCCTGCAGATGGCCTCTCTTGCAATATTTGAACCCATCTTCGTAGTAGTATAGCCTTGACTTGCAATTGTCCTCCTTGCCGCACCTTCCACCCTTCGTGTACTCCAGCTTTGTAGGCATGTTTGACCAAGAGGCATGCTGATTTTCGTGATAAGAACTTGCCTTTGGGCGACGTGGCTAATGAGGTCTATTAATGAAGAGGCTCAGATTCAGGTCGCATGGCGGATCTACATTGATAATCTAGTTTGCTACCACGGAACAAGGAAATCACTTGGTGACTGTATAATCATATCTCAGCGTTCGAATTCTTTTCTACATTGGTCCCATCCTTGTCATCATCGCATGCAGTATCCGTGGCCAAATACATGCCGAAGGTATATGCCGAAACCCAAAATACCTTTGGAGGGAGATCCATCATGAAGTGTAGCAAGATAAGCTGGGCTGCCAGCTTCGGTCTCCCGCTAAAGTACACAAAAGCAGCCAACTTCGACCATGATATCTTCTTTCATATCTCTGTTCTCCGGAAGACCCAAGCCCACTTTTCCGCTGCGAAAGCCTTTCAAGAAGCCTTCGGAGCTTCCTTCGCTTCAATCGCCACCTCCTCGCCCATGGAAGTAAGAACAATGACGTCTAAAAGCGTCAGGAAAAGTCGTACATCTGAACGAAGGCTCGACTTACTGGTGTCTTTCTCTTCGGTGCGGAAGAGCTTCTCGATCTTATCGCCAACCTCTCCATCGGGAACCTTGACATCATCTTTGGTAGTGCCATCGTCAGACATAAGCGAAAGGAAGCCGTCGTCAGTGACATCCAGCTAGTGAGCGGTCAGCGAGATCAAATGGTCAAGCGTATATCGTGAATCATTACAAGCTGGTATTCCTTGCGCTGGACGTTGGGGACGTCCATATTGTGGGTAGAGGGGCAAAGATCTTCGAGCTTCTTGCCAGTGAAGATGTCAATCGCGACGAGATGGACCTTAGCGTGACCGTGCTTGCCGGTCTTGGAAGTGCTCATTTCGACGATCTTGCAGGGGCGGCTCTTGATGACGACGAATCCGTTCTTGCGGAGCGCAGAGCACTGCTGAGGATAGGTGGTGGAAGCACCGGCATCGGCGCTCTCGAAGGTATGTTCATGCTATTGGATAAACCGGTCAGCAGTAGTTGGAAAGAAAATGGACGGGCTCATACGCCGATGTGGTGGAAAGAGTGTGTGAGGAGAATTCGAGGTCATTTACCTGAGCATCGTCCGCCATGGTTGAAGCTGATGAAAGCGAGGCGAAAAGAGCGAAGGGATTTATAGATGAATAGAAAATAGACGCCGACGGCGAAGGTATAAGCGTCCTGTTGGAGAATTGAAGAAGATGTTTTTTTTTCTCTTTGGCCTGAATGGGTGAAGAAGTTGAAGAAAGTGCGTTTGGCGGGGGAGCTACTTTGCCCGAATGTGGCTAGATGATGTGGGGTCTTCCCTGAGGCGGTGCGGCCTTACTAAAGAGTAGGCAGGTACTTTAGAGTAAGGTATTAGAGTATTAATCACTGATAGACTGGCTCTCCCAAACTTTCTTGTATACCTTCTTTAATATTATTCTTCACTCATTACCTTACATTATCTTACCTTACCTTTTCAGCTGATAATAAGTACATTCCGTCGGTGACAGGCAATAAAAGCTACTGTCGCTTATACTTTACATGTTAAGCTGCAGATAATCGAGTCGGGCCTGGCGGGCGATTACTTGGAAGACGTCAGGCTAAGGGTAAGTGGCAAGGGGGGCCAGTAGGTATATATGTGCAATACTATTATTTATCTCCTTCCTCTTTCTCAATTTCCCCTTCCTCTCCTTCGTAGCAAATCCTCTGCCTGGTATAAATATTATACGTAGCAGTAGCACACAATGTTTGGCGGCAACAAATTCAATCCGGACACAGACATCCCGGATCTAACAGGCAAAACCATACTCGTTACTGGCGGTATACCTTCATTTTATTGTCAATGTGACGGGCGAAGACTGAAGCGTTGAAATAGGCAACAATGGTCTAGGTCTAGAGACTTGCCGTCAGCTTGCCAAACATAACCCTCACATATACTTAGCCGCCCGGACACCATCCAAAGCGGAGTCTGCCATAGCAGATATCAAGGGGACAGTGCCCAATGCCAACATAACCTTCCTACACCTGGATCTGGCTTCTCTTGAATCGGTGAAGACAGCAGCCGATACATTCAGTGGCAAATCCGACAGACTTGATATTCTCATCAACAATGCAGGTGTCATGGCGCTACCTGCCTCAACCACCAAAGAGGGTTACGAGATTCAATTCGGTACCAATCACATCGGTCACTTCCTCCTGACCAAGCTTCTCCTGCCCACTTTACAGCGCACCGCTGAGGGTCAAGGAGACGTACGCATCGTCAATCTCAGTTCGGAAGGGCACAGGCTTCCTCCAAGAGGCGGACTTGCATTGAAAGATGCTCACTCCGACATGGCCTCTTACAATACCTGGGTGCGCTACGGCCAGTCCAAGTTGGCAAATATTCTTTTTACGCGAGAACTCACGAGGCGCTACCCCGCTATTAAGACCGCTGCTCTTCATCCAGGAGGCATTGACACAGGACTTGCACTGGGTTTTCGGAAAGAACATCCATGGTTGGCGGCAGTCCTTGGCCCTATCGCCGCACTGTTCCTGACGACGGTCCAACAAGGTGCCCTCACGCAATTGTTTGGTACGTAACCCTGCGGCTAGCTCGTTGCTTTTGGTTCGATCTTCGAGGTTCGCATCAGGTTTTAAGCGTGCTGCTATGCAGGCTCATCTATGCACTTGATATCCGCGTTTTGAAAGAGATAATGCTGACTCCAAAATCTTTCCAGCCGCGACGAATGAAAAGGTCAAGACTGGAACGTACTATGTCCCTACTGCTACAGAGAATGCTGGGTCAAAGTACTCGCGAGACTCGAGGCTGGCGGGGGAGTTGTGGGAGTGGACCGAGCAACAATTGGCCGAACGTGGATACTAAGAGTTTCGAGGAGTGAACATTCATGAAGCGGCACTCTAGGTACTTGTCCTCTCAGATACTGACAGTCGTGGGCTCAAACGCCGGATGCTTGCCAAGGCATTTTTTCCCGACAACGAATTCAGATTCCTCAGTCAGATTCCCAAAGACTTTCGTCTTATCACATATTAGTAGTGAATCCTTTTTCCTCATACGACTCATGATGATTGATGATTGGAAAGAAGTTCCATCACTTTTAGGCAAAGGAGACAAATAGCCTCCCTTGGAGTCACTTTGGATATGATCTTTCCCACAACTCGGCTTACGTTCTACCTTCACCTTCACCTTTGACACTACTAAAAGGGTCATATGTCCTGAACCTGAGTGAATGACATTGCACCAGTTCGACCGTGGCCGAGTGTCACTTCGCTCAAACCTTGCCAGTTCGAGCTTCATTCTCTTGACACCACGTGATGCTCTAACAACTTCAGCTGTCAGCTGCGTCCATGAATTAATCCTCGATATGTGTTAGGATCTCAATTCCCCCTCCGGGGTAAACTAGAAATCAGCTCTACAGCACAATCTTATATGGTATAAATACTCCTGCCACCCTCTTCTCTGCTTTTCTCCGTTTAATCTCTGTATCAGAGATATCCTTCGGCGACTCCTCGTGCAACAATGTCTAGGACCGGCCACCGACCCGTCAATACGGTGAACTATATCAACAAGGCCTTGTTTCTGCCGAAGGCATGTCCATTTGGATCTTGACTTAGTCGGCGAGGCCAACGTTGCGAGCAGCTTCGAATGTTATGTTCCGAAGAGATACCGCAGCATGGCTGAACCTTATACATATATAGGAATCTAACCCAGGTACCTGATGGTCCTCCCAGAGCCTTTATCAGAGAGCTGTGAATATGAAGGTCATAGTACTAATTAGAAGCTGAAAGGAATGACAATCCTTAGGATATGCCACGTAGGCTCTTGAAAACATTCAATCTTTGCCGTTTCAAAATTGGTTTATATAGCTCCAATTCACAAGCTAGGCAGCGAAGAGTTCTTGTCGCTGCTAGGCTCATGTCGTCGCTGCTAGGTTCGTGTCATGGCTGGGTTCACGTTCGCTAGGTTTACGTTCGCTAGGTTTACGTTCGCTAGGTTCACATCGCCCGCTATGGTGTCAGGTTGTGAATTAAAAGCATGGTCAAAAGGGCGACTGAAAGACAAACTTTCACCGCCTTTCATCACCTTTCACACCAGAGTTCGTTCCTACCAGAACTGTGCATGCACCAGCTAAGATCTTGCTAAAGATATCACAGCATGGCCACCCCTTTCAGACCCTTCGATAACTTCCCTGAGGAGCTGGTCCTGTTGACCCTAAGCAGCGTCGACACTACGGATCATCTGAGTGTCAAGCTTGTCTCCAAGAGGTTCTGCCGTATGTTCTTCTGAAGTCCATATTTTCTCTTCTGAACCAAATCCTGAGTCTTGAGATATGTCTTGGGAGTATATACTCTCTGGGCGTGTTTCAAGGCTTGCGAACCCCTTCAAACCAGCAAGACTGACCCCAAAATCATAATCCAGGCTGTGCTGTCGTCGCGATCAAAAACACGACTACCCTCACCCTCGCAGAAGCAACAAAGTGCCACACTGCCATCGAGGCCACTTTCCCACGCAACAGGCCGCTAGTCTGCTGTTGCTGCACCGACTGTGGCCTCGTCAAAGACACGGACCAGTTCGCTGATCCTCAAGCCAAGAAGACCAAGGCAAACCGTACCTGCGTCGCCTGCGGCATTCGAAACAAGAAGTATTCGAGCGAGTGTCTTCCAGTGGTAGGCCGCGAGCAACGGATCCCTTGCTGGGATTGCATGCAAGCGATGCCGCTTTACGACGGATGGAGGCTCAAATCCGCAGAGGCGAAGCTCCTGCTACATTTTGGACCAAGGAGCAAGGAGGTGTACTGCGAGTATTGTCTGGAGGGCAGACTCCGGTTCGTAACACAACCCCATCCCCGCCTCCTTTTTCTTACACTCATTGCATGACTTCTCACTTACGGTTTGGTGTAGGTCTGCTTTCCCTACGATGCAGGGACGGAACCAGGCGATTGCGAGGATCCATGCCGATCCTGCGTGCGCTTGGTATTGGGACAGGGTTGGGGCGTGAGGTTGAGGTTTGGGACATCGGTCACCGTGGTTCACGGTCCTTGGGTGGATCACAGGCTGAGAGAGGGAGACGTGGAAAGGCTCGAAGCAAAGTGCGATAGGGGTGGAGGTGGATTAGCTACGCAACGGGGCTGTGGCACGTTTCACGAAACGAGGTCCTGTCTACTTCAGGTTATATACGAACGAGCGGCTGCAAAGCTCAGGTCGGGAGCATTTCCAATGAGAAAAATGAAAACTGAGTTGCACCCGAAGGCTGAGAACTGTGATCCGAGTCAGATCTTGTCACTTTCACGGTGAATCGAGTCAACATGGTTGATACAAGAGCCCGCTTGGCTCATCCAGCGAGTTGAAGTCAGGTCGCAAGCCTCCAGCACGTAGTTTATATCACAGCCCGCAAAAGGACATGTGTTTATCAACAACGCAATCGAAACAACCCGCCAAAACCCCATTCTTAGACAGAATTCCCTACGCATACAAGCTGTGCAGCGATACGAAGCAGACCGCCCAACCCATCACACATACTCTCAACACCTTCAAGCAAAGCGCACGATGTGCGGCTTCTGTGACGACGTTCCCGGCACGTCGGTCCAGTCGGAGACCGGCGACACGCCTTGTACGTATCCAGGATGAAGTTGCGCGCGAGGGGGGTTCACAGAGCGAGCTTTAGAAGAGAGAGGAGAGAGAGAGAAAGAAATATGGCACTTCTCTGTGATACAGCGTGAAGATCATGCTGACTCCATTCCGCCATGCAGATCAAAATCTTATGATCGAGGCCGCCAGATGCCACAACCTCCACGCCCGTAGTACGTATGATGCCATTCAGTCCCACGTCAGGGCATAACATCTCAACGAGATCCTGGCCTGCGGTACATTGTGTTTCTCCCCACAACGGGCTCCGATGATACCACCTCTCTGTACGATTTCGGCGTTGAAGCCAGTCGAGATAAGTCATCGTTCGACAAAACCCTAGCCCACGGCCTGTTGATCATCCTTCTTCGTCCAGGTCATATAAGAGCTCGGCGTCTTTGTTGATCTTGAACTGTGCTTTCCGGGAATGTAAGTCATTCAGGCATGAAACATATATGAAGATGCACGTTTACTTTAGCGAGAGCGTCAAACCTAGGAGCCTATGGTAGCTTGACGCCGACGCTGCCTTTCTGGAAAGCATGTAGCTATGGGCCTTTGCGTTGCGGGAGAGGCTGCTGGTAGTAGAGCACTGGCGGCATCTTCTGCTCGTGCAGTAGGACAGGGAGACGGTGAAGAAACGCACTAATGATGGGTGCATTCACAGTGTAGAAGCACCTCACATCATACGGAATGATTGATAGAAATATATGCAATTTACGACGACCGCTAGGCATCCCGGAAATCTGTATTATTGCCCCTATCCAGAATTAGCAAGCCATGACTGTTCCTTGATTGATCAAAGTTACAGAAAGAAGTCAAAACAATCCTTGAGGCGCCTTCGATGCGGCCATCCCTCGTATGGCAATTCCGTTCTAGAAATCGCTGGACCGGGCCAGCGCTTTCCGGGAGACAGAGCACCACCGAACAAAGGACACATTGTATCGAAAAGAAAACATCAGTCTAGGTAAAAGAGAGGGATGGCAAAAGTCACTTTCTGAAAGCGCGTCAAGCCCAACGGCTCGCCGTCGCCTAACCCCCTGACCGGCCTTAAGCAAGCGTTTACGCAGTGAGCTTTCACTCGTCTCTCTCAATCGCCGCGGGATTATCAAAATTCAAGGGGCTGAACCGTCTTGAGAAAGAACCACCCATAGTTCCCAGGACGCGAATCCGGTATATCGGGAAGGAAGACACGATGGAAGAGGCCATGTTGGTGAAGTTGCGGCAGACTCGGCGACTGTTGTGAGCCGTCAGGCGCGCCCGGATCATGGATGGATGCGTCTGATGAGGAGCCGGGAGCGAGGTTGGAAGCGTTGCGCGGGTTTTATTTGGTTGTCTGGTTGATATCTGGCCTGTGAACCACATGCCATGGACACGACTGCTCCGATTTTTCTATCTTAGATGTTTCCGTTCAGCGTTTCAAGACTGTCATACCCGCGTGCAAAACGTAGGTATCCCGCGTCTCTATCATACACTATGAAGCCTGTGATTGCTCCACCGCCTGAAAACGAGACCCACATTTTCGGCCATTAACGCCAGAGTTCTGACACAACAAGGTAGGATTTGCATACCGAGCCGGCACGACTGGAGCTATATCCCAGCCGTCCGAATCTTTTACTCATCTTCCACCTCCTCAACCCTCGGCGCAGCATGCGCATGCCGCTTGCTGACTTGACCATTGGCCGTTCCCGTGCTATTTGTAGATGGGGAAGCCTCAATCGACTTAGCATCCGCTTTCGACCCACTGCCTCCTTTCTTGGGCTTGTTGGCTTTCTTCGCCTTCTTGTCCTTCTCATCGATTGCAATCAGCCTGACCGCCTCTCCGTCCAGCTGGAAACGCAAGCTGAATGGTGGACTCACCTCCTGCCATCCCCAAACCGGCCTGAAACTATCAAAGAAACCCACATCCTCAAACAGGTTCGGATACAGCCATAGTCCAGGTGGTACCGTAAAGACCGTCACGCAGAATAGTATCAGGCGGATAATAGCCATGGCGAAGAACAACGCTATCAAGCCTAGGAAGCCCATACTGAGATACCAAACCCCAATCCTCAATTTGACCGGCCACAGCGGGAACATGACAATTGTCATAATCAATATTAACGCTCCGACCGCATACAGTTTCGTCCGCCACTGCGGGCCTTCGTACAGCCAGACGTAGTGTAGATCATCATTGATATCCTGCTGCTGTTCGATCTTGACCGTCCACAGCCCCTTGACTCGCTTTTGAGGCTTCGAAGGAGCATGGCCATGGCCTTCATGGGGATCTGATTTCGAGACGCGTAGGGCGAGGAGGGAGAGCGGGAGCAGTTTGAAGACTTCGGCTTTTGGAGTTGCGGCGGTAATTTCGGGGAGGAGAGGGTTCTTGCTGCGGGCTTTCGTGTAGGCGGGGGAGTCGATGGCTCGGAGGGCACGCTTCACTTTTCGAGTAGTCAGAAAACCCTGTAGAGATATGGACCGAGGTTGAAAAAACGGTAGGGGTACCTCTAAACATATCCTTTCGCTGCCCATTCAATATGCAAGTCCTAGGCTTTAGATCCTGCCCCTTCAACCACTTGGCCAGCGCCAGCGCCCTGGGGTCCGGCGCCCCCGGGGTAATGGGAACCTGCTGCCCCTGCTGCCCCTGCGTTTGCGGTTGCCCTTGCGGTTGTGCAGCTTGGTTCTGAGCTTGCTGCTGCGCCATTTGTTGCTGGCGTTGGTGGTTTTCAAAGGCTTGCTGCTTGAGCTTGTTGATATATTGGTCGAAAGTCAAGCCGGCTTTATCGGCCTCGGCTTGGATCTGCTGCCGTTGCTGGGCTTGCAACTGCTGGGGCGTCATGCCTCGTCGCTGAGCTTCTGCGGCGATTTGTTGCTGGATGGCTGCTAGTTGTTGTGGAGAGGGCTGCTGGCCCGGAAGCGGCGGACCCGACATATTTAACTGTGATTCTGAGTGATTCTAGTTTTAAACAGCTTTCGTAGATAATGTCGTGGTCTTCTAAGATTTTACAATATTGATGGGCGCTCCGCTCCTTGCGAAAGGACAGAGTAACCAGAAATTGGTTTAATTCCGATCAGTTATCCCCGAGCGATTAACCACCTTTGTTCAAGTATCTGACATGGCTTTATACACTTGACCGATCAACATGTGACTCATTCCAGCTTCGCACATTCTCACTATTCTCCAACGCCTTCCTTCGCTTGCTCAAACCACTCACTCATCTCCTTCGCCAATCCACCATCCGTATCTCCCACGATAGTTAATACGAGACTGTAATTATTCCCTAAGAATCTCCCCCTTCGCCCCTGCGGTAGTCCCTTCGAAGCCTTCATCAGGAAAGCTTCAAACTCCCCACGCAAGCGTTCCAAGCTGCGCCCCACAGGCTCAATGTCGCTCGTGGTCGCCTCTCCTGTCAATGATGCTATATTCTCATTGCTGCCTAGCGCCAAGATACCTTGCAGAAAGTGCCCAAAGCGCTGAGTCAAAAAGTGGGGGGCCGTGGATCCTTTGCTGTCTGCAGTTGAATTTGTCAAGGATAATGTAGCGCGAGAACCACCTGAAAGCGAAGCTGTAATGCGCCGCACAGATTCAACATGCACATCCATAGCCAGCTGGAATCTCGGCCATAGAAGCATGTTCGTACCATTGACATATCCGTCCGCGACTGGGCATTTCCGTCGTTGCAACTCGAAGGCTAGATGCTGATTCAAACGAACGCAGAGTAGTATTCCCAAGCAGTCGTAGGAAGTGTCTATTAGATGTTTCGTAAATGCGTTCCCCAGAGCAAAAGTCGAAGAAAATATTGAGTTGAAGTGCTGGGAGACGGCATGAAATGACAAATTAGAGAAAAAAGTTGTGAGGAAAGAGTATTCGAAGGAGGCGTTGTCGATCAGGGCGGTATTGAAGGCGTTGAAAGGGGTTTCGAGGTACGTAGGAGCTTTGGACTGCTCCGCTACATGGGAGGGAAGTGCAGAGGAAGAGGCGCGCTTAAGTATTTCAATGCGTCGGCCAAGTGAAAGAGCGTCGTGGGCAGGTAGGGAACTTTTGGAGGCGGCGCCTGGAATGACCGATCAGTGAAAAAGGATAAGAAAATCATGGTCTGAAGACACACCTCGTTGGTTCGTTTGGTCTCCTAAAGCATCATGCTTATCCACAGTATACAGAGGGATTTTCTCAAGAGCCAGCCTATAACGTGTAAAGTGACTCAAATAGTACCAACGCATAGTGTTGATGTATGCTTGCGCAATTTCATCGGCGAGCTGGGCATGGTGTTTGGCTAGGAAAGTATAGAGATCCTTGTAAGCAACGAATGCTCGCTGCTGAATGATTTGCGCATTTATATTTGGTGATCGTAAAGCCTTGATCTGAGAGACCAGAAAGTCACGTATTCGCTCTATAGCCTGCGTGAAGATATCAGACTCATACCTTGACGGGACAAATCGCAATTCTTACCAAATTTATAAGACCCTCCATTAGCGGCTTGATCTCTGTTAATGCAAGAACCTCGTCAGGCCCTTTGCTTATGTTTTCTATGGTCTTGGATCGTTTCTCAAGTTCTTCAAGCGCCTTGATCCAGGCGAGGTCGATTGGACCTTCAGAGATTTGTTTCACTATTGTGGGAGAAACACAAATCTCCTCGACAGCAGGGCCGAGAAGCTTCTCAACCACTTTGCGGTTCTCCAGCTTAGTGTTCATAGCAGTTGAGCGAGATTGAAGGGTCTCGATCTCCATTGATACTGCACCCAGGTCTTTTTGAAAATTTGCCAGCGAGATCTCGACGGATTTGAGAACATCATCACACGCCTATCCAGGTATTAACATGACGCAGGGACTAGCCTGAATAAGAGGAAACCCACAAGAATCGAATTATGCAAGTCCTCAAACTTGTCCTTGTCTCGTTCATCTGGTGGCCACATTCAGTATCGCACATTCGCCACGCTGTAAGAGTATACATACTCACATTCCAGGGCATTCTGAGCGCTATCGTCGTAGGAAACTAAAGTCCCTTTGTCGTCCCATTCATCTTCGTCCTCCTGGAAGTCATGTATGCTGCGGCCGCCAAATTCAACCTCGTGGACCAGCTCAGCCGGTCTCTCCAAGTCATCTCGACCCTCTTCTGCATGCCCCTCATCTTCGTCATATATCGGGCGCCCAACGATTTCCTCTAGCAGCTTCAGCGGGTTCGTGAAGTCTGCGGGCGGAGTTATCTGCTGCTTCAGCCCTGAACCATTCGGCAGACGTGGGGAGTTCAAGGACGTGGTTGAAGCGTTGTATCTGCCGGGGGCATTAAGAGATGAAGATCGAGGACTATGTGCTGGTCTTGTTGCAAGCCCAGGCCCAAGGTGAGTGGGACGTCGAGGCGCAGGTGAAAATGATCTGTTATGTGGTGGAGGAGAGCCAGAAGGGGTCGAATGGCCAGAGAAGCGATCGAGACTCCACATTTCAATCAGAGCTCCCAATGATCTGGTCTTTGGACAGGGTGCACGTATTACCAGCGAAAGACCGCTTCATGATTGATGGCTTAGTCAGCTGCCAAAACCCTAAGGTTATGCCTAAATCATTTCGGTTCTCTTCATCATGCACCATGGTTCAATTGGCATCCAATCGAAGCCTTATACTGTAATTTGTACACTGTGTGAGGCGATTACCCAGTTGAGATTCTTAGCCCCGGCTCATATTTGTTTATTTCTAGTATTTTACAACATTGCCTGAGAGACAGTGTATCACTTAATCCTCTTGTGTGCAGAGTCTTCGAACGGTACAGCATATACACGTGACCCTCCATGTACCTTTTGTGCAGCCAGGCGTACGTGATCGCTCACAGGTAAAATGGTGTTGGGCACACGTACCTGTTGGCTTTTTCCTGAAGTGTCTCCTCGCAGTGTCTGGTTCGGGAAAAGCACTGCGGCTGAAAAAGCCACAATTTAGTAGAGCCTGAGAAAGTCCACGTCTCCGCAGCTTCATCCATTGCTGTATCCCAGGTGGCCTCGTGAAACTGATACCCCAGCTGGTAAACCCAAGATCAGAAGAACCTCACTTCCTCACAGATGCAGCTGCTGCAAATGAGACTATTGTTCCGCCGGCGTGATCTTCGCTTGCCCCCCAGCGTCGGGCTGGAGCTGCATAATGGGATTTCCAGGAGGCTGGTGACTGCACTGTCAACCTTTCCTTTGTTGGGTACCTAAACATCCGCAAACTAGGTAGATATCCCCGGAGGCACCTGATACCGTGAATGCGGTCCACCCATGATAGAAGACACTCGTTGGCCAACTTTCAACCTAGCTTGAGATTCTTGCAGGCGCCACCGACACTGATCGTTTTGCAATTGTGATGGACAGTGCAGCTGCGAACTTAGGCACAAATCTCGTGGCGGTGTGAGCTACCGGACTGGGGAATAAAAAGAGCTACATGAAGCACGAATTAAATATCTGAACGGTGTGATGGCGCATGAAATCGCTTTCCGATTGGTTGAGCCAAGCTCTAGAACTGCCGATCAGAGCAGCTCCCAGGCCTATTGCTGGCATACCTACAAGAAGTCTTAAGGTAGAAAGAGATGATACCTATTGAATATGCTGAAATTGGCAACGCACCGTAGGGGTGGTCAGGTAGGTGAGTGAGTGGGTGGGTAGGTACTCAGATGGTGTTGTTTTTTAGACAAGCATGTTCTGCATGTCGATTTTGATGCAAGACATCGAGATCAATGTGGCCTGTGCTCCAGCCTGAAGCCCTGCATGCGTCACCCTTAGCGCGTTGAACTAGGGGATGCTCGGCTCGCTTATAGCCCCTGTCATTAATAAATTATCTATTAATGTACCTGAATAATAATACTTTACAAACATATGTTCAAGGATTCATTATTTTCTAGCCTTGACGGCTCCTTTCTTCAGCTCAGTCTGAATGTGTTGGAAATTGTTGCAGGCAGGAGATGGTTATTTATTATTGTCATTATTGTCATCCTCTCGCCACGCCACTTCAGAAGCATATAATTAAAAATTAATAGTAATAATTACTCAGAGGAAACCAATAATGATCAGCTGTCAATGTCACTTCAGAAACCGTAAGGCTTAACTCGAACTAGGGGACCTGCAACAGCGGCGCGTCCATTTGAGATTCGAAAAGTCTCGACCCGTGTCTCCAACTCCCTTCCATTGTTACATTACATACAATTCTCGTCTCGTCGCCCCCATTAATTATTTTCATTATTATTATTATAATTGTTGTACTCTAGGAATTATTTCATTATTATTATTGTCACTCTCTTTTACTTACCACATACTTTCCCTTTTCTTTGGACTTGACCAGTTGATATCTCCTCCCCGCCATTATTGACAAGAGGTGTGCTCCCTCATCCCTCATCCTTCATCCTTCATCAGCATCCAACACGCTCTTTCTCCGCATTCTTCGTTTCACACTTTTTATGCCGCATTCTCCACTCAGCATTGTCCATCCCACCACTCTCCTTGACCCATCCGCAAATACTGAATCCTCCTTCTCAATTATCCCATTCAACCTGTGAGCACACAGATAATCGACATACGGAAGAGCTATCCATAACTTTGGGAACTATCATCTCACGCAGAAGCTGGTCTCAAAAAATAATCCAGTCAGGCGTCATGCGCCAGGTGCATCTCTGTTGATCTCGACCACCACGTCAAAGATTTCTCATTCCGACTTCGGGCGCTGGTAGCCCGCACCCTGCGATTCGCATGCTCTCCTTTTCTACAAACATAGATATGATATCCTCTAAAGAAAACCTACAACGGCCTCCGCGCAATGGCTTGCCGCGACCGCCTCTCTCAACTACATCCAACAACGATCCCTCTTATCAATCTCATCCCGTCATTTCCGCAAACCCCATCTTCAACCAGAAGCGAAGCAGTCAGCGTAACAAACATAGTTCAATAGTCCCGGACTTCAATCCTTCCAACCTGAAGCGGCGAACTTCTAGGTTCGGGCTATCCAGTCTTTTCAGCAGGTCGAAGCCAGTGGCGACTGAAGAGACGCAGGAAAAATTGGGTGTACAGTGGGAATGTGACGAGTCTGCCGAGCCATCGAGGAGTGCCGAAGCAGCAGCACTACAGGAAAAGGGTCCTCAGCCACTCTCTCCAGAAGTTCAAGCTTTGCCAGATCTTGAACCTCCTACTCCTCCACTGCGGAATCGAGTCTCCAAAACAACGCTCGGATCCTTCAGAAGGGACATTGGTAGCAAGAGCTCCACCGCTTGGGATCCGCCTCCACTATTCCAAGCATATCCTCAAGCAGTCAGGCACGCGACGTTACGGTCGCCGACACACTCTGCGGAAACCATCCTGCGTCTCAACGCCGAAAAGAATAGCAGCTCGAATCAAAGGTTGGAGTCGTACACTCCCGAGGTCAATGCAATGAAATTCCCAAAAGAAAAAAAGCTGAGAAAACCTACCGCTTTAGACGTGCTGTCGAAGGGAGAGTGGACGGATAAAACCTTCGTACTAGTCACCACCGGTTATTTTCTGCAGTATGCTGGCGAAGGGCCATTTGATAGACTCCCTGAGAAGATTATGCCTTTGACAAAAGAGTCGGCCGCGTTTGCAAGTGATGCTATTCCTGGCAAACCTTATGTCCTGCAAATATCTCAAGTCTCCAACGAGGATGGGACAATGGACGCGGAAGCTTCAAGATCAATGTTGAGAAGTATAGGTCTACGAAGCCAGGTGAAGCGCTCTACTCCTAGCTTTCTACTTGTATTTGAGGGCCCCGAAGACTTAAGTGGTTGGATGGTAGCCGTAAGAAAAGAAATTCAAGCTATGGGTGGAAAGGAGTATCAGCCAGACGAGTTTCGGAAACCAGCTGAAGTCGAATCAATTCAGGAGCTACAGCAAAGACCAGGCCAGCGATATCTGGTCAAAAGGGATCCTAATCAAATTTCTCAGATTTCAGACCCTTTGCCTAATCCGACGCTCAGTGACAATGCTCTCTTACCAGAACACTCTTCGCGAGCCGTGGACTCAGTAGATCCTGCTTCTATAAACAGGCAATCCATGGCTACGCAGCAGTCCGTTGAGTCGCGCACAACGTCGAATACGGCCGAGTCCATCAATCAAATCCACCTCGATCGATTGAGAGAAAGCCCACGACAGTCGTATGCATCTACAGCGGGGAGGACGACGTCAACATCAAGAGACTCATCTCCTGGACCTGGACCTTCGCCAGTAAACCTTCATGCGGACATACCTCAATGGGCACCGAACCTCCACGAACGACGACAAACGACATCTATGTATCACGGACTGGTCAGAAGCTCGGTGCAACAACCGACATCTCCAAATAAAGCACGTCGGGAGTCTACAGCATTCTCCCCAGCGACTCCATCATCGCATCGACTCTCGAAACACACACCCCTGCAGCAATGGACACCTTCCCCTGCAGCACCGAACTTCAGTGTTCCAATCTTCAGCAAACGTTACTCGTCCTCAAGTAACTCTCCTGTATCGTCTTGCACTACCTTAAAGCCGCAAACTCCACCGGTATCCCTTATCCATGTTTCGCCTTCTCCACCTGTTATTAATGAAGAAGAAGATGAAGGCACTGGAAAGCGTACTTCTATCATAGGAGAACTCCAGCATCTCCAGAAACCAAACCCGAGGGCCTTAAACGGTCTTTTCCCATCAACCAACACTCCGCCACATTCGGCAGGCTCTTCCCGTCCTCCATCATCGTCTGAGGGAGAACGTCCGTTCTCTCGTCGCTTTTCTTCTTTGGAGTATTCTCGAGGGGTATCTCCAATCCAACTGGGTAGTCAGTCACCGTCGCCGCATCCACCTCCGACTACCGCTCTGCCAGCAATACCTGGAGCCAACTCCTCATCACGAAGTTCCTTTATCAAACCACCATTGTTCCCCTTGCCTCCGTTGCCAGGTGCTCAAGAGTCACGAGCCAGTTCCACAACTCCGACCCCGCCAACGGCTTTGCTCGCTTTTCCTTC
The DNA here is from genome assembly GCA_003184365.1 of Evernia prunastri. Classification (NCBI taxonomy): domain Eukaryota; kingdom Fungi; phylum Ascomycota; class Lecanoromycetes; order Lecanorales; family Parmeliaceae; genus Evernia; species Evernia prunastri. The sequence continues at coordinate 153,954 of NKYR01000006.1, forward strand.
AGCGACATCGTCCCCGCGCACTTTCATTGCGCCATCACCATTGCCTCCATCACCACCACCAACCGCTTTGCCAGAGACGGAACCATCAAGAGTGAACTTTTCTCATCCGCCACCAGCCAAAGCTCTGCCTGCTGTGCCGGACGTGAGCTCCTCATCATGCGCAACTATTCTTCCATCTCCTCCCAGGACACCGTCCGACAGATCAGTAGCTGATGAGCCACCACGTGGTTCTGTAATCCATCAAGCGAAAGTATTGACACCTGTTGCACCGAAGATTGAAGCGCCGCATCAGTCCTATATGATCCAAAACTCTACCGCAGGAGGTTCGACCAAGGCCGATCCAAACCGAATTCGAGGTGTACGTCGTCCAGCAAGCATGCAAGTACGCAGCCAAACTCCCATGAACCACGTTGCATCACATAAAAACGCCTCTAAGACGACTTTCGACTTGGACAACATAGAACCGCCACCAGCAGCGGAATTTTGTTCGTCGCCCCCAAAACCTACCCGGAATCCTCCGCCGCCGCCTTCAGAGCAGCAGCCACAGCTCATTATTCGCAAGAGCTCGCCACGAATCGGTCGGGAGGCACCCCCAGTTTCTTCACTTCCAAGCCCTAGAAGCAAGATATCTGTGGTTTCTCCGGCGACGAATTACTTCGATGCAGCCGCTCCACATCCCTTCATTCCTCCAATCAAGGTTTCGGAGAGGAAGTTTCGTGGATCGCTCGACGGTCCATGGAACCCTGCCTACGGAGCTCCACAGCGGAATTTTTTCGATCTAGGTGCTGTTTGATACAAAGAAACTGTGCATTCGCCCATTTCAATTCACCACCCATGCTGTGCTGGTATCTGATTTATAATCAACAGCTTTGTGCTTTATGTTCTAAACCTCTTTCTATCGGGAGCTATCTGGGAGTTTGAAAGGACGGGACTCGGCATCAAGCAGACCACAAAGGGGTGGTATGGGCTTGCAGGATTATGATACCCACTGATTAGATCCACACTATATGATTCATCAGAACTCACTCTACGTACCGACAACCATATGGTGACATGGTGACATAGTGACATAATCGAACTTTGAGAGATATGTAATACAAGAAGGGAGCCCTCAAAGCCAAAAGCTGATAGCCCTAGCTTGCGAGGTTGGTCGGCTGAGCGGCTCGGTCGGGGCCGTCGGCATATCTTCGGCCTGGCTTTATTCAATCAGTGTCTCAAGTTATGGCGGAACATCCTCACATCTCAGCCATGACCTGGGGTCGTCACCTTGTATAGAAAAAAAGATCTACATTTGGAGCATCCAGCTGACACTGACACCTTCTTCCTCGTAATGCCTGACATTGATTCAATAAGCCAATCCTTTTCACCCCCACGCGCCTACAGCAACGGCACCCACTCGCCTTCACGTCAGTCGCCCTCCCATCATGCTTCAAGCTCTTCTCTTGCTGCAGCAGCTACTATAAATGCAGGCTTCCAGCATGAAGAGTCTCGCCGTTCATCTACTAGCTCAAATCGTGGTCGCCCATCACCACAAGTTAGCCGTAGCGAGCGTGAGAGGAGACGATCGAATGCGTTTCTAGGCTCCCATGACCCCACATTACCTGGGCCTGGAGAATTACAGGTCGGTGACTTGAGAGGCCAGTCATCTCAAGGTCGATCTCTTCCGTTTCGCTCAGCCAGTCCGCAAGCGATTGGGAGCCCAATCATGGGCATACACCGGGATAGGGCACCAAGCTTAGGCGAGCTGCATCAGGAGCTGGAGGCTGAACAGGAGGCTCAAGTGGTAGGCACATCCCTCAACTACCTATAAGCTAGATCTATATTCTTGCCTTACTGACTTCAGTGGGTGCATCAGAACCGTCTGCTGGAAATGATCCGCCATCAGCAAGCGCAGCTACAAGCAATTCAGCAACAATCATCATACACACCTCTCAGCAGTTCCACGGCACTCGATGACACCACACCTCCCTCCGAACGTTCAGCAAATTATCCCTACCCATACGCCGTGCCGCCAAACCCGCCATCAGCCTCCATGTCCATCTTCGGAAATCCCCGTCCAAGCTCACCATTCCGTAGCTCTATGGACCTTTCTCGGCACTCTTCCCGTCGTTCCAGAACACCCAGCCGCACTACATCGCCCTCTCTGCGCCCTGTCTCTGCCGGTATGCAGGGAGCGGGCGAGGACTGGGGCCTTGGGGGCCGGAGCCAGTCGAGCTTTGACGATAGTGCTTTCTACCAGGCAGAGACGCAAACGCTGACGAGGGAAAACCAGATGTTGAGGCAAAGAATCAGGGAACTAGAACGTCAACTCAGTGAAAGCAGTTTAGCTACAGCCAACAGTCCGGCTACTCCGTCTAACTTGACAGCTCCTCCTCTTGAGGCGGACAACACTGAGACAACGCCGGAGGATCATGCCAGCACGGGGGAGGAAAAAGAGGATTGAGAAAGGAGATGAGAGAGCACGTTCGGAAGCCACCTTAGAGAAAGGCTGATGCCTGGTTGATGACGAGCTACGGAATAGACTTGCATTCGTAAGCCTTGCACGGTCAGTGATCTGAAGGACCACCTACTTAAGTCTATCACTACACGCCTGATGGTCAAGAAGTACCTCACGATTCAAATGAGCATAGTCCTTCGTCAGCGGGCGTTGGGAGGCAACGGGATAATGGAGCATAGCATCTTAGATACCCCCAAGCAAGTCTCTAGATTAGGCTTTGCGGCGATTGATTTTCTCAATATTCTACACTACTCTAGCACCTTTTTATAGATGAGCGTTCATGATTGATCCATTTGACTTGAGCGACTTGAAATTTGAAGCAATCTCCACCATGAATGAAAGAATGAAAATCACGATTGAGAAATTGGTGGTGGAAAGAGATTCGGGATATGTGGGGGTTCTTGGACTGAAGATCTTCCGGGGTGCGGGAAATAAACTGCACTGAGGCCTTGCGAAAATGGCAAAAGGTATTTTCTAGCAACCGTTATAACTCAATAATGAAAGCCTCAATCTCAATTTTTTTGGCTTATAGAATATTCTACTCGAGTATTCACAAAGTTCTCTAATACAAAATAAAAGCGCAGGTTAAATGGTTGAAGAGCGGTATATGGCTTCAGAATCCCGCCTCAGTGCATTTTATTTCCCACCCCCGACCCCCGCCGGAGAACGCGAGAGAGCACGCGCCAGAAAAACCAACTCAAAAATACTTGACCGTGTCCGAGACCTTCTCCTTCCAATAATCCTCCTACCTCTGTACATCTTCAACTTTCTCTGCCAATCAAACACTTCCTACACTGATGACATCCTCTTCTCCTCTTAATTGATCATGTACAAAGCTCTCTGACCCCCGTGCACTCATACTACATCCACTATAAACAAGTGCTTTCTTCTCCGCCTTGGTGCATGAGCCCGCATACCTTGAACAGAGATGCCTCCTTCTCCCCAGCATGTCCCTCTTCCCGTCTCTCCGGTTGCTGGTGTCAAGCGTCCAGCTCCTTCTTTACTCCCAGCCTTCGAGCTTTTCTCCTCTTCCCCAGCACTACCTCGACCAATGAAGCGTCTGCCTCACGCGTCTCAGGCGAAGCTGGGCAATAGAGAGCGCCAGTATCCCACACCCATTCCGTCTTCCACCACTCTAATCCCTTCTTCTTCTCCGCCTCAACCACCGCGTACGCGTCGTCCAGGACTGCTTCGAGCTTATTCCGCAGTCTCGGAGCGGGCCCCACTAGCCACTGTGCCATCCATAGAGCTGTCCGAGCATGGAGAGCCAACACTTATGGGCAGATCGAGCAACTCCTCCCACTACCAGCTCTCCACCAACAAGTTGATCTCCCGCGTCCACGTCAGTGCAGTCTACATCGCTGCTAACCCTCCAGCTCCCAAAAAAGTGCAAGTCGAGTGCAAGGGCTGGAATGGCGTAAAAGTGCACTGCCAAGGGAAGGCATGGGAGCTTCTGAAAGGGGACACATTTACATCCGAAACTGAGGATGCGGATATCATGGTGGATGTGCAAGACGCACGTGTGTTGTTGACTTGGCCAAAGCATGAGAATAGGATCTCGACCCCTACGGACTCGGATTCGACATACTCGACTTGGGACTCAGAGAGCTCTCCGCAGCGAAACGCTGCGGCTGCTGCACGTACTAGGCCTTTAGGTACAAGTCCGCTTCGCCAGCAAGATAGGTTGCAGTCGCCTGTGTCTCCTTCGCTTGCTGTGCAAGCTGCCCATGCGCAGCCATCTGGACATTTTGCCTCCGATCCTCCTATACCTGTGCCTGTACAGGTATACGAAGATGAACCGTCGGACGAAGACAAGGACAAACCACCCGCGGGTAACACACAAGCTACACAGTCTACACAAGTGGTGTCACAACCTTTTGCTCTTTTGGAAGAGTCCCCCAACCTCAACGACTTCTCCGACGACAATGACGAAGAGAATGACCCTATCATATCCTCCTTCGGTCCCTACGGCGCCAACCTTGGAACTCGCATGGAATTAGTCACCACGAACGCCTCGCCTAACCGTCACCCACTGAGTTCTCTCAAAGAGGAGAGCATATCACCCCAACGCTCCGGCCGAGCAGGCATCTCCCCTAAGCGTCGTCGCCGCAACGCCCACCGTGACGTCGCCGACTCGCTCCATCGAGAAAATGAAGCAGTGGACCCCATTATGCACCATGTGATCAACCAACTAGCTTATTCCCGCGTTCAATCTACGCCACTCTCAGTTCTCATGCAAATCCTGCCTGCTGCTCTGAAAGACGCCTCGTTCACAGACAACGCATTAAAAGTAATGCTGGACCGTACACATTGCGTTGGAACGGTGGAGCGTGAAGGCAAGGACGCTGCTGGGAAGCGTCTCGAGAGCGAGTATTACTACATCCCAGAGGCGGATTCGGATGGAAGCCGACGAGAACTAGTGGAAGGCATGGGAGGGAGGGGTTTGAGGAATTGTAGGAAGAGTCATAAGGTAGGTAGTGGCAGATTCAGCCATAGCTGACATGTCCCTAATTGGACACGTGCTTACGAACATAGCAATACTACTGGCGGAAACCCAAGTAGCCTCAGCAAGGCTCGACCGTCGACCCAATACTAACCCAGATTAAAGCGTCGAGCGGTCACTCCTTGTCCGGTGTGCATATCAGCTGCAGCATTTTAGCGAACCCTTTCCTTTCATTTCGTTCTGTCCAAAGTCTTACGACTGCGAGATACCACTTTTATCTTTATTGTCACGCTTGCCACTACAAAATCAGGATATGCGAGTACGGCCGGCGTTGTTACTTCCACCTGCCTGCCCTGGATAAGGGGGTATGATGTCTGCATAGCGAGGTGCGCTGGTTTGCGAGGATCGAAGCCGTCGACATTCTTATGTACATGTTTGCGTTCTCGGGGTCGTTGTTGTTGTTGTCCTCTTGACGAGGGCCGAAAAAGGGGGAGGGAAGGGCGTGTGGGTGGAAAGGGGTAGATAGACAGAAATGGAGGAATAGCACTTTCCAGAATACGTCCACCGTCATAACGCAACGGGGTAGGGGAGCCATGATGCGTGCTCCTTGACAAACACCACTTGTTGTTGCCGTGACCAACCCCATGTTGCAGAGACTGTAAAAGTAGAGCATGACAGGATAGGCGGGATGCGAACTTCTCAATTTTATGTCTTTCGTCGGCCCTCGACGCGCAATGTTTACAATGACAGAATCTCCATTTTCTTTGCCATTACGCCCTTGAATGGAGGCCTGGAGGAGGCCGGGAGGAGAGGGGCGTTTGATGGGGAGGAGGTAGAGGGGGGAGCTTGGGTGACCAAAAAAGGAGGGGCGGCGCGTTGCGGCACCAGCGGGGGGGGAGTCAAGAAGGGCGAAGATGTGTATGTGATTCCCGTTATATGTGCATTCTAGCAAACCCATTTTGTACAAACGATCGTAGAGACTTGGCACACGACGCCTCTTCCCGCAGTGAACATGGTCTTGTATACTCTTACCAATCGATCCCGCCGTTTCCCCCGGCCGTAATCTCCTTCGCCGCTTTCACCTCTCCCGCTCCGTCCTTGAAATGACTGTCCTGCAGCGGCTTCCTTCCCTTCATGCCCTTCAACTTCTCATCCAGCTTCCCGAATGGTTCACTCCCCTCGCCCTTTCTGACCTTCCATTTGCTGGTCCCCAGTCTCGCGTCCAACTCATCAACAGGAGGCAACTTGAGGTAGACCCAGCCATCATCCCTTTCCTCAACGGGGAAAGTGGCGATGTTGACTTCAGCGTCGTTGGAGCATTTACCCGCATCGGAGCCGTTGAGGGTAAAGTTTCTTTTGTGGAAGGGGCAGGACACCCAAAGCTTGTCGGCTTTTATGTCATCGCCTATTAAACCTTCGCTGAGGGCGAAAGTGCGTTTGTGCGGGCACATCTGCTGAGTGGCATACCATTTCCCTTTGATTTTGAAGACTGCGAGTTGCGTGTCTCCGCGCTTGACGTTCTTACTGCTGCCGGTGGGTGTGTCGACGAAGTGTTTGCTTTCGACAACGGGCTGCCAGGTGAGGTTACTCCACTGGGTGCCACGGAAATCCTCGGTTGTGCTTTCTTTGGGCCAGTAAGCGGGGCGTTGTTGGCCACGCTCGTCCACTTTGTCAACCACGGAGAGGGTATCGTCCGTGTTGGCAAATTGCCGGAAGTTGGATCGGCGAGCAGGGTCTTTGACGGCAGCGGCCCATTCATCAAAGAAGGTGCCAACGAGCTGGTTCATTTGCTTTTCGAGCTCGGCCGCTATACCGAGTTTGTCCTCGAGAATAACTTCACGGAGGTATTTGATGCCACCCGGTAGTTGCTCAATCCAGCGGGCTGTACGTTGAAGCTTGTCTGCTGTGCGCATATAGAACATCAGGTACCGATCGAGAATCGGGACGACATCGTCTGATGGAACATCTTTGGCTAGGAGTTCGCTATGGCGTGGCTTTGCTCCACCGTTGCCGCCGACGAAGACATTGAAGCCCTTTTCCGTGGCGATGAGGCCGAAGTCTTTGTTTTGGGCTTCGGCACACTCACGCACACAGCCGGAAACACCGCCTTTCATCTTGTGTGGCGAGCGGATCGACTTGTAACGTTCTTCAAGACGGACAGCCATGCCTACACTGTCGCCAATGCCAAAGCGGCACCAAGTAGTACCGACACATGACTTCACAGTTCGTAGGGATTTGGCGTAAGCGTGACCGGATTCCATGCCCCCGTTGACGAGTTCGGTCCAGATATCGATCAAGTCTTCTTTCTTCGCACCGAACATGTCGATACGTTGACCGCCAGTAATCTTGCAATATAGTCCATACTTTTTGGCAACAGTACCGATGATAATGAGCTTCTCTGGGGTGATTTCTCCGGCTGATACTCGTGGAATAACGGAGTAGGTGCCATTTCGTTGAATGTTGCCAAGGAATCGGTCGTTGGTGTCCTGGAGGCCATGCAGAGGTTTGTCCATAACGTGCTGATTGTAGAGTGAGGCGAGGATGGAGCCGATCGTTGGTTTACATGCTTCGCATCCCAGCGACTCGGGATCTGTGCCACACTCCTTCATGACCTCTGGAAATTGTTTCAATTTCTTGACGGTAATGATGTGGAAGAGATCGGCTCGTGAGTGTTTGAAATGAGGACAGAGATGATTCAAGACTTCCGATCCTTGAGCCTTCAGTTCAGTGTTGAAGATCGTCTGCACAAGAGGCATGCAGCCACCACAGCCTGTGCCAGCCTTCGTACAAGACTTCACGTCCCCAATGCTTTTGCAGGTGCCGTCTTTGACGACTTTTGCTACATCTCCTTTCGTGACATTATGGCATGAGCAGATCTGCGTGTCGTCCGTCAGATCGTTCGCATCGTCCTCTCCTTCCTTGGCAGCCCCTAATATGAGTTGGCTCGGTGGCACCTCTAACATGGTCTGATTCTTCACCATTGGCACTAGTTTGACGTAGTCTTTGGTATCACCAATCATCATCCCACCAAGCAGATGTTTACCGTCCATAGTGAAGAGGAATTTCTTGTACACTGCCTGAAACGGATCTTTGTAAGTCAAAGCCTTCACCGGTGGTGGAGGTGGCCCATCCGTCATGTTCTTTACTTGCTCTTCTTGCTCTTTGACCCCGTTCTTCTCTACCTTTGGCGTTCCGTGTCTCTTGATAGGCAGATTTTTAGGTCCATCTCTATCAGCAAAGAAGTCTCCGAAGCTGGCTACTTCTACGCCTAGCAATTTGAGCTTCGTGCTAAGGTCCGGTCTTTTGAACTTTCTTGTCGCATGGACCTTTGCTTGAGTCATGTTGAAAGCAAGAACTTCGGCCATCTCGATACCAGGAGCAATCAAGCCGAAGGTCTGACTTTCCCAGCTGGCACACTCTCCAACAGCATAGATGCCCTCCTGGCTCGTCATCAGAGTCGGATCAACAACTATTCCTCCGCCTCTGTCGGCACATTTGATGCCTGCTCTTCGGGCAAGCTCGTCTCGAGCCTTGATACCGATGCCGAACATGAGACATTTGCAGTCCATACGTTCCCCATCTTCGAATTGCACTCCTTTTACCGCGTTGTCTTCGTCAACTTCAATCTTGCCGACTCGCTTACCAAGAAGCACGTCTAAGCCTAGCTTTCGCACAAGCTCTACCACCATTGTGCCAGCATCATTATCCAATTGCCGACTAAGGACCCACCGATTGCGCTCGATGAGCTTGACTTTGCCAAAGCTTTCGAGGTCCATCATGGCCTTTGCTGCTTCTAGTCCGAGCAGGCCACCACCCACCACGGCACCCGTCGTACCCTTGCATGTTTCTGAGTAGCTGATGAGCTTCTCCAAGTCATCTATGGTGCGATAGACGAAGACTCCCTTTGCGTCATGGCCAGGCGTGTGTCGTGGCAGAAGGGCGTCGGAGCCAGTAGCAAGGACCAGCATATCATACGGGACGGTTTCGCCTGTTGATGTTGAAACCACTTTGTCTGAGGGATGTATTTCGGTGACTTGGGTATTGAGATGGTAGTTGAGGGAACCTTCGGGCAAACCAGAATACTTGATGGACAGATCCATTAGCCGTCGCATGATATTTTGAACTTGAGATTGCGACATACCCATTCCCGAGGGTTGAGATATAGGTTCTCCGCCTTCCGGTGCTGAAAGAAGCTCGTCAAGCCAACGCGGTTGTACGCCAAATGTGGTTCCTCTCCTATCACCACGACATCGTACTCCCTCCTCTTCACATCCATCTTCAGCAGCTTCTCACTGTCGACAATATCCATTAGCTCGTGTCCTCCACTTTGACAGGCTCATGATCTGCAAAGTTTCCAAACCCACATGAACGCAATGCCCACCATTCCCAATCCAACGACAACCACCTTCTTCCTCTTGTTGGGGGGCCTTGGGTATTGGGGGCTTTCTTCTTCTGGGTCGTGGCCCTTGACTGGCACTCTGCCGACCTGCATGCCGGGCGAGGAGTCTGCCCAAGAAGACATGTTGCACACGTGAGGAGAAGATGGGATAGAGCAAGAAAGTTGCTGTCAGGACTCAGCAGTCAAGAGGGCGGTGCGAAGCAGTCAAGCTGTTGCCTTGATGAGACTCGAGAAGGCAGAAAAAGAATGTAGGAGAAGGGTACGAGAGCTAGAATGGGGATTTTGATTCATTGGCACGTGGGGGGCAAAACGTTATTGGTAGGGTTCCTAAATTACACATGCATGATGCCCCTGCCGCGGGGATGTGCAGAGGAGGGGAGGGGGGGGGAAGGGGGAGGGGGTGGGGCTTATCATCGATCTCTCTGTACTCATGACATTCTCCAAAGGAAAAGGCAAATGAAAATGGGGGCGATGAGGAATTGGATTCATGGTCGTGGCAAATGCAATTAATTGACAATAATGATAAATAAGTAAAGGTAAAGTGATGAAGGATTCAGCTTTCTCCTCGGTACATATTGGAGAATTCAGGTATGGTACGGTAAAGTAATCTAAGGTATTGCGTTTTGGTGGTGGAGTGATCAAGGGATTTAATTGATCTGGGACTCTAGACATGGGTATTGTATTGGTTCAATGTATGCTGAAGATAAGGAGATGTAGATGAAGAAGAAGAAGAAGAAGAAGAAGAGAAGAAGATGAGAGGAAGATAAGCATGCGTCGTTTGGTTGGCGGCTACTTAGGCTACGGGAAGGATACATATCTTACACTAGCGCTATTTAGGTATAGTTAAAGTAGTAGTTCATCCCTTCCCGCGGAACAAGATAAACAAAGTCACGTATACTGTACCACGAGCATACGAACATACGAGCATGAACAATATCCGCTATCCGCTTCATCTTCTTTCCCCAACCCAAATCTACCGCCGCCGGACTTGAAGGCCTTCAGGTCATCACTACCAATACCTACAGTCAATAACGCCCACCGCTTCTCGTTTGTCTGCACTGTCATGATGGGACCACCAGGGCCAAACGAAGAATCACTACTTTGGCATGCCTAGCTGCATAGCTACTATATGTTGTACAGAGATGGCACTTTCTCCGACTGCTTGGAAAAGGAAAGCTGGCATGTTTTGGCATGATAAGTCTCGCAAAAGATACCTATGGTAGAGCATCAGGACCATTCCGGCCCGATGTGATAAGAAGCGAGGTGGCGAAGAAGAAAAAGAAAGAGAAGAATCTGGCATGAATGCATGGCATTTGATATGGCATTGGACATGTGATGGTGAATCTGGCCATGGTCTTTTTGCCAGGATGATGATGATCGAATAAGTAAGATACCTTACCTCGGATTTTATTATTTACCATCTCGATCCTAGGAGCATACCGGGCTTCTCTTATCTACCCGCTAACTGATAAGTACCTATCTCAATCTCATACCGTGACATTGACATTTTCGCATTTTATTTTAATACAATTACCAATTACAGTCTTTGGTAGCATAGCATTGTATTTGTGTATTTTATATTGTGGTTAAGGTAAGGTACTTGGGACTTGTCTGGATGATTCCGTTGGATATCTTAATTCCGCGGTCTCTTTCTCCATTCTTTTCTTTTCCTCCGCATTTCCCCCCCTAAGTTACCTTATAGGTATGACATGGACATGGCGAATATGCGCCAGCTTATTGGTGATTGGTGATTGGTGATTACCATTATTACCCTGCGTCAAAAACACCCACAGCATGACAGAGATCGCTCCATCTCCTTTCAAACTTGCATGCATGCATCCATTCTAACCTCTCTAACCTACTGTATAACCTATAACCTATAACCTCTAACCTTTCATGTCTTACCGATTATACCTCCCTACCCTGGCAATCCAACCTCGACATCTTACCTACTCTATTTTCCCTCGTCTCATTCCTTAGCCATCTTGTCTCTCTCACACACTCTCTCCCCTCACTTCTTTCCTACCCCATCACCATGGAGGACCCTACTACTCAAGACACACGCTCCCACGCTTTGTTACAGAAACACCAAAATTTGCCTCAATTGGACCAATTACCTCCTTCCCCCCCTCAGACAGAAGAGAACGACTCGGAGCCAAGCGAAGAGGTCGAAATCCCGCTGCCACCACCGACCAATCCACCCACCCGAGTTCTCGACATCGACAAAAAGACCCCAGATGCCCACGTGCCCCGCGACCCGAGGTTAATACGATTGACCGGCACCCATCCATTCAATGTGGAGGCGCCATTGTCCGCCCTCTTCAACGAAGGCTTCCTAACCAGCCCTGAGCTCTTCTACGTCAGGAACCATGGTGCTGTTCCAGAAGTCAAAGACCAAGACATCCCGGACTGGGAATTTACTGTGGAAGGGTAAGGGGGGTCCAGAGCCCAATGGCTTCTCCATCCGCTAACGAGTGTGCTCCAGACTCGTCGAAAGGCCCCTCACCCTCACACTTCGTCAATTGATCGCCGAGTACGAGCAGATCACTTGCCCCATCACGCTCGTCTGCGCTGGAAACAGAAGGAAGGAACAAAATCAGGTCAGAAAAAGCAAAGGCTTCTCCTGGGGAGCAGCCGGCGTCTCCACCGCGCTCTTTACTGGGGTCGCGATGTCGGAACTCATAAAGGCAGCACGCCCAAGAAAAGGTGCTCGCTATGTGTGCATGGAAGGCGCGGACAAACTGGTATGGAAATCCAATCGGTCGTCCTAGCGGCTCGGCTGACGATATACTACCCGTAGCCCAATGGATTTTACGGCACATCAGTCAAGTTGAATTGGGTAATGGACCCAAATCGAGGGATGATGCTTGCCCACAAGATGAATGGCGAGATGCTTCGACCCGATCACGGCAAGCCCTTACGAGCCGTCATACCAGGTCAGATTGGAGGAAGGAGTGTAAAATGGCTGAAAAAACTCATCCTCACAGCTGCTCCGAGTGACAATTGGTACCATATCTATGACAATCGGGTCTTGCCTACCATGGTCAGTCCTGATGAGTCTGCCCAAAACCCCAAATGGTGGCTTGATGATCGATACGCCATCTATGATCTGAGCACCAACTCAGCCGTAGCCTATCCCGCGCATGAGGAGCAAGTATGTCTCAAAGAGGGCCCTGAGAAATATCGGGCCAAAGGATATGCTTACGGTGGTGGCGGACGAAGAGTAACTCGAGTTGAGATCTCCATTGATAAAGGCCGCACTTGGCGGCTAGCCGACATCGATTACGCCGAGGACCGATATCGTGAAGCCGACGAAACGTTATTCGGAGGACGCCTGGATATGTCATGGAGGGAAAGTTGCTTCTGCTGGTGTCATTGGTCCTTAGACATACCAACGTTGGAGCTCGCCGATGCGAAAGATATCGTTGTTCGAGCCATGGATGAGAGCATGAACATTCAGCCAAAAGACATGTACTGGAGCGTGCTCGGCATGATGAACAATCCGTGGTTCAGGGTCACAATCAGCAAAGAGGGCGATTATTTGAGGTTCGAGCATCCAACTCAACCAGCACTTATGCCCGGCGGCTGGATGGAGAGAGTGAAGAAAGCCGGCGGCAACTTAACAAACGGACACTGGGGCGAAAAGCTTGCTGGCGAAGAAGAGAAAGCCGTCGTCCACGAACAAGCAAAGGAAGTCCCAATGACAAAAGCAGGCCTAAAGAATGAAATTACAATTGATGAATTACGAAAACACGACAACGAACACGATCCCTGGTTCGTCATAAATGGCGAAGTCTACACCGGCCTATCCTTCATGAAAGAACACCCCGGCGGCGCCCAGTCCATCGTCAGTGCCGCGGGCCTCGACACCTCTGACGAATTCATGGCCATTCACTCCGAAACGGCAAAAGGCATGATGCCTTCCTACCATCTCGGCACCCTCTCCGACTCCGCCAAACTCGCCCTGTCAGAGCCAGCCTCCGAACACGCATCCAACGAGCCTCGCCCCACTTTTCTCAACTCCCGCGCTTGGACCAAAGCCGTCCTCCACTCCAAGCGCGCCATCTCGGCAGACACCATCATCTTCACCTTCACCCTGGAACACCCCGAACAAACCCTCGGCCTGCCCGTAGGCCAACATCTCATGATCCGCCTCCGCGACCCGGTCGACCGCGAAGCCATCATCCGCTCCTACACCCCCATTTCCGAAATCACCCGGAAAGGCTTCCTCGACGTCCTCATCAAACTCTACCTCTCCTCCGGGCCCGAAAACCCCGGCGGGAAGATGAGCAAGGCCATGAACGCCCTCCCCATCGGCCACGGCGTCGACTTCAAAGGCCCCATTGGCAAATTCGAATACATCGGCCGCGGCCGCTGCGCCATCAACGGCGCGGAGCGGACAGTCAAGAAGTTCGCCATGATCTGCGGCGGCAGCGGCATCACGCCCATCTTCCAGGTCTTCCGCGCCGTGATGCGGGACCGGGACGACCCGACGACGTGCACCGTACTGAACGGCAACCGCCTCGTCGAGGACATCCTCTGCAAGGAGGACCTCGACGCCTTACTCCGCGGCAATGAGGACCGCGGCGAGATCATCCACACGCTCACCCGGGCGCCGGCGGGCTGGGCCGGCCTGACCGGACGCATCAATGCGGAGCTGGTCCGGAAGCACTGCTACGCGCACGAGGAGACCATGGTGCTGATCTGCGGTCCGGAGGCGCTGGAGAAGAGCGTTCACAAGGCGTTGAAGGAGCAGGGGTGGTCGGACGAGCAGATTTTGTTCTTTTGATCTCATTCTGGGGGGGATGTGATTCGGGGGGATTCGGAAAATTTTGGGGATAAGGACCGGTGGATATGTTTGTCGATTGATTGATTGTTTATATACACTGTCCATACGGGATGGGGGGTTTTTTTTGGCACATGCCTACGCTCTCGCCTGGCGGAGGCTTTATCTGGTTGGGGTACATATGTATATGCTGCGCGGCGAATTTCTTGGGGTTGTTGGTGGAGGGGGGGGGGAAAGGTGGGAGAGGAGAAGGGGGCTTTGAGTTCGACTGGTACTCGTACATACACAGCTTCTTTTCTCTCAGATACCAGTTCCCAATCGCCCGTCCGAGGATAAAACCGATTCCAGTTCATGCAACTTGTCGGACGCAGCATACGGTCATCCCTCTTTTCAGTAGGAGATGGAGAACGAAATTTGGGAAAACGCACTCTTGAGCTCGTAGCGCTAAAATATGTTTTTTTCAAGTTTGCTCTCTATCGTCATAAGTAGGGGGGTTAACTGTAGTTAGAAGCAATGGCTCTATCCCTGCACTCTCTTCGCCCGTCACAGCAAAGCAACGTACGAAGTTGACCTCTCTCTATGCATAACCGTCCGTCAGTTCTAATTTCATATCCCGCTGTGCCGCTTCGCTCTCCTGTCCGTTTCTTTTTTTGCCTTTCCGAAAGAAAAAAACTGCCCTCACCCCTACCCCTTCATCTCAGTATCCGGCTCCTCGACCGCCTCGGGCTTCACGGCCTCGGGCGCATTCCCCGCGTCCTTCATCTCCTGATCGCCCTCCCCGTCCTTCTCCTTCTTCCCACCTTCCTTCGCCTTCTTCGCTTCCTCTTCCGCCTTCTTCCGGGCCTCGATTTCCGCTCGCTTCTTCGCCGCTTTCTCCTCTTCAATCTTCAGTATGGCTTGCCTCTCTTCTTCGATCTTGTCTTGGTAGCGGCCGACAATGGGGCCGGCGACGAAGCGGATTTCGTCCATTTTGGCGACGTAGACGCCGCGGGTGGCGTCTTCGCCTTCGTCGTAGAGCCAGTCCTGTTGTTGAATTTGTTAGTTTCAGGGTAGCAGGTAATGGAAGCGGGTAGGTAGGGAGACGAACCTCGCTCTGCTCTAGCTTCTCTTTTAACTTTGACTTCTCCTCATCGCTTGCAAAGTCTGAGTATTGCTCATCGATCTTCGACCGAAGCTCGTAGATGTAAGATTCCAATTCGTTCTTCTTGTCTTCCGTATCGGCAACAAGCTTGTCTTCCATAAACATGGCACCTTCCTTCTCGGCGGCGGCATCTTTTGTTTGTTGGTCGAGCGATGACGTGCCCGAGGATAGAGGTAGTTCGCCCTTGCGGACCTGCTTTTTGATCTTCCGTGTCTTGGGCTTTGGTTCAGCGGTGCCGTTGGGAGCTTCTGTGTCCATTGCCTGATTGGTAGAGTCTGTCAGCGGTGTATCGCGAGATGGTGGTCGCTTGGAACCGCCGAAGACACTCTTCGCGAAATTTTTGATTTTCGAACGGGGACCAAGTTCGTCCTTCAACGATTGGTCATCGGCAAAGCAAGCGTGGAGACGAAGAAATTTGGGAACTTACATCACCGTCTTTCTTCTCCTCCTTTTTGTCCGCGTCCTTCTTTTCACCTTCTTTCTCTTCGGGTATTGGCTCTTCTATCTCGACATCTTCTACGTAATACCCCGATTCGACGTTGAGAACGCCGTGTAGATTGAGACGTGCCTTGAGCTTGCAGATCATAAAGTCATCATCACCACTGGCTTTCACTCCCTTGACCGAGAATTTCCCAATCCACGGATTCATCTTGCCAGGGAGCATCTCAGGCTTGGCATACTTGGCTTCCAGGTCGAACGGCTGTTTGCGGTAGAATGTGAGGATCTTGGTCGATGGCATTACGTTGCCTTTATTGAAGACGGTCAGGCTTGTGTCTTCATCCGGTATATCAGGCGATTGCTCCCAATTGAATTCGATAGGGTAATTCACGATATCATGAACCGAGAAGTCGCGAACGCGGAAAACTGGGGACAGGATAGCACAGCTGAAAGCACAGCCACGGGCAACAGCCTCATCTTGGTTGAGGGTGAACGAGAGTCCCTTGCCAAAAAATTTGCTTATCCGTTCCTTCAGAGATGGCACTCGAGTGCATCCGCCGACCATCTCTATCGTGTCAATGTCCTCCACCTTCATCTTAGCTTCGGCGAGCGCTTGCTCCAGAGGTACTGTCGCGCGGTCCAGTAAAGGTTGGAGGAGCTCTTCTAGCTCTTCACGCTTCATCATTCCGCTGACGTCGACGTCGTTCATCAGGGACTCAATGCTGATTGGAGCCTGTGCATTGGCGGAGAGGATCTTCTTCATCTTTTCGGCGGCGGCAGCCACCCGAACGAGAGCCTTGGGATTGGTGTTGATATCAATCTTGTATTTCTCCTTCCACTCTCTCGCGAAGTGCTGTACCAAAGCTTTGTCAAAGTCTCGTCCACCAAAATGCCTATCGTAGGCGGTAGCCTTGACGGCCAGCTCGCCCTTTTTGAACTCTACTATCGAGCATGTGTAGTCACTGTGTCCGATATCGACGAAAGCAACACGTTTTGGCTTTTCTTCTGCAGTCGGAAGGTCGGTCCTAGGAATACCGTAGCCGAGCGCTGTAGCCGTGGTATCGTTGATCAACCGCAACAGCTTCAGCCCAGCGATCTCTGATGCGTCCATTATAGCTCTCCGCTGTACATCGGTGAACCAAGCTGGAACGCTAATGACGATATCGGACACGGGCAGCTTCAGCTCAGCTGATGCCGTAGCTTTGACCTTGCTAAGGAACATCGAGACAAGCTGGGTCGCTGTAAATTGCTGCTTCTCGCCCATATATGTGACCTCTGCACCAACTTCATTTCCGATTTGAACAAGCTGGGATGAGACGAATTCGCGTTCGAGCTGGACATCGGGATCCTGGAGCTGGCGACCAGCTAGTCGCTTGAGGGAGCTGACTGTGTTCTTTAGGTTGGAGATTTCTTGAGTTTTGGCAGGTTCACCGAGATATCTACTCTTGGGTCCGAAGCCGACGAGCGATCTGTGGGATGTTAGCTAGGGAAGTGGTTTTGAAAGCTCATGGAATACAAACGGTGTGGCTCGATTGGAAACCTACGGGTTTTGGGGTTAGCATTGCACCTCCACTGGAAGAGCAGGGCTTTTGAGACATACCTCATTGGTGATTACATCGACACCACGGTTTCGCGCAACAGCAATGACCGTATTGAGCGTACCGAAGTCGACACCCACGACCGACATGCTGACTGACTGGGGATAAGGCTTCGTGGAACGACCGGAATTAGGTGAAGTTGAAGTGAAGGGTCACGTTGGTAAGTGGATCTAGAAGTGAGGTTTCATGTATGAATTTGGGCGGATACGTGGTGGTAGAGTCTTGGTTGATCCAATGAGGCTGAGTGTAGAAGTTTCTAGTACTATCCAGAAAAAAAAACCACTCGAGCTGTCGTTAATTTTGAGAAAGCCACACGCCAAGACCTGTGCCAAGACCCACCTATTACTTAGGACCACGGTCCCTTCTAAACAGGGTACTCATACTCAACTTACTGCCACATACTTTCGGATCTACCTCCGACCAACAATGGCAAGGTATGGGATTCCGATAGGGACATACGAGTCGAAATGCTTCACATGTAGACACAAACAAGCTCCGAAAGTCTGCTGATATTATAATTCAAGCTCGTTTTCTATTGCTAGTACCATTGCTAGCAGCTAATACTACAACATACTTCATGTCCACTATGAAGGCCGTCAAATGCTGAATGCCGCTAATAGGAAATCACCACCGGATAATGCTGAAGTGCCCTCGCTATGCCATAGACGCCTTGTGCAATGCTCTGCGTTATCATCTTGTCGGCCGCGGCTTCTGCAATCTATTCCGCTTGCTCTTCGTACTATCCGTCTCGGATCTCTCGCTCCTACTGCTTGATGATGGACGACCGGGTGTCTCTCCCATTAGCGGATCGTCCTGTCTCGGTGGCCGGTAGCTCGCGGGAGGAGGCTCGTGCGCTCTCGCGGGGCGACCCATGGAAAGATTCTGCTGTCTGTTTGGCTGCTCCAGCAAAGCATCTTGAGGTCTTGCCTGCTGTTCCATTTCTATGTCATTCACATCCTCCCGGGTAGGCATTCGGACCATTGGCGCTCGACCAAGGGGGCTACGATCCTTCCTTATGTTTCGGCCGGTAGTGGCAGCTGGTCGCTCCGGAGGATTCGGAGACAGTGTGCCGTTATTGGCGTTCAAGCGTTGTCCATGCTTCAGAGAGAAATCTGGCACTCCTTGATCGCCATGGCCTGTTCCTTCGAGAGGAATGCTGACGGGATGTCTGGGCGCAAAGACCGGTGAATGTCGGCCATAAGGATCACGCGAATAGCGCGGAATATCTTGGTTCTGATATTCTTCAGAATCCACAGACTCAGCTGATTCTGTCCAGGCACGCTTATTATCAGGGTCTTCTCCCATTTCATAAACATGGCCGTGATCCTGTGACTCTATGCTCATGTAAGCACCAGTGGGTGCCTGCTGTGCCTGCTGAGCGAAATAATACTTCCTTCGGTCTTCGTCACCCATAATGCTCTCGACTCGGCGGGGCATGTAGACGGAATTAGTGGGCGACGCGCTTGTGACAAACGAGTCAAAGGAGTCTCGAGGATGTAGCGGGATACGAGGTATGTTCGGATCTCTTGGGAGCATGCTCGGTAAGGTGAGTCCCGAGTCATTATTCTGCAGGTACCAACCACCAGGAAGATGCTCGGCAGGGGCAAAACGACCTTCGACGTGGTCTGTAGGCTGCAAGGGAACGGTTGTTACGGTTTTCCCGGGATGTTGAGCTTCCACCGCAGGCTTGAAAGTCTCGGGCACAACATTGAGATCGTCTCCTGTCGCTTTCGCGTGCTCGATGGCTTGTTGAGGCGTTGTATGTGCGTCGGCCGCGCCAGCATCGGCTCTTGGTCCACCCCAAGTCCGCTGGCCAGCAGTGAATATCCCATACACCATGTATACCCAATTGAAGAAGGGATTGACGACGAACATAACTGGGTACAACCAGATTTTATAACGTCGAAGTCTGAACCCGAAATAGAACATAAGAAGCCAGTTCAAACCAAGTGATACAGCCAAGAAGCCGATAGGGAGATTTGAGACCTTGTTCGATGTGGTGATGACGGAAAGAACCATGATAAAAAACAGCAAGGCTGTCGTCCTGATAGTGCAGTTCATGAAGCGGACAATGCACAGAAGCGGATATCTCCTCCACAGCCGGATGTCGGTCAACATGCAAACCTCGTTGGTGATGAAACCCAGAAACCATCTTCGGCGCTGTTTCAGAAGGCTTTTATACGTTTGGACAGCTTCAGTCTTGCAGAAGGCGCCTGTACAAAGCTGAATTTGGTATCTCTCCTTCGCACCGATCATGAATAGATGGGTCAACCATCGGTCTTCTCCCAGATGACATTTGCCGTAGTCGAAGAGGTCATCGCACTGCTCCGCCTTGTCAGCGAAGTAGTACTTTGCCATCTTCCGGAAGGCCGAGAATCGAAGCATGGTAAGTGCACCCGGCAGACAGGTAACGGAACCGCAGCCGGATTCGACAGAGCGCTCAAAAAGTTGCCCATGTATGTATTCCATATCTTGCAAGAGGGTAATTAAAGTATTTTTCACTGTCGTGGAAGTGATGATTCCCGTCATGGCCAGCATGTTCTGCTTGCTTCCTGGCTTGAGCTCCATTTCGTACATGAAGTTCTGGATGCAGACCTTGTCGAGGATACAATCCGAGTCGATGAAAAGAATAAAGAGGTTGTCATTGCGCTTAAGATACTCCGTGTAGATCTTGTCAATGAGCTTGAATGTCGACTTTTGACATTGCCGCTTTCCGCCGTGCGGAAACCTCGAGACAGTGACTCTCGCCATTCGGTACGTGATATCAATACTCTTGGGATAGCTTTCCAAAGTCAATGGCACGCCTAGCTTCTCAATCGTCTTCAGGTATAATTCGTCTTCTTGGTCGCCGTCGAAGGACAGGAAGACGTGGAGGCAGGATGGCGGGTAATCGCAATCCACCACTGAATCTATGGCGGTCAAGAGGACATCCGGCTCTTCTTTGTAGCATGGCATGACTATCACCGTCTTCGGTGCCGAATCCTCGTCCAATGCAGTCTTGATCCTCTTTGTGCGACCGAGGCTATTAACCACCAGCTGATAGATACAGAAGAGCCAGGGGATGATCAGAAGGCCTGAGAAGGAGTAAAAGGCGAACCATTGCAGGAATTTGACGAGCTCAGGAGGGAATTTTTCCGTGACTTGTGGAGGCAGTGGAAGCGTGACTATCATGACCGGCAAAAAGATGCATCTGCGACTACATTAGTGCTCTTCTTGCCCTTTGTGCCTTTGTGTGACTTACCTCAGGGCCGTAAAGCTAATCATCATGATAATGGCCAAGAGCCGGATGGTCCAGTGCTCAGCTTTCTTAAAGACCTTGACCAAGCAGTAGAGGAAAGCTGCGAGCCAGAGGAACCATTCCAAGGCGGCTGCGCTCAGAACGAAACCCATGATCGAAACAAAAACAATCTAGCAGCCATCGTCAGCCCACCGTTGTACACAGTAATCCCGTTGCAATCTTACATCTGACACCGGCCATTTCGCCGAACTTGAAGGGTCGGTGGCCATGGTGGCTCCTTGACGTTGGTAGAGATCCATAGTCGTGAGCGGTAACGACTGTCAGAATAAAACAAGGTCTTATGGTAGCACGAGATGACACCCGGCTACGACGCGTGGTATGGGTAAGGGAAGGGCTGCTGTGACACGAGAAAATCAGCCATCTCCGATCCGGAATGTTGACGAGCAAGGGCGTGTGTCAAGAAGTATATGAGTGCCGGAGTAGGGGCGATGGTGGTCATGGGGGCATGTGTATGATGGCAATGTCTCGGCTTACCGTGAAGCTACTCAGGAGTGAACGCTGCGCGATAGAGCGAGAGTATCCATGAGTTTGCCAAAGTGACGACAGTGTGATACCTGTCTTGGCGGGGTGGGTGGGGTGGAAGGCCCTCAGGTATCGTGGCAAGGATGGATGTTATGTGACCGGTAGAGAAATCTTTTGTTGAAGCAATTGCACGCTGAAGAATGACGGAATTTAAACGAATGTGAGGAAATTGATTGAAAGTTGGAGTAAGAAAAAAAATTACAAGGAAAGCAATGAATGATGAAATATGTAACCGCGAGGTCGGCCGAGAAGACACTGCTGCAGCTACCCGATGCGCTGGCAGTGAAAATAGATACCTAGACGCTGCCCTCTCAACAGAGCGTTTTTTCTACAACCGAAATCAACCCACCAATTCTCAAACACATGTGTCAAGCATTTTAACGGAGATTGGCAGTAGGGAATCGCACGAGGAGACTGCCAAATACGAATACCGTCATGCATACGCATCTTAGATGGATTCGTACCTCTTTCTATTGGGAAGTTTTTGCGCAGACCCATCTCACCAGTCGGGTCCGGCAAGCGGCTGCACGAGTTTGGAGTTTCTGTTACGTAACAAAAACCCCCGACCCCCGTTGAAGAGATCATCATTCTGTTCCATTGGGTGATTGTTTCATAAGTGTCATGCAAATGTCTTGTTCGAGCGTTTGCAGGTTTTGCTACTTTCATCAACCGGTCCACTCGACGTCCTTTCTAAATATACTGCCGCAATGATCAACGCAGGCATTACGCTCGAGCCGCCCGGAGCTTGGCGGCGTAGTAAACTATGCCAGGATCTCAGGGTGGTACTCTTCTTGGCTGACTCTTGAGTTTGGACTTTCACCATCATTCAGTCAGGTCTTATTACTCTACACACAAAAGCACATTATTTACATTGTAGGCAGAGGAAGCCGTCAGACCGCCGATGATTCACTCTTCTGGGTCGTTCCATTGGCAACCCCCCAGCTTGCCGTCCCTTCACCACCTCAAGTACGAGGCATCATCGCCAAATCTTACGTAGTCCCCCACACGGGTGCGCGAAAAGGACACAGTCCGTATTACTCAGAAAGGAATTACGTGGCGCCCCATGTAGCTACTTCACATGCTTGTCCGCCAACTTACACATTGAGCGAGCTCCTGGATCTCTATTAGGCAAAGATTGCGGGAGTAGGTACAACTTCGCCCTGGTAGGAAAGCCCGGCACGTGCCTGTCTGAGATTTACCTTCGCAATTTGCAAAGCTTATGAAGCATGCAGCAATAAAATAGGGGAGATCATGCAGCGCTTAGGTTTCGAGGAAGCTCTTTGGCAAGGTCGCCTGTGAGATCGAAAACCCAAATCACTCTCCGCACACAGATCCAGTCATGGATATCTGGTCATACACGGCCGAAGAAAAGATAAGCTGAGGCTATCCCATGTATCTCTCGCTCGATAATATCGCATTTGCCTTAGTACTCTGTGTGAGGAGAGGCTAGCGATAATTTCGTGGATGTTGTTGTATGCCACACTTTAAGTCGAAATGAGAATGTTAAGCTCGACAATGTTAACATGGTGTCCGCTCTATGAGTGCATTGATGCTTTTCAGAACTTCAGATGGGTTTGCCGCCGGCGAGCATAGAGTCATTCAAACATAACGGTTTCAAGACGTCTCGCCATACGGCAATAATTGATTTCACCGGATTCACGCTCGCGACTGCTATCTGAGTATTGGAAGCTGTCAATTGTGAAGCTGTCAATTGTGTACTAGCTAGCATGATTGGACTTTCAGACTTTCTGGCGTTGGTGTCTGCCACACTTTCACGGCTGAACGAGTAGCTATTCGACTCCGCGGAGCGAATGGTGGGCCCCAGGCACTGCTGCTGCGCCACTTTCATCTGGTAAGCGTTGACTTGATATATTCCGAGAAAAGGTATAGCAGAGCAAGCGGAGATGCGATGTACACGCTATATGGAGTGGGAGATTCGTGGGGATCTTGATGTGAGAATCGATACTACAGGCAACGCAATCGTTTTCCAGCCAAACACCTCTTTGGGGCTTCTAGGGCCCAGCGCATTCTTCTGAAGATAAGCAGCGAAGGGGCTCGTACATTAAAGTATACATTTGATCATTCCGATAGAAGACGGGCAAATTACCGGATCATATCCCGAAAGGTTGCATCCTTACCATTTTTTACCCCAAATTACATTTTCATAACTTACCCCTCAGAGATATGAATCGGTAGAACTAGAATCTGCTGAGATATAAAACTATAAAACTATAAAAGATGTACTTTTTAGGGACATTATTCTCAAAGAACTCTTTGAGAGATACTCCTCGAGGGATATTCTTCGGAAGACTTGATAAGAAAAAAAAATTGGAGATTGTAGAGTTATACGAGAGATTGTACGAGAAAGTCTTCCCCCCTCTCCCCATAGAGTATTCTACCCCCGAAAGAACCCTCCCCCCAAAGAATTCCCCCCAGAAGAACCTCCCCTCGAAAGAACCTCTCCCTGAAGAAACCACCCCCGAAGAAACCATCACTGAAGAACCCTCAAGAAAGATTTACCAACTCACACCTTCGCAGTATCAACTTTCACCAATTTATACCCTTTGTCTTGATGGAGAGGTATAAAATTGTAATTTGGGGTATGAAATGGTGAGGATGCAACCTTTCAGGTTATGATCCGGTAATTTGCCCCTCAGAAGACGTCAACATCTCCCACGTAATTAATCACTACTGTCGGACAACGAGTGTCAGCTGGCGCCGGGACATGAACATGGAAATCAGAACAGAGGAAGATGTACGCATAAATGGCGGAAGAAGAGAATGTGCAGCCATGACAGCAGATGAAAGCACTGCGACTCTGGGTAACAGATGCATTGAAATATGGCAATCAAGTCCTCTCCCAGACCAGGAATGGACATATTCGTAATACATTATTGTAGCAAATTGAAGCAAAGTAACGCCAATGTTGCTGTTGTGAGCACTGTTGAAATATCCTCAACTCGCGAGTACCCTGAACTAGAACGTAGACAGCTGTTCCGTATGGAGGCTTGGGTCATCTACCTACGATGACTCGATGGGTGAATGTCGAAGATAAAATAGTAGCCCGCAAATATTTCGTGCTTTGGAGATGGTGGATGAAGGTGAAGTGAGGTAGGTACCTTAAAATAGGTACGTACCTAGTGATCGAGATTTGAATTGGCTTTTAGCCAAATGCGGGGACGCCAAGGAGCGGCGAAGAGGGGTTACTTTAAATACATTTTTTTCTAACTACCTTAGCGGACTTTGCTGGGTAGAAGTTACCGTATATATATCGTGCATATACGAAGTTTTTTTTCAAAACGTATTGAAATAAGATTCTGTCTAAAGACGATGAAGAATTTAGTACGTTTCTTTAAGATTACGGTTAAAACTTTATATACGTATATCTTAAATAACGATAACTATCGAGATATCGTAGTAATACCGTTCTTCAAAGCATACCGTTCTTGACTATCGGAAGCCTTTATCCGACGAATCGTCTAGAATCATGGTATCAACATCAGCCCACTTCACCCACTCCACCCACCTCATTCACCTCACCCACTCCATATACTTCTGAAGATCACCCCCGCGAGAAAATTGACTAAATCGTCCATTTTTGCACTTAATTCTTCAAGAGCGTTGATTCTTCTCAGCGTAGAGACATCCCGAGTATATGACTTGACAAACTTGGCAGTACTTTAATGGTTTCAAATATAAAACGATAAGATAATTATCTCGATTCTTTTTATGAGTACGTATATTTTTATAAATTAATTTATTACCGTTGATATTTTGATACTGTAGATCATAATAAACGTTTTATCAAAATAACCGTTATATAGTCTTGACACCCTGAAACCGTACTGAAACCATTACATAAAAAGTAACCGCCTTTACACCGTTTCTTGGACCCATAGCCTTCCGCTAAGGTACCTACCCAAAGTACCTCACCTTAATCCACGCTCTCTGGACTACCAGATCTCTTCAGAATGATTTTTATTACTACACTGCAATTGTCAAAGGTAAATGCATAAGCTCGTATTCCGGCATGACCGACTCGACTTGGCCTTGCTCTTTCTCGCCTTGCTTACTGTCAGCTGCTCTCTCGTTGTCCATGGACCATGAATATAAGATAATGGCTCCTGTCTTCCAGCCACACTTGTTGCTGTCTCCTGTGTTTACTATCTACTCTCAAGCAATAGTGCTTGGCTTCCCGGCAAAATGCTTTCTTTCTGCCTAGTCGTCTCTACTCTAGTGGCGTCGCTCCTTGCTAAACCTATATCTCAAAATGGAGCTAACGATGGCTTGCGTGCACTGACAAAAAGGACCGTGTCGCCTGATGGGTCCTGTGGAGGGTCGAATACATATACATGTCCAACGGGGCAATGCTGCAGTCAGTATGGCTATTGGTAGGTCAGGCGGAAACAAGGGCTAGCTAGCCAGAACACTGAGCCTTTGACAGTGGCACAACAACAGCGTACTGCGGTACTGGATGCCAATCCGGCTTTGGTACCTGCAGTGGCAGTACACCTCCAACTTCTACATCAACATCCACCCCCAGCTCGGCAACTCCTACCTCAACTACGTTACAAGACTGCTTAGGCGCTAAGAATGTCCCCGTCAGCTTCACCAACTCGGCCGGCTTCTCTGCGCTCGCCCAGCCTTATAACCTTCGCCTAGCTTACACTCCAGCGGTCATTGTTTTACCTACCACCACCCAGCACATCATTGATGCCGTCTTGTGTGCCGGCAAGAGCAATGTCAAAGTCCAGGCCAAAGGTGGAGGTCATTCGTATGCGAGTTTTAGTAGTGGAGGACAGAATGGGGCAATGGTTGTTGACCTCGAATCATTCCAGCAGATCACTGTTGGCGCAGGAGGTGTAGCACAGATTGGTGGAGGTGTCAGACTTGGTGACATGGCTTTGGGTATCTTCAACCAGTCTCAGCGGGCTCTCCCCCACGGTACATGCCCTGGGGTAGGAGTTGGAGGCCATGCGAGTCACGGAGGTTTCGGCCTTGATTCGAGGCTCTGGGGCCTGACGTTGGACACGATAGTCGGTCTAGATGTGGTTCTTGCTAATGGAAGCTTCATCCATGCAACTTCGACGGCTTACCCGGATATCTACTATGCACTTCGCGGTGCTGCTGACTCTTTCGGCATCATCACCACCTTTTATCTCCAGACGCTCCCCGCCCCTGCATCCGTCGTCAATTGGCAGTACAGCATTCCGGGAATGTTCGCCTCTGCCGCTACTTCCACAGCAGTGTTCGCTCACATCCAAACATTCGCCCAGAATGCCTCTGTGGTAGATCGCAAACTGGGCCTCGGTATCTATCTGGACGGTTCAGGCTTCTCCGTCAGCGGAACCTATATCGGCGACCTCGCCACTTTCAATTCCAAAATAGCACCTGAACTTCTGCGCGGTCTTCCTACGCCTTCGTCTTCGTCGGTCAAAGCTGTAGACTGGATTCAATCCCTGACCCTGTTGGCCAATGGTCAGCCCCTCCAACAACCCACTTCTCGGACAAGCTATACGCCGCACGACGATTTCTTCGCCAAGTCGCTCGTCGTGCCATCTTCAGCCCCTCTCACCACTGCAGCGCTAACCAGCTATTTCACTTACATAATACAGAATGGCGTCAATGCGCCGAATCCATGGTACAGCATAATCAACCTCTATGGCGGCCCAGACAGCCAGATAAATGTTCCATCGCCCTCATCATCCGCATACAGCGATCGTAGCGCCCTTTGGGTGCTGCAACACTACGGTTACACTGGCAATACTGGCTCGCCATATCCGCCCGCCAGCCTCACCTTCGTCAACGGGCTGAACACAGCAATTACAAGTGCAATGCCTAGCACGACCTTTGGTGGGTACTTGAATTATGTAGACCCCAGCTTGACGGCTGCGCAGGCTCATACCTTGTACTATGGTACCACGACATACGCGAAGTTGCTAAGTATTAAGAACGTAGTCGACCCAGGAAAGGTCTTCTCAAATCCGCAATCCATCGGGAATTGAAAGCGATATAGGATGGTGCTTGAGTGGAGTTTTCCGGCCGATTCAAAGCGCATGAGAGCCAACGTGTCTGCGTCGATGAATGCGGTATCGTAAAGTGATCATGGAGAATGATGAAAACTTGTACATGATGTAATATGCGCATTACACGTGCATTAGCAATATCATGCCACAACGAGGACGATCCCTATCTTGCAGCATTCCCTTTATCAGTCTCCGTCCCCTTCATCAGATTCTTCTTCGCTCTGTCCAGCATATTCACCTTCCCATGCGTCAGACTCTTCTTCGATCTGTCCAGCAAACCCACCTTCCCTTTCGTCAGATTCTTCTCCCTTCTGTCCAGGACATTCATCTTCCCCTTCATCAGGCACTTCTCCTCTCTGTCCAACACATCCACCTTCCTCCCTGCCATCAACATCTTCCACCCTCCCTCCAACCACCTGCTGCGTCTTCTGGCCCACTTTATCTTGCTCCCCTTCACCCATCCCCAACTCAAGCTTCGCCCTCGTCAAAACCTCCTCTAGGTTCCTTGTTAAAGCCTCATTCACAGTGCCCCAGACCTTCAGAGCGGTGTATTTTTCCGCCCACAAGCCCTTTGGCATATCCTTATTTTTCCAACGGATGAAATAAAAGTCAAAGATCTCCTTGATGTCTTTGATCGCTATCGCGCCGTATTTCGCCGGGTCGCGGCGACGGAGCACCTCGACAACCATATCATTAGAAAGTCCGGTGTGGGAAGTTTTGCAGATCATGATGGTGTCGAGGTCTAGGATGTTGGTTGAGAGTCCCCATTTTTTAATGGGGTTTCCCCCCCACGCTGTTGTGGATACGTCAGTGCGCATGGTGGCGATAGAACTGTGTAAAGATCTCCTTCGGACGCAAGGGCCAAAATAAAAAGCTTTGGTTGAGTGAGCGGCTGGGTGCTATCGAAGAGTTTCTACGACCGCCGACTGTTTGCACGAGTTCTCTACTCTGCGAGAATCCTTTATGGCCCGTGTCCCTTTTTCGTGCAGATTATCGTGGCTGGGAATCTCCTAGTGTTTGTTTGCCTTCGAGGTGATTGGTATTAGCGCCCGTCATTTTCAGCGTTGAGGTTCCAAGACATCACTACAAGCTCGAGGTCCGTTTAAGACAACGAGAGAGGACGGCGATGGCTCGATTCCGATAGCAGGTCAGGTCGGCATCTGGGTGGATCCTATCGTGGGAAACGAAATTAGGCAAGACGACGCACCCGCCCGGTCAAAGAAAAAGGCAGACGATCATCTACGACCAGTGTGGTAGTCCCTGCATATCAACTCTCAGGCAAAGACGAAGATGTTTCCCGGCTGGATGATTCGCTTACTTTTGCTTCATTGTGCCCAATAGTTGTACGTGACTGAGCCGTTGGTGAGAAAGGTAGACCCGTCGGGAAAACACCTAGCTTTGGTCGAGCTCCGGGTTCACTGCTCCAACCTGCCCAGTCGCGGTTCTCAAACCTTCAATCTGTCCGGTACCAACCAGACCACAAAGGTCGACTGATACCATCTATTCCCAGCAACCAAGAGCAGCCCGAGTCCTCTTAGTATGCCGCTCAATTCACCCCATCGCAACATCTAATCGTCACTACGATTTCACAGAGAATCCAACGTGGTCACCAAGGGTGAAGTAAAATTCCTGCGTCTCATCGGGTCCTTGTGCATAAGGCATGTCAGCTCCATGGCCTTGGACGCCTTTCGCTGCGATGCTTTGGACGTTCCGGAAAAGGCTCCCTGGGTCTCCGTGGCCAAGGTAACCAGTGCAGAGAGCCAAGATGGAGCCACGACTCAAGTGGGCTTTTCTGAATAACGTAGTACAAGTCTCATGGCGAGAAGCGGACAGATACTGCATCATCGTTATATGGGAAGCTGGAGGTTTCAGTGGTGGTCTTGACATGAAACTTACGGGGTGGGAAGAGGAGTAGTATCCTTCCGGTGTGGATTTTGGAAGAGCCACGAAAACAGATGCAAGATGCCGTACTAGTGAATTTCAGTAAGAACCCGTTAGTGTGGATTCTTTGACCAGAACCGTCCTGGAATGCCACACTCTGAATCATTGTTCAACTCAACTCCAGACTTTAAAAATCTACTGGCATTATTTCTGTTCTTTGTCCAAATGGCGGGCAGCAGCTCAGATCAGGATGCTCGTAATTATATGCTAGGTACCAGTTACCAAGCGACTGCGAGGTGAAGTTCCGTCCTGCCTTGGGGCCATGAGCTGAACTCTAACGCTGACACGCAGGCTGAACCTGCAACACTTCTTTTGGAAGGATCAAATTGGGTACAACCTGCATCCGAGTATTCCAACCTCGAATGCGGGATTGAAGGTCGCCGATGTCGGCACTGGCACAGGGTTTGTCCCACCTGCCTGGTGGTTCCACACCATACAGAGAAAACATAACAAGGATGACGGTTTGATCTGAGTACCAGAATATGGCTACTTGAGATGGCTCGTACTCTACCACCGTCTGCCCAACTAGACGGCTTCGACAACAACCTCTCCCAATCTCCACCCAAGGAATGGCTACCGCACAACGTCAACATGTATCATTTCGATGCTTTTGGCGACCTTCCCAATGAACTCGTTGGGAAATACGACATCGTCCACGTCCGCCTTTTCCTCTTGATTGTCCGCAACAACGACCCGATGCCGCTCTTGAAGAAGTTCGTTCAGATGCTCAGTGCGTATATCCTAGCTACCCTTCGATTGATGATTGCAAACATTGCAAGAATCTTTCGCTGACAGACAGCGGCGTTGACAGAGCCTGGAGGCTACATCCAATGGGGCGAATACGATCTAGCGTCAAGATAATATGTCTTCTGGTGTGGATAATGGCACGTTCATGTCACGAACATGCGCCTGCTTACAGAACACCGGCAGCATCCTCCACGCCCAACCCTCCAACCCCTCCGCAAACCTCACCGCCGCACTCGAAGGGCCTACCGGGCAAAAAGATACCAGAATGCACCCACAGTAAGACCACCATTTGACCATCGCTGCAACAATTGGCAGTGCAAAGATTGAACATCTCTAGATGGGTTGCCGTTCTGCCAAAGACGTTCCGCGAAGGCGGACTGATCGACGTCCTCGAACACCGCAAAGCGACGGAGCTCACGCATCTACTGCTGCACAACGACGTCGTCCTGTTGGCGCTCGAGGAGATGAGCTATCGAGCTCTGGATCCTCTCGGGGACGGCAGGGGACAGGCGCTTCGGGACAGTCTCATCAGGGCGGATTCCGAGTGTCGGAAAGGTGTTGCGGTTAATCAGGATAGAGTCACGGTCGTGGGAAGAAGACCGTTATAGGGTCCTTGGTAGGAAGCTGAGAGATGCAGGCTGTTACGCTGATCTGGTCGCGGGTGACTCAATTACTCTCGGTCCCTGGACCCTTTGTCTCTATCTGCGCACACTTGTATCGACCGTAACTACCCGGCTCCCTCTGTCTAAAACCACCATCTCTCTTCGTTTCAAAGGAAGATTGTTTAGGAAAGGCCCAAAACATTCATGACACTTTTCGGGCAATGGTCCTTTCCAAATGCTAACAAAAGCTCTCTTTCCTTTCACTATACGGACACGGTTGGGGACATCGACCTCTACCTTATCGATTCTGTTCAACTCTTTGATAGGGAAAATGGGTATTCTTTGCGAAAGATCCATGAAAAATGTCAGCTTCTTGGGGCAACGAGCCTAAACATGAACCGGCAGTTCTGCTCTCTGTTGTATCCATGATCTGTGGTAACCTTTCTTACCTTGCACCGAGAGAGGATTGAGTACCACGGTTCACTGCTACAAGATGTTCCCTTAGCTTTGTTTTTCGCCTCCAAGGCTGCTTGTACTTATAGCTAAACGTCCCTTCCACTGGCATAAGCGGATCTTATGTATTGTGAAGCAGGTAAAGCAACTGCGTGGAGACACTGGGATGGGAGTGGTATATACACGCTCGATTTAACGGTTAGCCAGTTGACATGATCTTGCAATTGACAGAGCCACTTCTCTTGATCTGACTGTATTCAAAATTGCCACCAAATTCACGGAAGTGCCTTTTGTATGTACATCATATCCATATGCTAAAGCATCAAAAATTTACAGCTGCTCATTCACGAATAGACCTGCCATCCCCTGACCCGTCCCAATGCACATGCTCGTCAACAAGATTTTCTTCTTCTGTCTCCGGCACTCACTCAGCCCAGTACATATTTGCCGTGCGCCTGTAGCTCCTAGCGGGTGACCTAAGGCAATAGCTCCCCCTCTGACATTCATTTTCGATGGGTCGATGCCCAGCACGTTTGTGCAGTAGACAGCCATCGAAGCGAAAGCCTCGTTGAGTTCGATGATATCGATATCGTTCTGGAGGTTGAGACTGAATTTGCCGAGAAGCTTGGGGATGGCGAGGGAAGGGCCAATGCCCATTATCCGAGGAGCGACCCCGGCAACCGTGGCACCGCAGAATTTGCCGAGGATTGGTTGATTCATCTTTTGGGCGGTGGAGCGTTTCATTAGGAGGATGGCGGCCGCTGAGCCTGGAATCAGCAGCCACCCTTGAGATAGATGGTTTGTTGTTAAGGGTACTTACCGCCGTCGGTCACTTGACTAGAATTACCCCCCGTGCTCTTGTCGCCGTACGCCGGGAAAGCAGGGCGGATTTTGCTGAGCGACTCGAAGGTGGTGCCGTAACGTGGCCCCTCATCCTTTGTCAACGTGACCTGTTTCTCTTCGCCGGTCTTGGGATCTTTGATGGTAACGGTGAATGGTACAATTTCGTCGTCGAACCAGCCAGCCTTCTGCGCCCGCTCCGCACGTTGATATGATTCCGCTGCGAACTTGTCTTGGGCTTCCCTTGAAATATCAAAGTCCTTGCCCACATTCTCTGATGTCTGTCCCATAGGTTGCATACAATCCTTGGCGTCTTGGTTCTGCAGAAGTGCGTCGTGGAAGGGTTTCTCGAGACGGTCGCCGCCTTCGGACATGGATTCTGCGCCAATGGCAACACCGCATTCGATGCTACCGCTACTAATCTGGTTGGCGATATCTTGCACCGCTTTAAGACCGGAAGAGCAGAAGCGGTTAACCGAGGATGCGGCGCTGGTGGTGGGGAAGCCGGCAGCAAGGGAGGCAGCACGGACGATGTAGGCGGCTTTACCATTGGAAACCTTTTTGCTGTCATTAAAAGCCATGGAGTGTGTCTTGGTCAGTACCCACATTCCCGAGGCAAATGTCCTCTACCATCTGCGGGTCGATATTTGACTTGTCGATGACCTTCTTGAGCAGCTGGTAAACGATGAAGTCGAGCGAAGTATCTTTCATGCCGCCTTTGAAGCCTTTGGTCAGGGGCGTTCGTATGGCGAGAGTGATGACTACATCGTCGGCGTTCTTCTGGGTTCTGTTGACATTTGGTGGTCAGCACATGCAACCGGGCTCAGGGCGGGGAAAAGCGGCGTACATTGCGGACAGTCCGCTCTTGCTGGGGGTGAGGTGGCTGAGGATGGAGTTGAGTCTTTCGGTTGCCATGATTTATAGATGTGATAAGAGAGGAGCAATTGAGAGAGAGATAGAATGATTGTAGAAGAAAGGAAGAATCTGAGCAAGAAGGATGTGGGGAAGAGCGTGAACAGACCCGTGAAGACAATGAATGAGCCGAGGTTGGGACTACGGCGATATCTGCGTACCAAAACGCATGTTTAATGCATTGATTCGCCTATTAGCGTATCGGAAGGCGCACCCGGCTCGCCCGCGCGCGATATCCCGTTGATTCGGGGTAGCTTACAATCACCTACCTTGTTACGAGTAGGTATCCTTTGTCCTCCAGGCCCGGCGCGCCCTTGATCAACATCTAGAGTAACCCTGTCTTATCAGATCCTCGGCCATGAGTTCAGCAGATCATGTCTTCGCCATACCTGAATTGTTGGAGATGATCCTAGTGCGCTTGCCAGAACTTGATCTGCTTCTAAGCCAACGTGTCAATAAGACATAGCAAAGACTCACGAAGACTTCTCCGCATCTACAACGGTATTTCTTCTACATAGCCGACGTATGCGACCATGCTCCGAAAGCCGATACCATTTGCAACCCGCTATTAACCAGCCGCTCCGAGAAAGCCGCCTTGAGTATCCCAAAAACGGGAGCTGGCAGAAACGATTATACAAAAGCTTCTTGGCACGACATGTTCTTTATGCAACCTGCCGTGAGCAAAGTTCGTGTCATATTTCCCAGAAGCTACTTTGAACCTGTGCAGCAAAGTGGATGGGTGGTCAACCCGAGCGGCGTTACGATGGGAGATATTCGGAGTGCGGATTGGGTTGACGAAACCGTGGCGGCTCGATGTGTGGGAGGTAACAGTATTGAGGTTCGACTCTATGTCAACAATCAATGGAAGGTGAGTAGGAGTAGACAATCCCACCTTCGATATCATCAAATTCACCACACAGCAGAATGGGACTTTGATGCACTTTTCATGTGCCACGTCTATGAGATTCATCTGATTAGGCCGGTCTGAGCGGAGCGGAGGGGTTGACTGTGGAGCTTTCTGCTATCGATTAAGACGTGCTGCATCTGAGGGTCTAAGACAAGACCTCTTCCGTCGTCCTAGTACTCTATACAGCTTGCCCCATCAAGTTGTGCCATGACTGCTCCGAGCCTATCACAAGATCAATTGGTATCTTTTCCAACGTGTCTCTTTGCAGTGTCACTTTCGAAAACGGAGACGCGGCCAATTTACATGTGTTGAGCTTGATTCACAACCCGAAAAATTGATGAGTCAATGAAGCTCTTCCCATGTCTTTACCTCTCAGTTCCATATGAGCTAGGTAGCCGACGACATCGCCAAAGCATTTCAGCGGTCCTTGCTCGAATTAAGTTTGGATTTGATTTACTTTTGATGTGGACGTGGTCAAAGCTATTTCGAAAAAAGGGTCCTTGAACCCATCAAGACCAGTGAATTACCAGAGATTCGGAAACGAAAGTAAAAAAGAACAGCATTTTCTACCCCGTAACCCTCATCATCCATCAAACAATTATATTCTGATGAAAGGTGAAAATGAAGGTGAGGTGAAGGTGAAGCGTAATTTGAAACCTTAAATCTAACTCAAAGTGACAGGACATGTTGATTCTTTTGTCCCAACTTCTCACTATAACACACATCATCACGAATAAAGAATCAAGTGTTCCACACGCTCACTACATCTACGCTATTTCATACCCACCATCGCTCAGGGCGGCATATAGCCAGCAGATCTATCATCCATTTCTTCACGGCCTGTAATACTGAGCTAGGGACAGTGACCACAAAGTCTGACATCCTTCTGCACACTATGTCAAGAGACCTCAGCTGACATGTCATCCCAGTACCGCGAGACAATCTCAAAACGAATTCTAAAAAGTATCAGCTATGCTTCCGTCCGCAGACACTTTCTGCATCCCGGAGCTGCTCGAAATGATCTTGGAGGACGCCACACCCTACGATCTACTGCTTTGGCAGCGGGTCAACAAAACGTGGCAAGCGGCTATCCAGCGATCGCCTCAGTTTCAGGAGAAGCTTTACTTCCGGGACAAGATTTGCGAAGACGAGAATATTCAGGATCGTACCGTTCTCAATCCCTTCATGAACAAATTGTTCATCAGGAAAAGTTTTCATTCTTGGCTCTTTATGGCTGAAGGTGCCTTCAGTGGAAAAGCCAGCTGCCCGACAGCATCATGGAGGCAGATGTTGATCACAAGGCCAGCCATCACTGAGCTGCAAATATTCAGGAACGCAGATTTGAGATCCGCAAAACTTTTGGATCCCGGGTGGTCGAACGCTTGCCGGATTGGGTATATGACCGTTGCTTGCGAGTCTGGTGTTACGATGGGCCAACTGGCGGACGCTCAAAAATCCTCGTCTTGCTTCTTTCACGGTTATCACGACAACGAACATTCCGACTGGATCAGTCTTGACAACAGCGAAAAATCCGTCTGGATCAGTCTTGGTCGCAGAACTCTAGAAAGAAATTCACTTGTTCGTTCGCGCCCTCCTCATTGATCTCGGACAGACATACAGCAGGGCGATCAATCAGTGGCACACTGAGGATCAAACATCTCGCGGGAAAGCTCGAATGGACAGGTAGATGGAGGAGCCTTCCTGCGATGCGTTTCATTGTTGGAAGCCATGAAGCTTGTCGTGGAGATTGGTC
Source organism: Evernia prunastri (assembly GCA_003184365.1). Lineage (NCBI taxonomy): Eukaryota > Fungi > Ascomycota > Lecanoromycetes > Lecanorales > Parmeliaceae > Evernia > Evernia prunastri. The sequence goes on from NKYR01000006.1 coordinate 189,257, forward strand.
CAATAAATGCACTGTCGATACTTGAGCATTGCAGCTGCTAGCGAATGCCGGCCCCATGGAATAAAGACCGTATGAATAGAGGGAACGGTCTCTTGAAATAAATGTGCAATCAGAGATTCCCTTTAGATAATCCGTCTAGTTGAGCAATCCAAAGTCACAAGACCAACGTCATCGGACATAAGTGACCCTTGAACTCTTGTATCTCCTCTTGGTCTCACCAACCTTTTCCAGCCGTCTTTCTGCGTCACTGTTTTCATCCAAGCCAGCCCTACGCCCATCTTCTGTTATATCAGGCAACACTAAATTGATACTCGCTGCCAGCGTTTCCAAGGCCTTTCGAAGCTCCACAGTGTAGCACAGAGCCAGCCCTGCTTCCCCTCACCTACAATTCGTACCTCCCAGAGCATGTACAAGCCATGCGTGCTTCCGCCCAGGCCCTCGACCTCCCAGAACTCCTCGGCCTGATTCTACCGCACGTCCCAGCCCACGATCTGCTCTTCCAACAACGCGTCAACAAAACATGGCAGGCGGTCATCAAGCGCAGCCCCAGTCTCCAGCGGAAGTTTTTGCTTCGCGCAGATGTCTGGGAGGTGAACCATAGGTGCTCAGTGCGGGACTGGAATCCTTTCCTGTCTCACTTAGGCAGATGACACCAGTAGCTTGCGTCGACATCTAATGGTGGGAGTGTAGCGTAAGATATTTGTGTCAGATCCTATGGAGTGATCGGAGGGTTTCTTGCTACTGGTACGGGTAAGGCGTTGTTTATTGATTCTCCACGTGGTCGAAGATCGTAGTCTCGGTATCGTTCAACGGTATGTACCAGTTAGCCATCTCAAAAGCTTCTCGTAGATATGATGAGAAAGCCGATAAACCCTTCAAATTTAAAACACAGTATTTGCTAGCCAAGATTGAAAGGGATGCAAATGACTTGCGGACGCTCCCTTCGCCGCGAACGTACCTCTGAGGAATGAAGACTTGGAATTGGGTAAAAGGCACTCCCCTCTTGGGACTCATAACTGCGGGAGAAGGCGAAAAGATGGGATTTCCTGCTGTTGTTATGGGACGGAAAGGCCAGGAGCGCAACCAACGAAAGAACACAGTTGTTCCTGATACGATAGGAACTACACGTGCTGACGTGGTAATGCATGGGATGGATGAATTGTTCGCCATTCCCATGCGGGAGTTTGTGCACTATCTGTGTTTCGGTAAAGTAAGAATATGCACGCATAGATAGGAGAATGTTTCGGCTGAGATGGATTTGCCCACTTGAGCTGTTAACGATTCAATGTGCTGTGCGGGGACGACTTGGGAAGAATACTGCCGACGCTGTGCCCCTATACCACAATGCTGTGAGACCTAGAGAACACCACACATCGCCAATGGTTGAAGGCTCTCGAGAAGATTCGCTCATCCAGCAGCCGGTTAACAGGACATGGCAATGGATCGTCAAGAAGTACTCGGAACTACAAGGAAAGCTCTTCCTCGCATCGAATGCCCCTGCAGGCAATATCGACATAATAGACCTAACCTCTTCCTCCGCCATTTGAACCGGGGGGAGAGACAATCAAGAGGCCATGGCCGATGCTGGTCGACGAGCACAATAATTCAGGAGATACTCGATCACAATGGTGCGTCTTGGCGCAGGATGTCCATCACTCGACCGGCGATCGGCAGGCTGTTGATACGGGACGTCGTTCCGCAGACACTCGACTTTCCCCCTCTCCGTACATGCTACCTCCTCAAGAGTAAGCAAAGGTAGCTGAGCGTTCTAGTCTCCGGACAAAATCCGTAGTGGACAGGCGTAGGGAGGACGATTTGCCGTACCGTGTATCACATCTCTGAATATAGGGTATCATGACAATCTGTCTTCTCGATATCTCATCACGGCATGCCTGCTTGTCGTCAGCTTCGGGAAACAACCTCCTTTGGATGGAACAGCCTACTGACATCTGAGGATTTTGATTTTCTTCAATGGGGCAAGACTTGGATCGAACTGTCATGAGACAGGAAAATACACGTAGTTTGGCTCATCTTGCCGTTGGGATTCGAGACATCCTCAAGTGACCGGAAGATCGAAAGCGGGTCCGGACGCCTCTCTTGGAAGACGTTGATGGGAACGATGTTCCCATACCAGACCAAGTGTCGTCCCACAGTGAGGAATACGCATACGAGAAGCCGAATTGGTTGGTCGAGTTCTGCCCAAGTGGTTGAGTAGATGGCAGAGGACATTGCTGGAGAAAGCATTGTTGAGCTTGGAACAACTGCGAAAGCAGGGTGGAAGATGCTCGCGCCACAGCGATGCGTTTGCATCAATCGTCAACACTCAGGGCAAAGCCCCTATTCACCGCCTGAGCACCCTTTGCTCTCCGTCCCCCACCCCGGAAAAACTTAGCCCGGTCCACGCCGTCCCCGCGACGACGCGGTGAAGCGCTAGACCAAGTTGGGGTTTCTGCTCCCGCCAGCGTTGAATCCTTACCGAGAATGCTGAGGAAAATAATAGGTTTGAACCCGCTAAAAGTGGCGCTAGTGATCATGTTGATGAAAGCGAATGCTCAACCACCTCAATCACCTCTGTACGGTTCCGAACTCTCATGAGCGCATAATTACTATCACTGAGTGAAGGTGGCTTCGATGCCGAGTCAATGAAGTAGGTGAGTACTGGTTGTCGTTTATCATATCGATGAGACCGACTGTGTTCATGTGTCTTTAGCGCAAAATAAGCGAGGTCTACATTATGCAAGTCAATTGTCGATTGATGCCTGCAAAGGCAAGATGACAGGTCGATGATTTTGATGGCTTCTAGTGTGTAGGAAGCCTGCCACTTAACTGCTGCAGAGTTGAGTGTTCAGGCGTTGTTGCAATTTCCCGCAATCTCAAGAGTAAACAAGACCCTCTCGGAAGTCTCCACCTCTGCGAAGTCGGCTCTGATGTGGTTGCTCGTACTCATTTGTGTACCAAACTCTGTGCTCCAGTCTTTCACATCCCACTCGAAACCGTGCGTCGTGATTATTGACGGCCTTCCAATTGGTATAATACCAACATTCTCAGTGAAATACCCTGGTCCTACTGGAGTGCGGATCCTGTTCTTCCCTTTCTTCAAAAGAAACATCACGCTTTCCGCTGTAACAAGATACAAGTCACCAATCCTAGTCGACACATGTTGGGAACATATGTAAAGGTGATGTAACTGAGAGAAAGCCTGATCGGCCCTGCCGCCAAGGCTTCCGAAGATCGCCACGTCCATCCCTCTCTCAGACGACTCACATTCGCCGTCTGTCTTCATCATGCGATCTCCTATGTACTTCAGACACTTTGTCAGGTCTGTTGAATACTGATCTGGATCCTTGATGATTTTCACATCTCGGTTTCGATAGTGTTTCTCCACGTCGGGACGCAAGGAGTCCAGATCTCCGCATATGGCCTTGGGGAGCTGAAAGTATGATCAATAATGTAGAGCAAGCAGCAAAGATTTCAACGACAGACACAGGTTTTTTCTTCTTTCCCAGCGAGGTGCAAATCATGCAGTCTGTTTGCTCCACCATCAGCACAAACAATGCAACAAGCTGGTGATTGGTGAATTAGATGAGCCATGATTCCTAAAACTCTTGCCTTAGTATGATGCTCACCTTCAACACAGACGTCAACTAGAAGAGTCTTATTTTCCAATGGGTTATTGAGTATTACAACAGTGTGTTGCTTGACGACATCAGTCCCAAATGCTCCGTCACCTGAGCCATGGGTGTGGCGGTAAGTGAAGCGTGCGGGATCCCAAGATTTGGGTCTCGGATCTTCAACCATGATTGATCTGACTGCTGAGAAATTTGTAGTTTCTTTGAGACTATATGGCTGGGAGCATCAATACCTGAAAGGGCCCTCCGAATTCGCTGTGTGGTGAGAAGTAGTGGCAAATAGCCCTATCAAACTAGTGGCTTGGCGCGGCACACGCTACTCTACCAGCTCCTCCTACCATTAGCTCAATACCAAATAGATAATAGAAAATATGACAATAAAATTTTCGCGAAATTGATATATCTTTGGTTCGATTAAGAATATCTGAAGCTTCTTTTCTATCGTAAATCATCGAATCGTTTAATTTTCATATACCAATTAGTTCAAGTCGGTGTCAAAAGTTACCATCCTTCGAGATAAAATCAATTACGGATTCTCATACAATTCTATCAAATTGTTTGGGTTATCTTCACATAGGATCTAATGTGATTAAGGGTGTGCTTCATTTGATAATACAATGATTCAGGATTTGAATCAAATGTTCTGAACATTTCAGGGTCATAGCCCAGAAAAGAAATATTTTGTCTCTAAAATTTCCTAAATAATTTCCTTTTTCCTTTCCTAAATCGAAATTCTGATATTTTCAGTTCTTATGATATTGTATTCATAGAAGGAGTCGGATTTTCTTGGTCTATTACCCCACTAAGAAACACGTCACATTGCTATAGACGGTTCAATTTTTGGAGGATGGTGACTTTTGACGCCGGCTGTGGTTTCTGAACCGTGACACAACGAATCAATCGATCAAGCACTTATCGGATAATGGATTGGACACAAGACGCGTTAATATACACTCATCATCTCATCGTGACAGGAGCTATTCTCGTGCGATACCTACTCACTCGGTCTTTGCTTTCACCTTGGATACAGGGCCTCCATAGATTCTGCTAGGTGCGAGCCTCCCAGGTTTGGAGCTTGCTGCGTCGCTTAATGCAATGTGGCCAACTTCGTCTTGTGGAGCAACGTCCCGAAGCTTGACCTTCAGATCTTTCAGAAGTCTCGTCCGTTGCAAATCATCCAACGTGCAGCCTTCAGACGGTAGATTGATATACGGGTTATCCCTCGTCATGGTGCTGACGTAACCCAGGATCTGCGGACCTCTAGTCATATGTTTGACGACGGTACTATATATCCCGCATAACAGAAGTATAGCTGAAACCAACAACAGAATTGCTGCCCACATTTTGTTGCAGATGTACACATTCGTGTCAATCCTTGTAGTGGCATTAGTAGCGTTGAAAACTCCCCAGATATCCCAGAAAGTTGAACCATTAAGGAGCGCTAGGTCGCTTGGAAGATTGCCTGTCTGAAACCATGGCACGAGACTACACTGATAGTATGTATTGAAGAGAAGGGAAAATCGGTCACTAAATATCTTCGCGGGTAGTCCTATATAGCCGGAGGGGCGTAGATCGAATTTTGACCGACGAATACGGCTCACGGCGCAGGATCCAGCTTTGCATGTAACATTCGATCCTATGCTGGAACGAGTCGAAACACATTGCGCGATGAAAGCGAGGTCGGACATAGACGTTCCGGATACAAAAGTAAGGTTCTGCGGCTCTACGTCCGGATACGGCTCTTGGTAGGGAAGAAGGTAGGATGACAGTGATCCATTGGTGAAGTTGAGGGAAAAGGCCCCATCTGTGGCTCCTGGTACAGTTCCAGCTGACAAATTTTGGCAAGACAAGACCATGTAAGAAAATTCCACGTTAAAGCTAGAATTTCCAGTTTTTGGAACTCCGGCGATTGGCAGGCCTACGAGTGAAGAGTATGATATATTCTCGGAAGACACGGTAAGCCACCCATGGTCGTCAGCGCTGCTTGTTTGTTCCAAGTTCTCGATGGTAGGGATCTTGACGTTTCCCCAGGTATCCACGCTCGCGGCTTGACCCGCTGGTGGTGTCAAAAGAGCTGACAAATAGAGCGCATTTGAAAGAAAGCCAACTTCTGAGTAAGCCACACCACCCTGCTCGAACATAGAAGACGAGTCTGAGTCGAGGTATTTGATGGTCGAGTTTGTAAAGTTTGATCGTACTCCTATGTCGAGCAGTCGTAGAGATGCCTGACCTCCGAGCGGCGACAAGGCCCATAGCATAATAAGGCTGACTCCAAAGAAATCAAATGTACGAAGCAAGACCTGTAGTTCAATTGCTCCGAATATGGTTAAGCTACCCATCATCTGTTCCAGCGTCTATGATTGTTATGAGTAAAGACCTTTGAAATAAACAAAATCATAGGTACCTACACCGAGTTTTGTGCCTTGTTCAGCATGATATGATGCAAGCGCTTTCAATGATCTTCCAACTATAGCAGCAAAAATGATTGGAAACAATGTGGGACCCTACTGCAAGTCAGAGATGCATGTGTGATGTGCAATCATCCTATCGTACCAATCTTGTAGCAGACTTTACTTGCTGTCCGCCAGTAGATATTGGAGCGCCTGACCGGTGAAGGGTCCATATACTCAAGCCTTCCATGGCTCATCAGCTAGGAGCCCAACGGCAAGAACACAAGAACGATATAGTTTTTATACCTACATATGAATACGAGCGGAATCAGTGCGATAGCGGTATTCGAGGCCAAAGTTGCTCCTTTCCACGACCTACTCTTCAGGTGTTTGGGAGTCTCTGGCCACCCTTTGATAGCGGGCTTCCTATCGCGTAAAGGTTCCTCAGGGCTCTCGGCGCTCTCGGCGGTGTCCCCACTACGCTGATTCAAATGCTGCTGAATCGGTTTCAGCTGTGAATCGATTGGTAGCAGCTCAAGCCTAGAAACATCTTCCCCCAGCTGGGTATACGCATGGCTATGAAATTTATCCATTTCATAGGCAGACGGAAAAGCTATGCAAGCGGATATTCTCTATATTTGCTCTGGATAAGCGATATTTCTGAGAAGGAAAGTGGTCTGAGAGACAGGTAGACAGAACTTTGTTTTGTGACCACAGAAAGTCGATATGTTCCCTCCCTACCGAGCTAATGGTTATGAATGCGTCGTGGGCGGTGTCCACGCTAAGAACGCGAAGTGATGCAATGGCTGAGAGTAAACAAGTCAAAAGACGTTTAGAATGTCTGCAACTCTTATCAACGTAGGATTAGGCGAGGGGTTTTCAGCTGAAACCAATTCATCTGATTTTCATTACCGTAATCATTAGACCAACAAATTCCCAACTGTAGTTGCGCATTCGCAGCGGACGAGGCTCAAAGGAGTGCTGAGTGTCATCTTTTGCTGCCTTGCATTGCCTCATGGGAACCAGAGCTGTCTGCTTGGACGTTTCATCATATTGAAAGGAGTGCCTATTTGATACGCAGCACTGCAATCGGGCCGATTTGCAACCAAAAGGGCGAAAGGGACCTGCGCTCTGAAAATCCATTACACTAGAGTACCGGTTGCTGCATAGGTACTCGCTCGGACTTAGCACCCCGTTTCTCATATAATTGGACGACTGAAGCTGAGGAGAAAATTGGGAGATCATGCATCAGCAAAGATGTTACAAACAGGGCTCTCCGGTATTGTGAGTGCATGACACAAGAGTGACGTGGCACCAATACCAGACTCTAGGTATCCGATAAACGTTGAGGCAATCGCAATAAAATGAAGTTAGATGCAAATTATAGCGCTAATATGCTTAAGGATCGAGCCTTCCCGGGTTTGAACCAGGTCGACTAACTATGATTATTGGGGAATTTTAGGATCTCCCTTTGAAGACTAAAATGCAATGACAGATTCATGCCTACCCTGTTCGGGGATAATGATCTTATTTGATACTCACTGAATGTTCTGGACGTAGAGATGTGTCCGAGTGCGCGCACCCAGAAGGGTAGCCAGGTAAAGAATCCGATTACTTGGCACTTGCAGGTAACACCTTCCAACCTCCGTCAGACAACTTAGAGTCACCCACCTGACGATGATATGCTGTCATCTTGAGTTGTCCTAGACTATAGTCTTAGGTCCAAAATCGACACCAGGCCCTGGTTCTTTGGGGCAAGGCATAGATTTGGACACCATCAGTGCCTGTCAGGCAACAAAGCTTTATACAACCTGCAAGATATCGGAGGGTGATTACCGTTCAAGATACTCATTGACGGCAGGCACAAAATTCATGATTTGTATTGCTGACCCAATGTCCACTTGACAATACGTACATCCAAAACCTGCTGTACTCTCTTCCCTTCCCGTCACATCAGGTTGAACTGACTCGCTGACTCATGACAATGCAAAGACCCGCGCAATCAAAGGCCCCTTTGCGTGTTGTCTTAGTCCTTACATAACACCTCGTCCACACCTTCCACGTAGGGATATTTAGCTTGGGAACACATCATACGACACCGTGTCGATAACAGCTACGGCTCCATCGCCATCTAAGGCTTCAGATTGAAAAGCGAATGTGATGTACTGTACGTTGGTGAAGCCCGTCGGATTGGCTTTGACCATCTGCTGCGACAGGCCATCCGCAACGAAGTCAAATGTCTGCTTGGCAACTTGTTTCCCACTCGAACTGAATCCAGTGATGGTTATATTGCAGGAGTCTGTGTCCGAGGTAATGGACTCTTCCGTGGCGACAGCGCATCCATAGAAAAATGAATGAAGCGTCAAGGAGTCGATGGTCGAATCGTCATAGACGGTCGTCATCTCCGGCGTCCCTTGCAAGATGGTGGCGGGGTCCTCCGGGCCAAAAGCCGCGTAATTGGGGGGGCTGTTCGGAACGAGGCCCGGGGCCTGCACGCTGGTCCCTGCGGTTTCGGCGAGCGACATGCCTTGCCAGAAGATGTCTAGATAGATGCCAATGGGTGAGGCGCTGACGGCGGGGAGGCCGGCTTGGTTTTCAAACTGGGGATTCTCGCAGTCAGCATGAGCATGGTTGGTAAGAATGATATGGAGTGCCCTTCATACCCTTGCGACCTGGGGCAATGCGGTCGTTGCAAGGATCTGATTGGGCAGTGCCATCGCTTGCGCGAGGCTCGCGATTGCGAACGCTGTGCTGGCAAGCTTGAACATCTTGTTCGTGGTTGGAGTAATGGGTCACTGTAAGGAGGGGTAGATTCGACTGTTGTTCGATTGAAAGTCGTAAGGACTGAATGAAGTTGCAGGGAAAGCGTGGAGAGAGAGGGATGTAAGGAGGTCGAGGGATAATATATATAGAGGGACATTGTCGAGCATATGACACAAAGTCCAGACTCACTCAAGTCGCTAGTTTTGGTGGTGTGTATGGGGATGATTCTCACTTCATTCATCTCAAGGGTCATGCCTCCATCATCGAAGACGGTTTTTGGATGTAAATATCAGCACTAACACGCTTAAGGACCGCATCTTCCGGCGGGCGTATCTGGTCGATTATGAAATTCTACCAACACGCTTTAACTATGGATCGAGCGATCCCGCGGGTGAACCAGGTCGACTATGATCATTGGGGAACTTCAGGATCTCCTTTAAGAATAGAATGCGATGGTAAGTTCCCGCCCGACTTACTTGATAGTGGGATAACGATTTTGTGTGATAGTCGCTGAATGTTCTAGACGCGGATATATCCGAGTGCGCAGCGCCCAAAAGTATATAGCCAGATGGGCGAGCGGTCGTAGGCTGGCAAGTCGACAACTAGTGTATAAATTACTGTGTAGCGCTTGTCTTCTGGAAGCCTACGAACTGCTCTTTAGAGATCTCGGAGATCTTGTTTTGGACGTGACACAGGCATTGAGCCTCGGACTTAACGGATTTCAGAGGTGCGATTCCCAGGTACATCTAAGCGTCACCTCCTCCCCCCCTCCCCCTTGATTATTCAGGTGGGGCGTTATCCAATATCTTGACAAAGAAGTCGCAAAAGTAATGAGTACTGGGCCAAGAAGATTCAGCTCCACGTTTTTTTGTTCAAAGTCAAGACCCAAGCGACTGTGTCCAGAAGGGGTTATTCGAAGAGGGTGAGAATGCTGTTTACAAGTGATGCATTCTGTAGCTAGCTAGACCACTGCGGTGCGAGCATGTTGAATTACACGGAGGGTCGAGAGGGTGTACCGGATGTTGGGAGTGTCGAGGTCTGAGGGATGAATCAACAATCTATCAATAAGCAAGGTCTCTGGGAGTCTTGGCAGCATTTCCGAGGGTTCGTCAATCCGAGGATCTCGATCGTCATGAAGACCAGGCGGAATATTTCCGCTAACGAAGTATCTCAAATCAAAAAGTTAAAGTACTGCTCATCGTCAGCTACGTAACTACTTCTAGATCATCAGGTTTGCTCATTTTCCTTTCTGCCCAACTTCCACCATGATAAGACAAGCACCGCGGTGTCTCCTCCGCGCCCCTATCGCTTCCCTCCGCTCCACCCCAACCCGCCGCTTCCTCTCCACCGCGCCACCAGCGCAACGGTCCCGGGGCTGGAAAAGCAAAGCGACGAGACTCGGATTGGCAGTTGGTGTAATATACTACTACAACACAAGCACCCTGTTTGCCGAGGAACCTCCATGTACGCCTTTTCAATACCGTCGTCCAATTCTGCCCAAGACTAACAATCCCCAGTCGCAATACCTCCCCCCAACTCCCCCTCCGACGAGACGTCTCTTCCAACCCTCGAATCCGTGAAGTCAAATCGCCAAGAGAAAGACCCTCAGCCTTCGCCTCCGTCAGAGTCCACGGAGCCGGAAACGCTTGAAGAAAGAGAGGAACAAGCTTCGCAGGAGGGTGCCTTCAATGAAGAGACCGGCGAGATAAATTGGGACTGCCCATGCTTAGGGGGCATGGCGCATGGGCCGTGCGGGGAGCAATTCAGAGCGGCGTTTAGCTGTTTTGTGTTCTCGAAGGCGGATCCGAAGGGCATGGATTGTATCGATAATTTCAAGTGAGTCTGTCCTGTTCTCAAGGGGCCAGGAAGCTCCCCAAGGACGATCGGGAAAACGGAAGAAATTCGCACCAGGACTGACGATTTGGAACGACAGGACGATGCAAACCTGCTTCCGCGAACACCCCGAAATCTACGGCTCCGAACTCGAAGAAGAAGAAGAAGAAGAAGAAGAAGAAGACGAAAACGAAACCGGAGCCCCACCGGAAGACGGCGCTCAATCCCCTTCCCCCGCCCCCCTCCCAGAACCAGCCGACGGCTCACTCCCTGCAGCCGCGACGTCCGCATCACCGGAGACGCAAGCACCGCCGCCATCGCCGCCACCGTCGTCGTCGAGTTCGGCTCCTCCCGCTTCGGAGCCAGGCACGAGCGACACGGAGCGGGCGCGAGCGGCGAAGCGGCAGGTGGAGAGCGAGCACGGCGGGCCGACGAGCGAGAGCGACGGGATGGTGCCCAAGGCGGCGCATGATGCGACGGGGGCTAATGCTGTGGAGCGAGGGAGTTGAGTCGTTGTGTATGATAGTTAAATGTATATCAGAGGCATTGAGCGGCATTTACATTGGAAGAAAAAGTCTGCGGGGCGAGGAAGATGTCAGCGTTAGAAAGTATGCCCCATCAGCTTGGGGTGGAAGGCATTCATTGCGCGTTATGTAAGATAGGGACTGGGGTATGGCCTCTCCTCTCTTCGCTTATAGAGCTTGGGAACACATGTTGCTTACAAGTTGATACTAGTTGTGTAAACAAACGTCTATAGCCATTGGTCAAGGTGCATAGGTTGATCAGACAATATTGAATAGAACTACACAGTGTATCATATCACTATCGACATCGCGACTGAGGAGTCCTAAGATGCCTAGCGCTCTGATTAACGAAATCGAAATGAGTCGAGTCGGACCGTCCAAAAGGACGCGCAACCGCCATGCCCTGCGATCTAGGCGGCTCCCCCCATATGCCACCCCCGGTGACCAAACCCCACATGCATCTACTTCTTCGGGTACTTGTTCTTGAACAGGTATCTACCGCAGCGTCAGCAACCCATTCCTGCAACACCTCAGGATTACCCAAAGAGGCTAGGGTAATACTCACTGGCTTAGATAGTAGTCACCCACGGCCAACACGCCCACAACCCCGGCGGTGATGGCCGCAATTTGCCAGTCCAGCTCTCCCTTCACATGCTTGGTGTATGCCCCATATCCCAATGCTGCGCTTCCAGCGACGATCAACACGCCATTTGCAATGACAACGGGATTGTCCCTGTTCTCATTCAGGTCCTGTCCAGCACTCTTGATCTCCTTCTTAGCCTCCTTTGCATTCTTCTCCGCACTCTTCTTCGCGGAATCGTAGTTCTTGCTCGCGGAGTCGGCGAACTCGGAAGACTTCTCCTTGGTGTAGTCCGCCGCGTCTCGAGCCTTGTCTTTGGCTGTCTGGGCGTAGTCGGAGGATTTCTCCTTGGTGGTTTCGGCAGCTTCGGAGGACTTTTGCTTCGTTTTATCCGCGGCTTCGGAGGTCTTCTCTTTTGCTTGGTCGGCGCTCTCGGAGGCTTCTGATTTGATATGCTGTGAGTCTACTTCGGTAAAGGAGGAAGATGAGGAGTTTAAAGAAGGGGGTGCTGGCGCACGGCTACCGTTCGGCATGTCAGTATTTGGCATTCTGGGTGTGACGTGTCAGTGTATATGTGGGGAGAATCTGACGATTTGCGAGCTTCGGCAGTGATAGTCCCACGAGCTGTGAAAAAGGGGCTATTAACGCGACTTGCAGAGCTACACGGCGAAGAAGGGCCACTGTTCCTCGAAAGAAACTTCTATACATACGCCTGTAATATGTTAGTTCTGAAGCCGGGGTTTTGAGAGACCTTGCTTACTTCTTCAGGTGACTGTTTGGGTCCTTTCTGTGCAGCTTGTGCGTACGACATTATTATTTATTGTTGTCACTTAAATGCTTAAGAGCAAGGAGTGTCTGCTGTTCACCGTTAACACCAGGCGATAAGGACCTATACGTGTATGATGCTTGCCTTTCGATGAAGTTCAATTGGTCGGTTGCTTGGAGAAGGAAGTGCAGAAGTTTCGTTGAAGGCAGCGATGAGTTGTTTGACTTTGGAGGGTCTCGTGCAGTTCCAAGCTTGAGACTTTCGGCGCTGGCCTTGGCGAAATGACATCGGTTCGCGCCAACCGCGCTACGACTTTTCCCGAGCGAGGCATTTACAGCAAAAATAGGGGACTAGGTATACTTTTAAAGAAGGATCCCACATAGAAACGCAGCCACTGCTTGTACTGTGGTTTGTTCGTGTCCAATGGCCGGCCAACGCGCGTATGAGGGAGGTTTTTTCTTTGGAGATGCACTAATAAGGTAATACCTAAGAGCAGATTTATCTGGCCCCCAACGCCACGCTCAAATTGCGAGTGCCCGAAGGCCATAGTGTACAGTGCCTATTCTCCTTCGTTACCTCTTACCTAAGATAATGTATGACCAGCCAACAGAATGTGAAGAAAATAATGGCGCCAGCCCAAAAGATCCATTTGTCTTGCTTCGCTCTCCTTTCGACCATCCTGATGGTATCACCACTTACACCCAAAGTGTTAGCCACGCTGTAAAGTTTCTTTTGTGTCCCTTTGAGCATCTCTCTTTGGTCTCCGAGATCACCCAAAACCGCTCGCCCTCGTTCGAGATACTCATCTAGGGCAGCATTTGTTGAAGACATGAAGTTTTGTTCACGCAGGGCGTGTGTTTCTCGCGTGTAGTCTTGTGGAGCTGCGCCAAAAGACAGGGACTGAGTTTTAGAGGGAGCAAAGGGTGAGTTTTGAGCGAGGTTGGATTGCGAGTAGGGATTTTCGGGCGTTGCGGTATGATGCGGGCGACGACCAAAGAGCTCAGTGCGATTTTGGGCGGTTTGCTACGAGCGAGTGAGCATGAGCGATGGGAAGGCAGGATATTTCTCAGCAATCGGACGGCTGCAGCGATGCATGAAGAAGTCTTACACTATCTTCCCTATTCTTTTTCAACAGGTCGAATCTTTGCCTATAGTCTGCCAACTCGATCCGGAAGTTCTTCAGACGTTCATGGGCTTTTTCTTGTTTGCTCGCAATCAGCTCCTTCTTCGCCATTTCTGCATAGTCGTCTATTGTGCGAGACAGCGAAGTAAGGGAGGCAGATATTTGGCCTATGTGATTTGGTCAATTTGCCTGCTATTTCGGCCATATAATGTAGCCTCGCTGACCTTGCAGTGCGGGCGATGAAGTGCCCGGTGCATCGGCGAAAGCATCGAGGTCTCGACGTAGAGAAGATGACTGCTTGAGAGCAGAGTTAAAGAGGGAATTCTATCTTCTCTATCAGCATCGCATAGTGTTGTAGACTGAGCTTCACAAACCATATTGGCAAGGTAGGCAGGGGATGATGGCAACACGTTTTCGAACACAACATGTAGACTAGCGCGGAGTGATGGCACCTTTGACGGGAGTACCCGCCGCCAGTGGAGCCATCAGTGGCTCATGCACCTGTCCCTGATTTCGGCATTCTAGAACCTCCACCACTCTGAGATAAGAGATCCCATTTGCCGTATATACCCTTACTGTACATTACTTCATTGTTGGTGGTGATGGACTTATAGCATTATTCCTTGGAAAGCAATAGAAAGAACAAGGTAACACAACATGTCCGATGCTGGCTCCATCTCCTTAGAATCATGGCGTTGTAGACTAGGAGTAGGAGCGAAGAGTAGAACTTATGAAATATGTCCCGCGTGTCTTCGGCGATTTCCCTGCGAGGCAAAATACAGGGTCATCGCTCACCAGCTGAAAATAAAGTAATGCCAGGTTGATTGGCATTCTCAATTAATACTTATTAATGAATTGCTCCCCCGTCATCATTATTCACTTTTACTATATACTTCCTATACGTTCCTTACTTCCCTCTCAATACGAAGTCTTGCACCAATTGCTTTCCCTGATCTTGTGAAAGGTTTTAATGTCTGCATGTCACCTCAGTCAATAACCGATAAGCTTTCAATTCTCGTCTAGTGATCGAAGCTACACGCTCATTCTTCGCTGAGTCGGCCCTGCTTACTCGTTGGAGTCTTACTTCACCTACAATAATGGCTAATCAGTAACCGTGCTGAAAGATCTCTTTGTTCCCGTGTTTGAGTCAGGCATCTGCACAACACCACCACAGCTGTGTTGAGCCGAAGAGCACCCCGCACTCTGCTCTACCAGATCTTTCCTCTCAAACCCACGCCTTTTTCCTCGTATCCTACATCCACCAACATGCATCCCGCAATCTCGAAATCCTACATTGTGCCAGCCATTTTCCTCAACCCGGTCCTCTTCCTCATGAGTCTCAATACCATACTCTCTCGTTGTCTACCGCCAGTTATCGTGGATGCTGCCAAGCAGCCGCCGCCATACTCTACCCTTGGTCCATCTGCGCAACACCCGCACCTCGACATCCACGCGTCAGAAAGGTTTTGTTGGAGCTATACCTTGTTTATCGTCTGTGCCCAGCTGGCAGCCTTCGGAAGGGTCAGTGGATGCAGGGAAGCGGGAAAAGTGAAAGCGAGGATGAAGAGGCATCGTATTCGAGAGAAAGCTGGTGTTCGCAAGGGATACAAGAAAGCTGTCTATACGAACGGCAACGGTCATGCCTATGAGGTCGTTGGACATTGTATGGAGACTGCAGAGCACCATGATCACGAGAACGGCTATCTCGGACCAGACCCGAAACCCTGGCATCTCGAAGACAGCGACGAGGCCTCGACTAAAACCAGCGACTCAGAGACCATACTTTGACATCCTTCAAAGGCTCTCTCTCACAGCATGGCGTTCCTGAGTGCGAAAAGAGATAGATAGAAGTTTCAGGTCATCATAGTCATGTGCGTTCGTGGATCAGGCCATCGGGCGCGAAGGAGTTGCTGGGAGGGTATTCCATAGCAGAAACAGCTATTGGCTGGAGACATGGAGGTTGAGAGATACCCTTTATGCAGCAACGAAAAAGAAATTATGCCTCTTACCAAAATCCACGTCGTCATGATTTCGTCTGTTGTTCATC
This sequence comes from Evernia prunastri, assembly GCA_003184365.1. Lineage (NCBI taxonomy): Eukaryota > Fungi > Ascomycota > Lecanoromycetes > Lecanorales > Parmeliaceae > Evernia > Evernia prunastri. The sequence goes on from NKYR01000006.1 coordinate 204,912, forward strand.
TTTGGTGTTGGAAAGGGTGCACTGATCCAAGTCCGACACCGGGCAGCGGCTGTATAAACAAGTTGCCCAAGCTCGGTAGGGAATTGGCTTCTAATTCCCACCTTCCGGCATATGCCAAGCTGTCCCAGGGGAACAGCAAGCCGGAAGCTATATGCAGAGTCCAAGCGTTAAGGTAGAAACGGAGTAGCGTAGTATCCTGATTGGATCAAATTTGAAGAAAAGGAGACAGCTCTGTCATGTTGCTTCCCGTTGAAAGTATATGATAGCCCACAAAAATGTTCAGGAACTTGAGCTTTGCACTTCCGGTCGATCACATGTGCAAGTTATACGAATAGGCTTCTCTGGACAAAGTACTTAAAAAGGACGTTACTGTGAGTGTGAAGTGTCAAAAGATTGTGGAGTCGTTTACCGGCTCGTAAGGCTGATATCCCTGTCAATTCTTTCATCTCCAAGAAAAAGCGCTAATGGCCCCCTTAAGCCAAAAAATCTTGGACTTCTGGACGGCAACAGCATCCACGACACACCTTTGATACCCTGCCCACATATTCTTGTGGCATCCTTCTCTTCCTAGATCCTCTCCTTGCGTAGTGTCATTCGTTTGCGCAGTTGGTATTTGAACCTTCAAGGTAAGCAAACAGTAGGCTGTACCCCACAGCTTGGCTTGCATTCGCGTCCGGCCGTGGCCCCAAACACTCAACGGCCGTGTCACCCTCGATTGCAAACTGCCATGGACGAGCTCCTGCTAACTTTGCAAAGGGAAATATAGCTGACTGGCCACTTCCTCACTTGAAATTCCCTTCCACGCTCCATCGAGCTCGTCACCATGGGTAAGTTTCATCGTCATACTCCAGAGTGCTTTCTGCCCCAATCATCGTTGCACCTGCAAGCAGCCATATATTACAAGAACATGAATAGCCAGCATGTCAGACCTTTTCGAAGTGCATCATGCCCAGCGGGTGGCTAGTACAAGAGGCAGCGAATACCGCGTCCAAGACGGAAGTCTCAGATCGCCAACATCTCCATCCACGCCCAAGAAGGAAAGAAAATTCAGAGACATTTCTAATTCTTCTGTAGCTACCAATGGGCCTCTACCGCAAGCGCCGAGACAATCACCAGCGCCCCAAAGCGGTCCTCCAGTACCAAATGGAAAGCCTACATCACCGTACAACGAGCGCACCAACCCGATGAGCCCCACCCAGCAAATCGCCTCTCAAACTGTCAGCTCCAAAGACCCCAAGGCCGCGGCACAGGCGGCTAGTGACATGAGGAATGTTGTTCGAAGGAAGCTCACAGGATACGTGGGCTTCGCCAATCTGCCTAACCAATGGCACCGCAAGAGTGTCCGTAAAGGGTTCAACTTCAACGTTATGGTAGTTGGTGAGTGTCCACATCAAGATCGGAAGGCAACAATGACTGAGTATAATAGGTGAATCCGGGCTGGGAAAATCTACCTTGGTCAACACCCTCTTCAATACTTCCCTCTACCCACCCAAAGAGCGAAAAGGACCTAGCTTGGATATCATCCCAAAAACCGTCTCAATTCAATCAATAAGTGCCGACATCGAGGAGAATGGCGTGCGTCTACGTCTCACTGTCGTGGATACACCAGGCTTTGGTGATTTCGTCAACAATGATGATTCTTGGAGGCCCATTGTCGAAAACATCGAGCAACGTTTCGATGCTTACTTGGATGCCGAGAACAAGGTCAATAGAATGAACATTGTGGACAACCGAGTGCACGCATGCGTATACTTCATCCAGCCTACAGGTCATTCGCTGAAGCCATTGGATATTGAAGTGATGCGTCGCCTACATACCAAGGTCAACCTGATCCCTGTCATCGCCAAATCGGATACTCTTACGGACGAGGAGATCGTTTCATTCAAAGCGAGAGTAAGCTGGTTTTTGGATCCTCCGCGCGGTAGTTGGTGCTAACAGCGCGTCAGATCTTGACCGATATCCATCATCATGCCATCCAGATCTTTGAAGGGCCACGCTACGAGTTGGACGATGATGAGACCATCGCAGAAAACCAGGAGATCATGTCCAAGGTTCCATTCGCCGTCGTGGGTGCCAACAGCGAAGTCACCAGCCCAGAAGGTCGAAAGGTGCGCGGACGTCGCTACCCGTGGGGTGTCATCGAAGTAGACAATGAGGATCACTGCGACTTCGTCAAGTTACGACAGATGCTCATCCGTACACACATGGAGGAGCTCAAAGAACACACCAACAATGCCCTATACGAAAATTACCGCTCTGACAGGCTTACCCAAATGGGCGTAGCACAGGACCCAAGCGTGTTCAAGGAAGTCAACCCAGCTGTCAAGCAGGAAGAGGAGCGTACACTACATGAGCAAAAGCTAGCGAAGATGGAATCGGAGATGAAGATGGTCTTTCAGCAAAAGGTCGCTGAGAAAGAGAGTAAGTTGAAGCAGAGCGAGGAGGAGCTGTACGCTAGACATCGCGAGATGAAGGACCAGCTGGAGAGGCAACGTGCAGAGCTGGATGAGAAAAAGTCTCGTGTGGAAAGCGGACGGCCATTGGATGAGAAGACGAAGAAGAAGGGCTTCTCGCTTGGGGGAAGAAACTAACTCCCAAAGGAGCATCATTGTGCTCCAAAGCATGCGACCTTCTACTCGTCCTGTTGCTATGGGTGGTCGTCGATGCAGCCTTCATCCGGTATCCCGCATTTTCTCGATATCCCCAGTCTAATTTCGTTGGTACTAGATTCTACAGAATGGACACTGTTGAAGACTAATGTTGAGAAAGGGCAGAAAGCAAAAGGGCAAGTTCGTCAAGATAGCTTTCTGAAGCGTGATTTCCTCATGTTCTTTAGCCCATAACTTAGCCAATCTTCTTTTATCATACAAACTGTTGCCCGAGAATATGTATGGCTCTTGCTCCAGCCGTAGGCTTAATCGTGCATTCACTCGAAGTTACAAGAGCCATCATTACTACAGGACACCTGGTAATTTGTAGTTTGTAGAAGGAAGTGAAGTGAACACGCAGCATCTTGTGTCGCGTGTCATGTTCGTTAATAAACACTCAAATAAAAGCGTCCGTTGCTGCGTCATCCAGCAGGGCTGGCAAATTTAGAGTGTCAGCCTGACCCTGTTCTCCAAGGCTTCAAATTCACGCGCCTTTCCTACAACCACTTCACCATTACCACGAAGAATTCTCTCACCATCACAGCGCAAGTAACCCGACAGCTTTGACTTATCATACGACTGTCAAGCAATGGCTCCGCCTCCTTCCTCCGGGTCTCTAAGTATACCTCACATTTCGTCAAAGTCTTAATTTCAGAACACATACTTACCAAAACCCGTATAGGTGAGCGCTTCATGCATCTTGCACAAACACTTCAGTGGGTACTACAAGCCCTCAGATGTTTTTGCCAGCACTAACATTACTTCTACAGATTCGGCTGGTTTGTAGGACATGTGACGTTGCTTCTTTGCACGCTTCGCTATGGCTTGTCCTATGTCACCTTCCATTCTTATAGTGCTTGGGCCCGTTACTCCTATCGCACCGCTTTCGTGGCTGCCGCAGCTACCTATGGAATCGTCGTTTACAAAGCCTACCGTGCACGAGCACGCTCTGGTAGCCGTCAACAAGGTGGCCCCATGGCCCTAGCTGGAGACGAGAATGTGCAATATCTAGGTATGTGAATCTTTGACGTAACAGCTTAATTGAACACTAATGAAAACAATCTGTTTCTAGCAATGGCACTCGTATGGCTTTTCGCGCGCCAGATCCCGCTCGCACTCCTCCCATTCACGGTCTATTCTGTCTTCCACGTAGCGACCTACACCCGTACCAACATCCTTCCCACCATCTCAGGCCCACAGCAATCTCCTGCCGGTGCTTCCCCCGGCGGCCGCTCAGCAACCAAAGCTTCCCCGATGGCTGATACTATTGGCAAATTCGTCAAAGAGTACTACGATTCCTCCATGATGCTTGTCGCCAGCCTCGAAATATTCCTCTGGTTCCGCGTTCTCTTCTCGGCAATCATCTTCACCAAGGGCAGCTGGATCCTCTTGGGTATCTACACCGCCTTTGTGAGGGCTAGATACAGCCAGAGCAGCTTTGTACAGGCGGCTATTGCGCAGATGGTGGCGAGGGTAGATGCGCTCGTTGCGAACCAGAGCACGCCGCCAGTTGTAAGACAGGGTTGGGAGTCGGTGAAGGGAGCCGGGAGACAGGTTACTGATGCTACGGACATCAACAAGTACATTGGTGGACAGCAGCCAGGAATGAAGAAGGCGCAGTAGATGCACGCGAGGGGCCAAGAGCTGAGGTGTGAGATGAATCTGCTGTGGGCGTACTCGATTCTCTACGATACCACCTGGTCTTCTCCGTGTCAGCTACCTTGTGACAGAAGGGATGAGAAGGTTAGACGAATCACGTCGAGTCACCCAAATGGTGTCACCAAAACAGCAGGGGAGTTCAGGGTTCGCTACCCCTTTCCTTTCCTTCTGTTCTCGTTTTCCCTTTGTGGCGTTACTTTGCAAGCAAATAAAGCTGTACAAACATACACTCCCATAGACTATATCAATACCTTTGAGGATTAATGGATATCGCGTCGAATGAGATCTTCTGCCCAAGGAGATTTTCATTGGTGACTCGAAATTGGGCGCTCCAATACAAAAGGATTCGCACATCGCCCAGCTGACTCGGGAAATGACCGCATAGCACGGCAAAAAGCAACACGGGTCAATGACCTTTCGCGATAGATGTGAGAGCATCATGAGTTCCATGTTCAAACCATAGATCGATCGATCATTACTGTATAAGATTGGCACCGATGATACGTGCAACCACCACCACCTGCAGGAATTAACTCTTTCCTCCACCCCTCTACCAAGCCTCGCTATGACCTCCCGGACCTCGTCCTCCCATTCAAACCTTTCTCTGCCCACCCAACACACACCTCTCCTCCAGCATTCCATAACCAATCAAAGTGCCAGGAGCGGTCATTCCTACCACCGTCCCTCCTGCCAGCAAGAAGAATGCGAACATGGGCTGCTCAGTCCGCACGCCAGCCGTCCCACCTCGTCGGACTCCAAGAAGCCCCCCCAAACTTCTTCCAATGACGGCAATGCGCCAGAAATCAACTATACCCCGACACACTTAGGCTACGAACCTCAACACTCCGAGGCAGGCAACGGAGGAGTGTTCGGGGGAAGGCACGCTGGAGAGACGGACTTGCAGCATGGCGTTCTGGGGGATGCGCTTGCGGATGGAGTCTTTGGATCTGGAGCAGGTGGTCAATTGGATGGGGCAAAAGATGGGAAAGGGGGGAGAGGAGACGGTGGTGGGGAAGGAGATGGAGGGCCCATGAGTACGACGCAGTGGTTGGCTAGGAGGCATGGCGTCAAGGGAAGAAGGATAATGTATGTTGTTTTTCCAAGATTCCGGCGTAGGTTGAAGCTGGTGGAGCCAAAGAATGACTACTGATTATTTCATGTGTCTCACGCAGGTATCTAGCATACTACTTCCCCTTCCTACAATGGATAAGCCAATACAAGTGGTCATATCTCCAAGGCGACCTCATCGCTGCGCTTACCATGGCATCCTTCTACATACCCATGTCTCTATCCTATGCCTCCAATCTAGGACACATACCGCCCATCAACGGTCTCTATTCTTTCGTCTTCAACCCGTTCATCTACGCGCTGCTGGGCACATGTCCGCAAATGGTCGTTGGACCTGAAGCTGCTGGCTCACTTCTCGTCGGTACGGTCGTCAGAGGTAGTGTCGACTCTGGACACTCTGGCGACGAAGACGATGCAAGACATGCAGCTATTGCAGGCGTTGTGACGGGGATGGCCGGTGCGATCATATTCGTTGCAGGGTTGACAAGACTGGGATTTCTGGACAGTGTGCTTTCAAGACCCTTCCTCCGGGGATTCATCAGCGCAATTGGATTCGTGATATTGGTTGATCAATTGATACCGGAAATGGGGCTAAATTCAAGGGCTAAACATGATCCAGGAGGGGTGGGCCATGGGAGTAGTGCGGCGAAGATTGTGTTCCTGGTGACGAATGTAAAGTACGCGCATGGGTTGACCTCTGGTGTTGCTTTTGGCAGTTTTGCTATCATTATGGTTTGCAGGTATGTTGCGAGCCGTTTCAAAAGACCCAGATTGCTTTGTTAATAGACATACAGGCAACTGAAGAAATACATGCAGCCGCGCTTTCCATCCATGGCTTACGTCCCGGACCGCTTCATCGTCGTCGTTTTATCGGCAGTCTTAACCTGGAGATTCGGATGGCACAAGCAAGGTCTCGAGATCCTGGGGACCATAGAATCGAGCACTGGCTCACCATTTACATTTCGGTGGCCCCTGCAGCCTTCCAAATCGATACACATACAAGAGGCCATGAGTACCTCTTTCCTCATCGCGCTACTTGGGTTCTTCGAGTCTTCGGTAGCGGCCAAAAGTCTGGGGACCGGAGGGAGGGAGGGGCTGCAGGGCATGTCTCTCAGTGCTAATCGTGAGCTTGTGTCCCTTGGGGTGGCAAACATTCTGGGCGGATGTTTCATGGCCCTACCGGCTTTCGGTGGGTATGGAAGGAGCAAAGTAAATGCGTCGACAGGTGGCAAGACTCCGATGAGTAGCATCATCCTGAGTCTCATCACTGTCATATGTGTTCTCTTTCTCTTGCCGTATTTCCATTACCTACCGGTGGGCTTCAATCCGGGTTCTACCGCAGTGCCACCGCTAATCTATTTCCCAGAAAGCCGTCCTCTCAGCCATGATATCCGTTGTCGCCTATTCTCTTATCGAAGAAGCCCCTCACGACATCAAATTCTTCGTTCACATCCGCGGCTGGTCCGAACTTGCCCTCATGTTCCTCATCTTCGCCGCCACAATCTTCTACTCCCTGCCCCTCGGCATCGCCTTGGGCATCGGCCTCTCCCTCCTCTCCGTCATCCGACATTCAACCAAACCCCGCATACAGATCCTGGGCAAAGTACCGGGCACCCAAGACCAGTTCGAGAACGCGGAGGACAACCCCGAAGCCCTCGAGTTCATCGAAGGCTGCCTCATCGTCAAGATCCCCGAACCCCTCACCTTCGCCAACACGGGCGATCTCAAAAACCGCCTCCGGCGACTCGAGCTCTACGGCACCAACGCGGCGCACCCGGCCCTGCCGCGCGTGCGGGCACCGGAGCACAACAAGAACATCATCTTCGACGTCCACGGGGTCACCTCGATCGACGGCTCGGGCACGCAGGTGCTGACGGAGATCGTCGACGGATATGTCGACAGCGGCGAAAGGGTGTTTTTCTGCAGGGTGCCGAAGGAGAACAGTCCGGTTTATCGCATGTTTGAGAAGAGCGGGATCGTGGGGAGGTGTGGGGGGCCGAGGCATTTCGTCAAGAGTGTGGATGAGGCGCTCAGGATGACGGAGATTGAGAGCGTGACTGAATTCTACAGGGATCACCCTGAGCAGGAAGGGGGTTGAAAAGGAGGAGGGGGGGAAGGGCTAGGAGCGGTTTGGGTATTTTGCCTTTTGCATAGCGGACATGACACCGACGAGTACACGCATCAGTCGTGGAGACGACTGGGATTCTGCAGTCTCCTACGTAGCGTTCGTATAAGAACCTTCCATTGTTCTCCCTCCAACGCGCTTGCAGCAATTCCGTGACGATGTTCTTTCGCACCGTCATACGCTGGTCACGCTTCCGGAGCCTTCCATCTTATGAACTTTCCTCCAAGCCATGCAACCTTACCGAGCACAGACGCTTCTCGAATCTCGATCGTTCGGTCTGATTGAGTCAAACCCTAATTCGAACCTTCGACATTGGACGCGATGCATGGTTGGGAGGTTGGGTGGGTCAGCGTCAGAGCTGGAGGGATGTTTCGTGGCTTTGTTTGATACGGAGATCATCGGTTGAATTGTAGCATTTCATCTTTGGGTTTGGAAAACGTCATATCAGAGCGTAAATCGATTTAACAACCTTGTGGGGTAGTAAGTCACACCCTACCCCGGATCGTGCCCTCGGGGTGCGTTATCCGGGTAGTTCCGGGTCGGGGTGTGACTTATCACCGCCTACGAAGTCAGCAACCGAGGACCCACACAATTTTGGTGCAGGGGTCTCATGGTCTTGGTAATCCCCTCGATAGTATTCGTAGCATTGCAACGGCTACGACTATATCGATAAATAAGAACACGGGATTTTGCAGGAGTTAGGTCTCCGTTTAGCGAGTTCTATAGATGCTGTCTGCTTTGGGTCGATTGCGGAGGTGGTTGGGAGAAATTTTCGTCGCTTTTTTCCCCAGCCATCAAATTGCCATCTTACCATCTACAACACTGTTCTACCCACACAGCATTAAACATCGGCGAGACTCGAAAAAGGGTATCCAATTTTGACGGGCCCCATGGTGCAGCTTAGAGAGCCGTCCTCATGCCCAATATCCTCGTGACCGGTGCTGCCTCTGGCTTAGGCAAGGCCTTCGTGACAGCCTACCTCCGAGATCCCGACAACGCCGTCCTTGCGGTCGATAAAAGCTTTTCTCCTTCCCCTGCGCAAAACGGCCTGAAAGCAGCAGATGCGTACCGTAAAGACGTCGGCAGTGACGAAACGAACAGGCTCCGCATGCTCACTATCGACGTCAGGGATGAGACAGAATCCACCACGCAACTCCAGGATGTCAAGGATATTGATCTCTTGATCCACAGCGCCGGTGTGAGGGGTCTTGAACCTTCGGTGTCGATTGCGAAGAGTGGTGATGTTGCCAAGGCGGAGACTGTGGATGTGGTGACTGCTGAGACGATGACGAACACTTTCCATATCAATGCTGTGGGCACGTTCTTACTCGTACGGGCTTTGCTTCCCAAACTGAGGCCTGGCGGTGGTTCGAAAGTAATCATCATGGGCTCGCGTATGGGATCCATGGGATCTAATTCGACAGGCGGCGGGTACGCCTATCGTGCGTCCAAGGCGGCGCTGAATTCGGTCGTAAAATCATTTTCGATAGATGTACCGGAGGTCCTCTTCGCGATTGTGCATCCGGGAAGGGTCGAGAGCGGGTTGGTGGCTGTGAAGGAGGATGGAGCAATTAGTGCGGAGGAGAGTGTGGGAGATATGTTGGTCCTGATTTCGATACTTGGGATTCGAGATTCGGGGAGGTTCTTCGATCGGTTTGGAAGTGATGTCCCTTGGTGATTATTTCCAGGTTGGTAAGAAGTTGGTGAAAGTTTGAACAAATGCATCGCTGAACCTTGGTCGTATCAAGACTAGGTAAGGAGCAGTTTTGCACTTTGTACCACTACAGCGAGATGGCCATCAAGTCTATTACTCGATCTATGTTTCACTATGGCTGAAATTGCAGGGCAAGAGTTGCATTGAGTCGGAATCCTCCCAGTGAACTAAAGGAAATCCATTGTTCAGTCCTTGATGCAGTAGATCATCGATTTGACTGAAGATTTGCTGAGAATGAGAGAAGCAACGATTTGCATACAGAAGGGACCGGGTATATCTTTAGAGCTGATGATTGAGGAAGCCATGGCAAAAAAAAGCCTGTACTTTACCAGGATCAAGGCACCAACAAGCCACTTGCAGTTGCCCCAAGAACGACGCATATGACGAAAAAGGAACACACGAAGTCGAGTTCTCCAAAGGGAAATCAATATCGAACTCTTTCTGTTTCCAGGCATGCCAATCATGAGTAACGTAATACAGGGAAAATGACTTCTGATTTATCGTAGCCGCTCCTTTCAACTTGATGGGAACTTCGTCACCATGATAGGAGGGGAACATATGCAGCAAGGCAAGAGGTTTCTTGACACGGGTGGTGGGATACAGGAACACATGCTAGGGAGGGAGGAAACCCTACTCAGCAGGCCAAGTAGAAAATCCAAACCTTGAAGTTGACAATTTTCTTGGGAAGATGTGAATCAGGAATAGAGGTGACAAGGTGGATAGTTGGGTCCATCTTAACCTTCCAAGTGCATGAGGGGTGGTCATTTTGTCACCAAGGTAAACATGGACTAAAGATGGAGTTGCGAATGTTCGATAATGCACTTGAACGTCTTCTACATTATATGTCATCATACTCTTCTTGCCCTTAATCTACCCGCTTTTACAGTCAACACTCTGCATCGCGCCTTCCTCAGTCCTCAGCCATCCCGGATTAATCACCACATTGCTCGCATTCGAGCATTACCACAGCATCATCATGCATCTCCTACCGCTTTTGGTCTATACCTCGGGGCTTCTGTCCTACACGCTCGCTACAGCACCCGGCTCACGTTCTCTCGATACTGCTCCAGTCCTGCACTTCACCCTTACCCGTCGAGCGGGCAAATTCTCCCCAACTGTGTTTGCGCGTGACTACGTCAACCTGACGTACCTCGCTCAAGAGCTCGAGAAGACGGAGGCTAGATTCAACCTTACGAAGAGAGAGGTAAAGGGCAATAAGCTAGTCAGGAAGGTAAAGAGCAATGAGGTGGATGGAAGCGATCCGAATGCGCTGATGGGTGAAGTGGCCGCGGATGGGATCTGGTAGGTTCCATCCATCTGTCTTGGAGCGGTGTGAATCCGGCTTGCTGATTCGTTGCCGTCTTGGTGCAGGTACGCGAAGGTCAAGATTGGAGACCCACCCCAAGAAATTGAGATGGACCTGAACATGCTCGTATCGGACTTCTACGTGGTGACTACTACAAGCCGCAAGGGAAGCCGATACGACGACTATTTCTCCCAGTCGGCACAGAAGTCGCTGGATCGTCCCCACCCAATCTGCCATCAACACACAGACCTCTTCACTCTGCCAACCGTTAAAGATCCATTGCCTCTTTCGTTCCCTTACTGCCGTCCCTATAAGTTCTCCCGCAACACGCTTGGGCCTTCTGGTAGCACCTTGGGTCTTGCTCCCTCCGAGCACCTCAGCCAGACCGGCTCGGTATCATTATTGAAGCAGCTACTTGAGAAAGAAGTCACCCAACATCCAATTTTCTCATTGATGCTGATCAATGGGCAAGACGGAGTCCTCAGTGTTGGAGGCACGGCTGCTAGTACGATAGAGTTGGTAGTAAGGCAGACGGAGAGCGCGCTGAATCAATTGGGAGGGATAGAAGAGAGCGGTGTTGTCCCAGTCGAAAAGTTGGCGCCCTTGATCAAGAGGGGTAGACGTGGTAAAGAGGTCGTGACTAAAAAAGAGGACTGGGAGACAGGATGGGTCTGGACTGGAGTCCAAGGGGCTGAGGGATGGTGGCAGTTGCTAATGCGAGGAGTATGGGTCGACGGGAGCAAGGTTCTGCAGAATCAGGCCGTGGTCATTGATGTATGTCATCGCTGGTCGGGTTTTCGTTGGGAAGGAGTGTGCCAACCGAACGCGGGCTGACAAAGTGTAGATAAACAGCCCTTTTATCCTCGCCCCACCACTCGCCGCAAAAGCCTTCTACGCCTCCGTTTCGGGTTCACGGCCGCTACCTCCACCCTTCTCAAACTTCTACGTCTTCCCCTGTCTCAATCCACCAACGCTACATTTCGAATTCAGTGGAACTCCTTTTCCATTCATGCAAGGAGGTCGTGGCGCCGAATGGTCTGGCATTCCGGGTGGCAAATTTAGTCTGGGTAGGCTAGAGGCTGGCAGCGGGTACTGTGTGGGAGCGGTGGTGGAGACGAGGATGGGAATTCGAGAGGAGAGAGACGAGGTAGTGCATGATGGTACGAGAGGCCGTTCAGCTCCCAACAGAGGAGGACTAGGAGGAAATGGTATGAGAGATGTGTGGGTTATCGGAGAAGGGTTTTTCAGAGGTGTCGGAGGGGTATTTGATGTAAGCCAAGCCTCTGCTCTCCCAGAGTTTGGTTACCCCGAAGAGATCTTTGTATCACTGCGAATACTAATCTGTTGCGCAAATAGTTCAAAGAGCACAGGGTAGGATTCCAAGCATATTAGACGCGAAGCTTGTGGCTCTTGCTAGGATATGAGCACATGGATAGGATGATCGCAGCAGTTCAAATAAGTGGCATTTACGCATGAATTGTTAGCCCTGTCGCCAATAGCTAAGCAGGATAAACACAAGCTGAAGGCATTTTACGCATGCTAGAGTTCCAATGTTTGCGGTGTTGTGGTCGGAATGTTGTTGCTTGCTGTCGTTATCGTTGTGCGTGAGGTTGCTGTAGCGCTTTTTGTGTGATACCGTTTTTTTATTCTCCATCGATGTGTCGTCTGCTTAGGCCAATTTTGTTGTTGAGTTCGAGTGATGGAGGAGAGGTAAAGGCCCTTGTATTTTCAATGAAACATAATTTGTCTGCTCGTCGCAGTTGCGAATCTGATTATCACCTCTACTCTAGACTTCTCTGCAACATACGCACATAATCGCAAATACGGTTTCGATTGCTCTCTTTGGGGTCGAGTTTCAGGTGCTGAGACATAATCACAGTTTCATGACTTCTATTCAGGCTTGGTTCTACTCATCGGTCTTTGCAGAAGTCTGAGAACCCAGAATATTATATATCGTCGTTTCAGGAAGGAAGGACATTGTGTGGTCAAATCCCGCGAAACGATATAACCTACGCGCTCGAACCCCTCTGGCGCATCAATTAGTTATTCAAATAGGCGCCACCTCCCGTTAAATTACTCTAAGGGTCCCGGTCAATATTGTTGCGGTAGGTATTGCGGACACCGTGAGTCTATACCTCCAACAAGCGGCATGACAGGCACCGACAAGTAGCCGCCATCTCACTTTTGAACGTTCAACCAGCAGCCACTTTGAATGGCTGAGATTTCATCTTGAGAAAGTATGGATGACCAGACAGTAGGGTAGCTCGGCGAAGAAGCGCCTACCCACCAAGGTACGTTAGATGAGCTAGCTCTTGCCCTTCCCTTCACTTGGTTACCCTACATCCTACCGTGAGAGGCTAGCATCATTCGTATAACTTTAGACCACGGAGCTTGGTGCTTTTGTGAATTTCGAAGATGGAGTTCCTTGGCTGATGTTGCTGCCGAAGAATTATATGTTTTTTAGGCCAAATAGGGCTAGACCCTAGGCATGAAGACAGAGCGGGCAATCTGCCAATTCTACACACTCGATTTCAGAATATTCAAGGATAGACCATGGACATCTTTCTATCATTAGTGGAGTAATTTTGGAATCATTAATATATGCCACTCGATAGCTCGTGACACGTTACCCTACTGCAAAGGAGACCATCTCTTGCCTCTGCGCCGGAAAACTGCCCATCAGATTCCCTCTCTATCGACTACATTATTCGTCTGCCCAATGTTTGACGACGAAGATGCCACTTTGACATGCCCCATTAGGCCTTTCATTGTGCCCTCATCACTAGCCTGTTCTCTGTGCACGGATCCGCGCATCGCTGAATTGAATGACTGAAACAGGGTCGCTGTCGCAGTTCTCAGCCGCTGTGACGTACTTGCACTTGGCCTCCTGCCTCTATCAATATAAGTGAATCGAAATGTTCCGTGCCTGTCTTCTCTCAGGATGACATTCGATTCCCCGCCTCTACGCAAATTCCACGATCCCGTGTCTCTGTGGAACGCTAATCTCGATGCGTCAGATAAGGAAGATGTCAGAAGCGCCAGAACACTGCTCTTGTGAATGCCAATACCAGAGATGTGCGTAAGGATGACAGTGAGGGCGAATACGAGGCTTGTGAATACAATGGTGAAGGCAGCTGGGGTAAGCCAGACCCACTCGATACGAATCCTTTCTTCCTGCCTCAATGAGGGGCACGTTACACTGGTAGCGGGAATACTTGAGCTTCCGTATAAACCGTCGACTGGAGCGCTCATCCGATCCGTTCTCGTCATTGCCAATGACAAATTAAGTACGTTGCTCTCGTGCGTACCTGCCAGTAGCGAGTCGTACTGAACCGGGTGTTGGTTCTGACCTCCAAATTCGATCCCCGTCACGTTATTCTCCGAACTATTGGCTGTGAAGAAATCAAAGAAGAAGCGTTGTCTAGCAACAGCGGAAATGCCGCTAATGCTGAAGTTTTCCATGATCCACTCTGGATTTTCGATGAACGGTTCAGAGTTGTTGAGCCAAGGTCCTCCGATAGCTCTCTCTTCAAAGGTCCCGTTGATCCAGCTGCTTGTATATGGGACGATCGTTGAAAACAACTTGCACTGTTTGGCGACTGCTGAGCGATTGCCGTTGCCGGCAGTTGCCATGGCGATCCACGCAGCATAAGGCCAGGTGATGTTTTGCATAAAGTCGGGCCATATGTATGCCACGCTACTGTATCTTTGATCAGATGATACCACCATGTCTCCCGATGTCAGAGGCAACGTGAACGAGCACTCAGAGCCTGGTGGTCCCAGGCAAGAGGGAACGATCGAAGAGCTGAGGTCTTCGCAGTGGTAAGATGTCGTCAGAGTCTCATACTCTTCCCAATGACACTCGGTTGCGCCGGTACATGTGGCTTCTACACGGTGAATCTGATCGTCCTGTCCCATGAAGCCTGCGTCGATTGCCACAAGCAATTGCGTGTCGATGTTTGAAAAAGAGGATGTTGAACTTTGTGGCCTTGAGATCCTTGTACTGATTGGCACTGTCCCCGTACCATATGGCACCAGAACGGTCTTGACTGAGATGGCCTGCTGCACGTTGGTGGTAATGGCAGTTGACACCACGAAACATAAGGCCAGTATTGAAGCAAGTCCGCAACACCGTTGAGTTCGCCATAACAGAGGTACTTTGTGAACAGATCGAACAGCATCGGGAAAGAGCCCTAAATCTTGGATCGGCCTGGCTTTTCTGAACCACAAGTAACCTAGTTGGCACATCACGGGATAGATCACAGATGCTACTGAACCCTCGATGAACTTCCCAGGAATGCTTGCGATGCTATTGAGATCGAATCCCAGCGGCCACCGTGGCGATGGCTTGCCTTCATAGTGGTGAAGGAGAATCCCGATGAGTGCAAAACAGAGCCAGGACACCACGACTGCAAGACTCTCGGACTTCCAGGAACCCGCCATCGCTGGCGGTATTCGGAAGACAACCAAATCAGCCGACAAATTGAAGACAACAAGCACTGCCGCTGCTGGATTGACTCTGCTATATTGGCATATACATTGAATATTATATTTACTAATTAACGGTATAAGTGTTTGTCTTCAAATGACTCATTTGCGAGTTCAGGGGATGCTATTTTCGAAATATTATGACGAATAAGATTTACCAATCAAGTCATTGCGCCATTACTGCCAATCACCGAGGCTTCCCGCCGGGGTGACGCAAAGGAAGTTCTAAGATGCTCTCTGAGCCAATGGCCACCCACCTCAAAAGGTAAGGCTATGGGATTGCCCCGCGGTACTCCACCGATATACGTACACCCTCTAGTGCAAGGTACGGGAATAACTGTGCTTTTATTGGAACGGGCTAAGAATCGTAAGTATAGCCTTGTATAACTCGCAGTCCGAGATTACGTATCTTTTGGCCAAACAAAATCTTCTGTATGCGGTGGATGATGCCGGCTGTGCCCCTCAGCCCCGTCAGCGATCTCCGTTCGAATAATTTGCACACATAATGGTCGCCACTCCTGCTTTCGCCAGCGCCTGTTCATCTGCCCTTGCCATTGTGTCAACTCCTGCTCTTCGTCGTGCCCAGGTCCATCGTTAGGATTTTGTGTTAATATTTCACCGCTACACTCTTTGCATCCCGTCACTGTTTCCATTGTTACGTTCCGATACCATGCAAATCCGCATCTTGATCATTGCAGTTGCGTTTTTGATCACCGCGTCCCATCAGACTTGCCAAACGACCGATGCCCACGGTCTCCCTTCTTGCGCTGTATGTCTCCCACCTTGTTCCCCAATGAAGGCATCTGATATTGATCGCCGCGTCTGCCCAGATTAATGCTGCCCTAGACGCAGGTAGTACCATCGGTCTGCTGCAATCATGCCAGTATGATATTTGCTGCTGGTGCAACGATACAAACTTTACCTCGCAGCTCAACGAGACATGGAAGGGCTGCTCCGAAGCAGACAGGGATCGTATGTCCTTCTCCGGATCCTCCTCTTACTCCTTCTGAAAGCCTAATTCTCTGCCAGCTGTGACTGAGGCTGACATTTTTGTTCTTTAGAGGCATATCAATTTTTTCAGTCCGAATGCGATGCGCAGAATCCGCCGAACACTACATCTTCGCTGAACCATACAGCCTCAAGCTCTCCGATAATACGACCGCTAGTAAGCGCCTCGACTGGCGCCAGACTGTCGTCACTCTCTACCACTCTGTCCGCGGCGTCATCATCATCCTCACAGACCGTCCCTACCTCCCTGTCATCCTCGTCCCTCAGCAGCACGTCTACCCCCTCCGCCTCTGCAACGCATACCAGTCAGGCTGCCACGGGTAGAAAGATGTATAACAATCTCATCAAGATCGTCTTTGTCATGGTAGCCGTCTCATACCTCGGCCTCTAGCGACGCTGCCATTGCAGCTCTGGCCAAGCAATCATCAGACTTCACGAAAATGAGTAAAGAGCCCGGATGAGTCAGGTCAGCATTTACGGCGCGCGCATGGTACACACATAGTCTTTGGTAATCATTACAACGATAGAAATAATAGGAAGCTATAATATACAACGTCGATCGACCATTTAATAATTACCTTACATATCCTCGTCCATAACATGAAGTCGCGTTCCCGCCCCTACCTATTCTTCCCCATGCGCCTCCCGGCCGGACTAGAACATCTAGAAGGTGTAGATCCCGCGTACGAACCTTGGAATAGGGCAGCTATCCCCTGTTGGTGTTAGATGGAGCGCAAGCGCCAAGATGGAGAATCGAGAGGGCGTTCTTACGACGAAGATTGAAATGCGAGCACGCTTATCCTACTTTGATGTGGGATGGTGCTGAAGGGAGGGTTTTACTGAATCAAGGTCGCTCGCTCCAGAGTATCATCATCATCATCCGCTGTAAATGTCGCTCTGCCTACTGTCTACCGCCCAGTTGCGCAACTATGGTATGGTCGCTCACTCCAGTGCAAGACATCGAATCTGGTTCTTATAGTCTTATCGGTCTGTACGTAACGAGCTTCACAGCTTGCGCTTTATAAGAGGAGCTATTGCGCATGGAGGCGGTTCTACTGGACAGGCATCTGCGAGAGAACGCACATCGTGTCGAGAAGATGCGATTGTTCGCTATGATTTTCGATGGGGAGTATATGCGGGAGGTGGGATTCTAGCCACCCGTCTCCCCAGAATCTTTGCTGCAATCGCGACTGCGGGTCATCCAGCTAGGCATTGCTATGCCTCTTATCTTCGCTTCTGTAAAATTGACTTTCCCCCAAGATTGGCTTCGGCATAATCAAAGCCAAGCATCTCAACCATGTAGTCTTGAGTTGCGGGATATCGAAGCCAGATCACTGACCTCCTGAACCTCAATTTTTCTGCCCTTCTGCAAACTTCGTTTCGCCGAGAGTATTTGCCCCGAGTACCGGCAATAGTATAACTCATCCTACAGTGCACACATACGAGGTCGGCTCGACTGCTTGTGATTTATATCTCTGTAGGCAGAGACACCTGGCGGATGACCCTAAAACACCACACCTTGGAGTACTCGTGATTTTATTATGTGGATTTCTCATCAGCATCAAAGGGTACTCGTATACTTGCCCGTGAATGCTGTTCATTTTTGAGGCTAGTTGTGGAAGGGACATATACACGTACTTCTCAGTAATGGTGTTCTTGTAGAAGGTCGGTGTGCAGACTGTAACCCTTTTGGGCAATCAGTCTGGCGTGAAGCTATCACTCTCCAGTCCCGTCCACGAAAGTGAAATGCAGAAAGATTGACACTTTGGGTTACCCCACGAACTGTAGAAATAAATGTTGTTGTTGTTATTGTTGTAGTTGTTGTCTTTGCAATTGTCAGAATATTCACAACAAAGTCGAAGTGGCGAGGAAGATGAGTGATTGGTCGGGATCCAAGTGATGTACCTTGCAGGGAAAGATCGTCCGCTACTTGTAAATACCCGCCGCTAAGGTATCTTACTTTAGCTTATCGATTTCCCAATGATGCATGCCACTTTGTTCGACTTTATAATACATTTCCATATCCCCGCAAACTTCTTCACCACCCTGTGGGCAATAGAGACAACAGACTTTGTGTGTCTCCAGAATTTAACAGCAGACACATGAAAGTCCAAAGCTTGTGTCTTAACCTTCACAGCACGCCTCACATGAAAGATCCTTGAACACTGATCAGCACCCTGCAGGTGCGCACCAAGTGGGGGAAATGGATCGTAAGAAAAAGCGTGAGGATCGTCTGCTCCAACTATACCACAAGGTGTGCGCTAATATATTATCAAAGGTGAACTGCGCGATATCAACTCGAAAGCTTGGGCTGGCGAAACAGGTAATAATGGTGCTCCCTATGATGGTACAAGGAAAGTGCTGACTTCGAAAATAGACCTTTTCACTGTCAACAAATCACTGGACTCATCCCTAAAGAAGAACACCGCCTTTATAAAGCGGCTACGGACAGCCATCACACCTGCTAGCACTACCACCTTCCTCCAAGAAATCCATTCTCTGTCTCTACAAAAGTACCTTTCTGAGGTTATATCTGCCAGCTACGAAGGTCTTACAAAGCTGAAGACGCCAGGAGAGATCGCAGCCGGGGTAGAGATAATCAGTGCACTACATCAACGCTTCGGACCGGCTGATTACACAACCTACCTCGGATGGCATATCGGACGGGGCTTGAGCACACCGGATAAAGGACAGTTGAAGAACCTTGGGCAGGAAGCAAGAGAAAAAGAGGAGAAAGAGCGTCTAACGAGGCATAGGGTCCTGCTCAAGGTCGCAACGGAGCTCTGGCTTGTAGGCTTGCTGCGGAGCTTGGACGATGTTACGAGACCTGAGGATGCTACGGCTAGGGGTAAGGAAAATGCCGGGCCTGCGAGCAGCAAATTGAGTGAAGCTGTCGGGAAGTCCAAATCCGGACAAGTCGTCAGCAAGGCCGGGTCCACAGACGCGGAACCCTTCCCTCTCGAAGTACTCAAAGAAATGCTCGGCTATGACAAGGAGCACGTTAATCTACCTCTAGTGGTTGTATTCGTGAAGAGCTTTGGTTGGGACGTGTTGGGCATCAAATCGTCAAGCGCAGACGTACAAAAATCTGTCAAACCCGATGGGGCTATCTCAGCAGCCCCGGAGACATACGATCAGAGCTCAACCGACGAGGATCCTGCTACAAAAGTAGATGATCCACCATTGACCACAGCTGAACTCCAACAACGCTTCAAAAATGTACTTAATCGCTACTTCGAAGACGTCAAAGTCCACATCATTAAGGATAACAAAAGCATAAATGCACAAGGACGACGGAATGCCGAAGCCTATGTCAAATCCGGTGAAGTGTTTGAGGACCGCCAGGCAAATTATGACAAACAGTTAAAGTCTCAGGAGAAGCTGATATCCAATGCGCAAATCCTGTGCGACGCGCTGGAGAATCAAGAAATGCCAGATTTGAAAGAAAAAGATACACAAGATACAGGAGCGTTTGCTGGCATTGGGCTTGTCAAGACTGGCGAGTACCTTCGTGGTCAAGCGGATGGCGCTGGAATCTGGGAGGATGACGATGAGCGCCGTTTCTATGAAAATCTCATAGATCTGCAAGATAGAGTACCAGGGATACTGCTTGAAGACGGGAAGAAAAAGAAACAAGAAGGAGACGAGCAGGTAGGCAAGCGAGCGGAAACGAATGGCGAAGTCAAGGATATACATGAGAAAGGACCCTCAACCATAGTCTCGGACGATCAAACAACTGCAATCGCCAGCAGAACGGTTGGAGCACAAGTAGACGCCCTTCTAGCTCGCCTCCCCGAACTTCAGACTAAAGAGCAGATCGATCAAGCCGCAATGGATTTCTGCTTCATGAATTCTAAAGCCTCCCGAAACCGTTTGATAAAGACCGTCCAAGAAGTGCCCAAGGGCCGATCTGACCTATTACCCTCCTACTCACGTCTGGTGGCAACGTTGGGGAAGTCTTTGCCAGACATCTCTCATGGTCTAGTGTCGCATCTCGATGATGAGTTCAGAAGCCTGCAAAGGCGCAAGCAGAAAGACTTCCTGGGACAGGTCCGAACAAGTAACATTCGCTACCTTGCAGAACTCACCAAGTTCGGTGTGGTCCCAGAGCACGTTATATTCCATTGTCTCAAAGTCAGTTTAGACGACTTTTCTAGGATGAATATTGAAATCATTGGCAACCTTTTGGAGAACTGCGGTCGCTATCTGCTTCGGAACCCTGACACAGCTCCTAGAATGAACTCTTTCCTAGAGACACTGCAACGGAAGAAGGCCGCTCAACACCTTGGGCAGCAGGAGCGAATGCTGATCGAAAATGCAATGTACTATGTTAACCCGCCCGAGAGGGCTGCCATTGAACAAAAAGAACGAACGCCTGTCCAGCAATATGTCTCGCGACTTGTCTATCTTGACATGAACAAACAAACCTACACCAAGGTGCTCAAGTCCTTGCGCAAACTTCATTGGGAGGAGCAAGAGGTAAGTCTAGGCTTGTCGACCTGCTGCGCATGAGCTCATCGTGTGCAGGTTGTCAATATGCTAGAGAAGATCTTTTCCAAGCCAGGCAAAGTCAAATACAGCAATATTCATCTGCTTGCTGTCCTCATCGGATCTCTATATCGCTACCATCAGGACTTCGTGATCGCGGTCATCGATAATCTTCTGGAAAACATCACGCTAGGTTTGGAACAGAATGACTTCAAATTCAACCAGCGTCGACTAGCGGAGGTCAAGTATCTAGGAGAACTATACAATTACAAAATGGTCGACTCGCCCTTGATTTTCGACACACTTTACCGCATGGTCACCTTTGGACACCGTAAGTGCTAGAAGCTATACGAAATCTGCAGATCCGTACTGATTCTTGATAGCGGGTGGAACACCAACTCGAGAAAGACTGAATCCAATCGACATGCCTGATGATTTTTTTAGAATACGTCTTGTGTGCACTCTTCTCGATACTTGCGGCTTATGCTTCGATCGTGGCGCCGCTAGGAAGAAGCTCGATTTCTTCTTAACATTCTTCCAGGTAGGTCGATTGATCAGGCTCATGTAAGGACCCACGGTCTAACAATTGTCAGTACTATATCCACACGAAGGAGAATATTCCAATGGACATCGATTTCATTATCCAGGACACGTTTTCGCTGACACGACCGCAATGGAAGCTTGCCGCCGACTTCGAGGAAGCAGGCAGTGCATTTGCCGACTTGGTGAAGCTAAATTACAAAGTACAGGAACAAGAGAAGCAAATCGAAGCAGAAGAGCCTGACGATGGAGTCTCTTCCGAGGACGAAGCTGATGAGGATGAGCTACCTGTACCAGAGATGGACGCTCGATCATCAAGTGATGAAGCTGAAGCAGAGGTCTGATTTCCAGTCACTCGCTATTGCTTATCGATGTGCTGATCAATCTTTTAGCCTATCACTAATGGTGAATCGAAACATGACTCTGATTTTGAAGAGGATATTATCGTCACGCGTCAAGAGGAAGAGCGAGATCCCGAAGCTGAAGCTGAATTTGACAGGGAGCTTGCCAAGATGATGTCGGAGAGCCTCGACTCTCGCAAATTTGATCGAAGGCCCATGTTCGATGTTCCGTTACCGATGCGTCGTGCACCGCGAGAGATAATCACCGCTGCCGATGACAGTGGTAATGAGGGCGGTACCGCAACCCCACCAAACGCCAATACCATGGCATTTTCTCTCATGACGAAGAAAGGGAACAGACAACAGGCGCGTTACATTGAATGCTTCCCCTACGAGATCTTGCTGACCAAGAATCACAGACTCGAACCATCGAGATGCCCTCAGATTCCCATTTCGCAGTCGCAATGAAATCTAAAAAGGAAGCCGAGCGCGCAGAACAGCAGCGTATTAAGAGCCTTGTCTTGAATTACGATCTACAGGACTCAAGTGCAGATTCGGGTACAGACAAAGCCATTTCCGATTATTTCTCCCACCCAAACCCCAATCTCCGTGACCAGCGGCCCGCTGGCTTCCCTTTGGTTCCCCTGGATAAGACCCTTGCTCACAATTCTCTGTCTGAAGGTTTAAGTGGCGAGAAGCATGGCTCTCCTCAGCACCAACACAATGCATCCCTGCATCAGTCGTCAGCGTCGAACAGTTCAACCGCGAGACCTGCGGACAGGTCTGGCACGAATCGAAGCGGTCATCGCGCAAGGAAGCTGCAACTCAGTGATGTCGATTGGTATGACCAGAAACCTGACTCTTCCCGGAGTCGGGGGCGTGGATCTTTCTCTCAAAGTTCCCATCGTGGCCCGCATGGAACTGCTAGCTGATTAGGCTCTATGTGGCTTTACAGGACCTGACGAATGTGCATTGCCTATCTAGCAGGCTTGTCATTACATCTCTTGTTATACATCAGCTTAAAACAAGTGTCTCGGTGATACTCGATCGTCAGTATCGACTATCTCGTGTGGCTACGATGTGAGTCATTCAGAAAATTCTGAACCAGCATGCTCTCCCAGCTTGGTCGATGAATCTCAGCACGCCAGCACGACGAGGAGCGTACGTAGGAAGGTGGTGGTTGGAGGTTTGTGGTGGAGAGTCAAGGACCCCACTTTAGTGGAAGGCATGTTTGCACAGATTGTATCAACCAGATTTCTGGCGTGCCATTCATTTAATTTTTCACTTGTCAGTGCATCCATTTGAGACGGAGAGGCTGGAGGTAATGTGACGTGACACTGCAGTAAGGGCAAGTCATCAACAAGACACTGTTAGTTAATCCGTGTCTCAGAGGTCCATATCGTACCCCACTCAGCCACTTGATTCATATCATTTCTCTCCATACGATTGAGGACTTCGAGTTGCCACATACTGAATGCTACAAACTTCGTGTGAAAGTACTCCATTGTAATACGAGGACGGCTACTCTAGCTCTCCCCATCGTCTTTGATTTCGTCGCCCCGCAATATCATCTGCTGGGAACCGTTACATCCACAGCGGCATTTGTTGGGATCTGGTTCAGCTGATGGAGCCAAGTAGTCTGATCAGATCCATAGAGCCGGTGTCCACAAGACTCCGCCCAGTTCCTGAAAATTTCCGAGCCAAACACCACCCAAACTCAGAAAGACAAACCCGATCGAGATAAATCTTCACTCATCCGAAGGAAGATGGCCGCGCACCCGGACCACACCTTCAGCGCCAGCATCCCCGCCTCCTCGCCCATCTCTATCGCCTCCCTTTCACCCACGTCGAAACATGCGAGCAGAGCGATCCGTCTCTCGGGCGCGAGGGCCCGCAGTTCCTCCACGGTCTTGGGGAAATCTGGAATCGTCTGCCCCATGGTGAGTCTGTCCATCGGCGCCTGAATCCCTCGACCGTGCTTCAGGGCGATGCTGTTGCAGATACTGATGCGGGCGTTTGCGCGGCTGTTGGGGATATGTTTCAGTGGGCGGGGTTTTCTGGGGGAAGGGAGGGGGGGGTTTCAGAGGTAGGTTATTTCTGGAGAAAAGAAAAGAAAAGAAAAGAGGGAAGGGACTGGCGGCCTCACTTACTCGACGGCATGCCTGGCCTGGAGGAATCTGAGCTGCGTCGTGATGTCCTTGAGAAAGATGACGAGTCGTTGCATCATGTCTTTCATGGTCTCCTTGTCGTTTCCACCGTCGGTGGCACCGATGCCCATGATGTTCTCAAAGGTGTCATCGAGCTGTTCGAGCAGCGTGTCCGCGTCGAAATCGTCCATTTTCTGCGGGGTTTCAGGTTTGATCGTGGTGTCTTTGTTGGGGGGGGGGGGGGGGGGGGAGGTTTGGGTTTGAGAGCAGGTTGACGAGACTGCGTAAGGGGGAATGCCTGGCTTTTTCAGATATGGGCGCGCCCACGGTGTCGACGAAAAAGAGACACCCGCTTCACCCGACTAACTACGCTTTGGCTCCGAGATCCGGGGGTTTCGAGCGACGCCTGTCCCGTACCGATATTGTTGTCTGTCATGGTTTGCTACGCTGGTTTCTGGGTCAATGAATCTGATGGACTTGTTTGGTCAGCCGAGAATATCAGCCTTGCCCACGCATGATACAGTCGGACTTGGTGTCTCTTTTTCGTAGTGCGTTGCCAGTCGGGAAGAATGGCCCCTATGGAATGTCGGGCGTAGCAGGCACTCGGGGATCTTATTGTCATCTCTTTGATGTCATTTGTGTTCCAGAAGAGTACAAGGCCGGATTTCAAAGCCGTTCGTCCTGCATTGGAGCCTTCACAGGAGCTGGGAGCAGAGACAACGGGCTCTTGGGCATCTGAATTGTTGGGGGTCAGATGAAATTCGAGGCCCCATTTAGTATCTTGGCTCGCTGGGTGGCGAGACCGACTGGTTCGATACTAACCTTGGTCGCTGTAGCACTAGCCCGTATGGCGCTCCGCGGATGAGAAAAAAAGGCCGGATGCATTGTTGGCATCTCAAGGCCTTTGGACGAGGCGGAGGATTAGCTTTTAGGAATGTTGATTGTCCTTCGTTGGTAATGCCCCAGCCGGTGTTGTTCAGTTCGGGGAAGGGTGTCTCAAACGGCTACGTAGATACGGATGCGTTGGCTGTTACTCTCAGGTGGAAGATCGCGGGGGGAGGCTGCTTGCGCTTTCAAAATTAGCCCAATGTTCCGTTCCCATTGCCTCATTTCCAATTTTCTGAAGTGTTGTCATCAAAAGATTGTACACATGGCGACTGGAAGTAAGCGCGGATCCTTGGGTAGACTGTCGTCTTCGAGGGAAAAAGCTGTAGATGATACGTAGGATTTCGTTCGCGAGGTGGTTTGGAAGGTGCTCACTCCGCTGAGTACTTGCAAAGAACAAGCCGGTGGAAGATGAATATATGATCTTAGGCTTTGGACACGTGGAAGAACACTCGCGTGGCTTGTCGAGACGAGATTTTCTCTGCTATCATCTTTCCATTGTTTGATTAGACGATGTTTGTTAGAAGGCAGCAATCAATGTAAAATAATCGTCAACGCAAGCTTTTTCAGTGGCACGATGAGTCAAGTCTACGACGTTGATACAGTATTTCTCGGGTGGGAATGGCATGCAGGAACATGCCTACGATGGCTACTACAAGGGGCCAATTGGAAAGCCAGCTTTGGAAATCGTTGAGCCAGT
This sequence comes from Evernia prunastri, assembly GCA_003184365.1. Taxonomy (NCBI): domain Eukaryota; kingdom Fungi; phylum Ascomycota; class Lecanoromycetes; order Lecanorales; family Parmeliaceae; genus Evernia; species Evernia prunastri. Next base: position 230,029 of record NKYR01000006.1, read on the forward strand.
AAACTTTTCCATCCATCTGGATACCGGCATAAAATGTTTGGACTGGCACGAGAGACGTGAGAAAGGCACAGAGCTACAGTACACTCTCAGAACCGACTTGATGCATGTTTTTATTGCAAGCTTTACCCGTAATCTAGAACCAAATGAAAAAAAAAACACTTTTTGCATGCCTCAGACCCGCATTGGCAGATGTTGCGAGCGTCCTCACATCTTATCTTGGCTGCCTTCCGGAAAAGGGCTACGGAGGCCGTTTCGCATTGGCAAGGAGCTTCCCGAAATCTCCATCTATGGAGCATGCCCATGTAGACACGCCGCGAAAGGTGTATCCTTGAAGAATGGCGTGGAGATCCACTCAAACTTCACGCCCACTCGCCCGAAGTCCTCGAAGAGCTCCTCCATTTGCTCAGATTCGAATGGCAGCCGCTCGCCCATGCCAACTTGGCGGGAAGTGGGCTGAAACCACCAGATCACATGGTTCAAGCCGGGTAAGCATTTTGCTTTGCTCTTTGCCAGCTTCTGCATCCGCCAGTGACGATACAAAGACTCACGACCTCCGAGACTATTGCCTTGCCGATAGACGTCTTTCTTCCCGTCCATGGGGAATTCAACCTGCAATTCTTCCAGCCGAGGAGGCAGCAGCTGGTGGAAGGACGCGTCACTGAGGGAGACTAGGAATGGTTCGGGAAGGGCTAGCCGACGGAGATGATCGAAGTCTGCAAGGGTCCCCATGAAAGGCGACTCTTTGCGGCGGAAGGTCCGGCCATGGCAGTAAGCTTGGTCGCTATAGGCGATAACTAGCTCCTCTAAGGATGCCGAGTGTGGCTCCAGCAAGTGACCGTACTCCTGCGGCCCTAACGCTCTGGGAAATATACCACCTCCCCATCCCCCATTCACCTCGAGCAGGAAATGTCTCAGATGCTTGATCGACGGGAGTACGGATGCCAGGACACCAACCTCGTGTGGGAGCCAATCGACGAAGCGGAGGTGGGTGACGGCCGAGCTTCCCGGGTTTGCAGTATGAATGGGTTTGTAGTAGGAAGATTCAGTGTGCTCAAATTGTAGTTGGCGGAGCGTGGGCTTCGAGAGATATTTGCTCAGATCGAAAGGAGTTGGGTTTGTCCATCTGGGGAGGTCCCAGAAGCGTCTTAACTTATAGGAGAAATCCAGATTCATCATTGTAAGTCGATCGCTCATTGGAAAATTGTACTCTTTGGGCGGAGGGCTGAGAGTCATCTCCTGGATCGATGGGAAAAGTCTCATGAGTCTTTCATGTCCGCCAGCATTCTCATACCAGTTCACATTCTGGACTTTGAGACTGAGTTTTCGCACACACTTGCACAATCCTGGATATTTTTGCAATGTTCGACTTAGTCTTCTCGGCAGAAGACCTGGTGGAAGCTCGTCATTTTTTGAAGATGAATAATCGCCGTCTTTCATTCTTTTTGCCTCCAATCGAATAGTCCGGTAGAGAAACGGCAGCACGAGGGCTTTGAAGCGTGAACAGGCCTGTGCAACTTCGATCAAACCAGCATCCACCGGAAGAGCGGAGAATATGATGTGCAAGACATCATGTGGAATAAAGATAGAATCGCGATTGGTCGACATATTGATGTACGATTACTTGTATTGGAGACAGTGGATTGTGGCTTGCTATGTAGAGTCATTAGACAAGATTGAGGGAGTGAAGACACGAAGCTTACATTTGCTTTTCTGTGAACGGTTACTGGCAGTGAAATGCAAAAGCTCGCAGAGTTGGACTGTCTCTCCATTATATTGTACCGTGAGGCCCAAGAGAGTTGATGGATGCAAGGTTTGATGCAATGAAAGAAGGTGAAGACACCTAAAGATGACATCGTGACACTAGTCATCACCGCGGCGATAGTAGTGTTCGCGGCCATTACCCTTAAAACAAAGGACATGCTAGTGTAAGTTGCTATGACCGAGTACCCACAGTTGACATTATCTGTGTGTGCCAATAGATACACTGTCCGTGTACCAATACATTGTCCTCTTACTTATGTATGCACTTAATCACGTAGTGGGACACTTTTGTCTGCTCACTAATATTGTTAGCTGTCTGCGTTCTCTCCTATGCTGCTTGTATTCAAGAAACACTCAAGCCAGTAGCTGCAAGGAGGAGAATTCAAAAGAACATTTCCGTGTGGTAATGTGGCACATTCTATATCTCATCCCCTTTCAGTATCCCTTCTTTGCTTGGTACTTTGTTTGCGATAGATCAGGCGACCCATGCATGATGATACTGATTTGATTGCGTGGCTAATCCAGGTAATATGTCATTGTCTGCATATATTTTCCAGCAATCTATTTTGCTGACTTGATGAGCGCTTGCTGCGGAATGTTTCTCTGCACACCATAGTTTTGTCAGCCTCTAATACTCGATCTAGCAGCTTAACATACTCATAGCCGACACATCAGCAACTATGCAGAATCTCAATAGAGAAATATGGGCCCCAGGCGTTCCAGTATCTTTCGAGAATCTTGATCAGATACTTTCCTATCTTGCTCGCAGTCAACGCCTGGTCACATCCTGGTCAAGTCCAATATTGAAAACCTCGATGAGGGATTCACCTGGATATCTATCTATACAGGAGATAGGAGACTTGCTTGCTTTGCCCGACATGATAAAACGACTTTACGGCAGACTCTCGAAAGACAGACACTTACAAGGTTCCACTCAAGATATATCAGCATCCAAGGTATGAGAGCTTGAGTGAGGTGAGATTCCTGGAACAGCTGTCGTCTCTGCAAGAGCTTTCGCTAGTCCGTCTATCTGAAATTGGCCTTTCAATTGTGGTGCCGCCTCTGCGCCAAGACATTCACTACGATGGATCATCTGTTTTGGCCCACTTCCATTCCAAAATCCCTTACTGGACCTAGGGCCACACTTCGAGATGCCAAATTTGCGGAAGTGCGAGTTGAGCACATCTTTTTAGAATCTGTGATGCACTGCAATCTTTTACCTTGCTAGCAGGTGTCTTCGTCCATTGAGAATTTTCGACTCCTTGATTGGACCCTCCAAGCAGTTGTTGTCCGTGAGAAGATGCTACTTTCGATAGATAGCCTCCAACTCCTGTCATTCGAAATCAATTTTCTTTGACCGGTCGTGAAGCTTCACGAACGAATCGGATCAATCCGTCCAGTTGGGACGAGATGGACAAGATCATGGTCTAGGAGTCAACCCCTATGCCCAGTCGCTCGAAATTTTGATGATCCCGTTCAGCGACGGCGCTAGCGTTTTTCATTTGGCCATCGTACATGCAGCATCAACAGTCTTCGCAGGTCTGGGCCAATCTCATCGATCCACATCCTCTCATAAGACGATTGGTAGCTTGAATGGCTCCATGAATTTGAAAAGACTAGCCATTCTCGAAGCACTGCTTGTCCCACATGGAATTACCGTGCAACCCTTTCACAGTATACTCCCCACCTTCCTCAAGGAGTTGCCAATATTGATGAAGCACTTCATTCGAGGCGTCAAGGCTTCTATATGGCCTGGGCATATGCGAAGTACACCTCTTAGTTGTACAATTGATTCTAATGATGAGAATTTTGATGTGATTGAAGTCATTAGGCTAGTGTGCCCATTGGACGTGAGTATGTCGAGGTCTCGCTGCCAAGTCCCCCCGGCTCAAGAGGGCTATGCCGATTACGGCAAGATTAGGGCCAGGGTGATCTTGTGGCCTTGTGGGTATTTACAAGATATCAAAAAGTCTAAGGTACGTGCCCATCCGATGATGAATACTGAGCGCATTGGATGCCACAAGTAGTATGTAGTCAGCCGTGCACCCACGATCCGCAAAGGCTTAGCTCTCTCCGAGACACAGCAGTCTCAGCTCCTGCACCTCTTGCATGCAAGACTAGACGGTCCAACCAAAGACCTTTGAGTCACCCCCTTTACGCCTGTGGAAATCTGAGAGCCAGCCTCACCGTAATACAAACCTGATGGTCATGGTTGATTGGCGGTTTCCAGAGGCACAGCAGTAAAGTGTCTCGAAACATGAGGCACATGAGGCACACAAGGCAGGATTTTTTGCATGCTTTTATTGCGAGATACGTATATCAAGAATTTTTTCGCCATGACATACCTCTTCAGCTGATGAAGACCCATACTCTTTTTACCTCTGTAATATTACGGGCCTGATAGCTTTTGCACTTTATCGACAACGTCTTCTTCGCCTACATCAATCTGCCGCTATATATTCATCCCAGCATGAGTGCATCTCCTCCCGCCTTACCCAAAAATGCGCCACCTCTCTACGTTGGCCGAGTGTCTCAAAACGCCTTCGAGGTTTTTGGAATACTCCCATGTTTCTGTGTATTATTTTCGACTGACTGCTGTCAATAGTCTCTGATTGGTGTCTTCTATGGCCTTGCGATGCTCGGAGCGTTGACTCGCCTCGTCTTGCAATTGAAGACCTGTCGTCGTCTCCAAGTCGACGACTTTTTTCTCATCATTGCTTGTATCTGTTTAACCGTGACTACCGTCATTAGCTATGCCAACGTCGGGGATCTTTATTGGAGTCAGGAACTCAACTACAATCCGTCTTTTTTTCTCTACCTGATGGAGCAACATGTGGACAGCGCGGCTCGCATCAACAGATATCAGAGAGTGTACGATAGCCAAACATCTCTCCAATGGACTGTTATATTCGCCGTCAAGTTTGCCTATCTGGCTTTTTTTCGACGCCTAATCGATCGCTTACGGCCTCTGGTCATCTACTGGCGGGTTATTGTCGGCCTTAGTGCCGTCTCTTTTCCCGTTTGCGTGATTTCCATCTATATTTCGTGTTGGAAGAAGAAGCATGAAGCTCGTCAGCATTTCCAACTCCACTTCCTCCCGCCGGGCTGACTCCTCGATTCAGAGACCTGCGTCCAACCCGTCGACTTCAACTTCGCCCTTACCTTGGCCCTCATCGATGTCGTCCTCGACATCGCCACAGATCTCATGATCGTTAGCATACCCGTCCGTCTTCTCTGGTCCGTACGGATCCAAGCACGTCAGAAATTCATCATCGGCATCTTCCTATCTCTCAACGTATTCATAACGATTACCGCTGCTATAAGAGTACCCGGCCTCAAATTCCACGGCACGTTCGATATGATCTGGCTTTTGATCTGGCAACACATCCAGGCATGCGTGGCCGTAATCATGATCTCACTCACAGCTTTTCGTTCTGTCTACGTTAGCTCGCAGGCCGCTCGCGCCCACAAGGAACCGGCCACCAAGCCCTGGTACTCTAGTGCGGTCGCCGCCATCAGACGCAAAAGGGCCCTTCATCAAAAAGACGAAGAGTATATCCCTGGACTGCCCACTATTCCATCCGCAACGCTGACTGGCATGCGGACCTTCATTCAAGGCGGGCGACGTACAGGAACAGGCTTTCCATCCCTCAATTCCACCACAACGGGCGAAGAGGAACCCGAGCAATGGCTTCTTCACGAAAGACCGGCGAAATTTTTTTAGAAACCGTCAGAGAATAAAAATCCTGGGTAGACTCGGCAAGATGATGTATGTTGAAACTGTGACTGCTAGCCGGGTTTTGGAGGATTTATGCGAATTGCGATGTGCATTCGATGATGCGATATCCAATCTCGGAGACAGATCCGACAGTCTCACCAGTCTTATATGCGAATGCCACCAAGAATTGGTATTGGGATGGGTCTGATCTTATGGGAATTAGCCACAGCAGGGCTGGGAGTTAGTCGCTCACACCAAATATCGCTATACTTCGCGCATGGGCATAGCGCATTTGCATTGCTTTGTTTCATGGTAGGGTGTATTGCATTGTTTCGGGCCAGCGAGAGGCCATGGCAAGAGGCCATAGCAGGGTGGGTGATTCGTAGCCTTCTTTGGTGTGAAATGGCCTATGAAGACCATATCATCCCGCAGGCAATTGTCTTTTTAGTCGATTCTTCTTACTCAGAGCAATCGCACATATTCTTCCCACCCTCCCACTCCTGTATTTAGTCATTCGGCTAGCTATCACTACTCAAAGTATGTCGCTATAGATACGGGAGGGGTTTCTAGTGCTGAGGTACGTGAATACGCCTATGACGGCCTCTATTCGGTTGTTGACCTTGGCCTAAAATTAGGCCAATCATGTTTATTTACACATTGTTCAGGTCACATGTTTTCGCGATGATGTGGCGAAGATGAACGTGTCAAGGTACCTCCGACAAGTCCCACTCTGGCGATCATCAAACAGCCCCCCCCCTTTCCCCCCCCCCTCCAGGCTAGACCCAACGGAACATGTTTTGAAGGCATGGCTACGTAAGCTGCCCGCTGAGCATATCTCGATCACAACTCCCTTTCACCCTCATGATTTTTCTCCTGCTGCTGTTGGGTCTCGTCACGGAACCACCTGTCTTGAAGGACTCCACTTCATCGACTGCTCCCCTTCGAGCTTCGAAATCTTGCCAGGCTGCAGGCATGCCGCGCTCAATCAGACATCTGAGGCGTTTCGTTCTTGAGACAACATGTGCATGGCAAGTCAGTCGGGAAGTGCTCTTGATGAAAGGGGTCCTGGACCAGGATATCTCGCCAGCTGAACTTCGGCAGGCTATGTATCCCCATCGCCCAACTCTAGACAAGCTGTTGAGGCTTTTAGCGATGGCTCCGTCTCTCAGCTTCCGTCATATACGATCTGAAGGATTACAACAAATACCAAGCTCAAACGACTTGCTATTCCCGAGCCGTTTCTGCTTCTTGCGTACGACAATCCAATTTTCCATCAGTTACTGCCGGATCAGCTTGAAGAGCAGCAGATTCAATAACCCATGGGCTACATTCATACACATTGCAATAGCGGTACTTAACGCTTGGGATTCCAGATGGCGCCTTGATGAAACAATATTGCTGACCAATATTCGGATCGAGAAGTGCTCTGGCGGTATCAAGTTTCGATAACAAGCGCTCAGTAGAGCAATGTCATATTGTTCAAATAGTTGACAGAATGTAGCTAATCAAGTCAACGTGCGTCAGTCGCATTTGCCACTTCCATCTGGGAAACATGCTCGTATACGTGGCATCTCCACAATTTACTTCGGCAGATCACCACCTTATCTAGGGGATCACGAGCCGGGGACTGTCCCGAGTCAAGTGGATGAGAATCGCTTTCGTGGAGATATTCCAATCACTCGCAACGGGCTGTGGCGAGATTGTTTGAGTCAAGCCTATGGCATGAGAGTACTAGCCCGATAGATATTATCGAACTCGCAATATAAAAAAGACATCATTGTCAGACAGACAATCTGAAGGTTCGTCAGGGTAATCGTGATGCCGCCCTTCTCCGAAGTCGGTGTCATTGGGCGTGTACCTGACCAATGAACATAGCGGAGGGTCTTGGCGCTTGGCCATCTCCGTCCGGGCCAACTTGCTCTTCCTTCCTTTCTCTTTATCGTTCCTCCAATTTGCATAGCAAATTTAACCGCAAATACAACAGAAGTCCGATCACAATGAACCTGACAGACTTCCCAAACGAGATCCTCGATGACATTGTTTCCAAAGTCCCCCAGAATGGCGACCTAGCAAGTCTCATGCTCGTGTCACACGACTTCAAAAGCCTCGCGGAACCCTACTTCTACCGCAACGTTCACCTCGATGCCGAACCGCTCGAAGAATGTGAACCTGGATTCCTACCTACCCTGCCGCGGACCGACCAGCTCACCGCAAACCTGAAAGCCCGTCCCGAACTCGGCAGACACACCAAGGCCTTCTCCCTGCGTGTCACACACCCTCTCTGGTATCAGAGCTACCCGCAAATCAGAATCATCCGTCGCATGCCACGACTCCGCCAGCTCTCGTACGATCCGCCGGCTTTCCACGGAGGGGGCATTCCTGACCAATGCAAAGACCTTTCGGCCCTACGGCTTGATTTCAGCCATGTCACGAAAGACTATGAGGAGGATGGCGGTCTCTTCTGGTTGGAACGTGGCACTCCCTTGGAGATCATCGCGGAGAATATGTGGCATCCGACGTTACGGCAGCTACGGGCCGAGAAACTCCGCTTCCCAGGGGGTTTCGAGCACGGTCACTTCCTTGGTCAGCGTCAAAGGCGACACGGTGGTTCACTAGTGGAGGACCTTCAGTTTCTCCATTGCTCTCCGCAAATAGACGGCAACGTTTTGACGGCATTCATGAACTGCTTCAAACGGTTGAAGTGCTTCGTTCTCGAGATCGACTCACATGCGATGGCTGTGTCTATGTACGATGAATCGACACCCCCGGTCGATGTCAGACCCGCATTGCTAGCCCATCAGGCGAGCCTCGAAGAACTCGTCATATCCACAGATGAGCCGACCCTTGAATGTTTCGACCACATGCAGTACCCCGCTTCATTTGTCCAGTGGGCCGCCCTCAAACGGCTAGCGGCGCCCGCCTTCATGCTGTTAGGAGACCCTGCCCATCGCGCCAAGTTGCACGAAGTCTTGCCGCCACAGCTGCAAGAGCTCCAAATCACCCATAGGTTCTGGGCTTTAGCCTTACCCATGCCATCCAAGTTCACTGAATTCAGGGAGAGGGGGGATTTCGCCGCTATGAAGGAGCTGGCGAAGCACAAGATGCAAAGTGTGCCTGGACTTAAACGTCTGATCTGGTGGATCCAGTGCACTCCCCTACTAGAAGAAGGACAGCGTAAGGCTTGGCCTAATTCACTCGTCAAGGGCATGGATGCACTGGAGCCAATTTTCAAAGATGTGGGCGTCAAGTTCGAGTTCGTCTCGCCACGGTTCTTTCGGGAGACCCCAGTTGGCCAACGTCTCTGCGAGTGGTAAGATGTGGATCGACGGGAAGGCCAGCAGGCCTAGGAGTGTGCGATACTCCGTGCGGTCGATTTGATGAACACGTTGGGAGCCAATCCAGCATCAAGTTACGCCAGCCCATGTGGCTCAACCAATTTTCGACCTACAGAAATCGTGCGATTTATTTCAATTCTCACGGGAGTGTCTGGGGTCGATTACGGAACATGCGCATGTTGTCGATGTCTTCGGAGTGCATTCCAAAGGGCTTTCAAGGTCTTATCAAATGGTCGTGGCTGTCTCTGCCATTCAAGGGAATCCCTGTAATGGCTTCGATTGTGGGTAATCGGCCCCTCAGCTCAGTTGCACCTAATACATATCTTAGAAAATCATGCTCTAGAATTTGAGATATTACCAAAGCATGCCATTGAGGGTACGAGCTTGTAAACGTTTCGTGTTTCGGGGTACATTTTGGTAATATACTCGCACGACCCACCTTCGACATGCATCGTAGTCCAGACCCACTTAGCTAAACACTCTTAAAATCAAATCCTTGACCCACCAACCCATTATTCGAGTCCTGATACTACAAAAGGTGATGTAAATCGCGGAGGATCCGAGGTCGAACTGCCGAGACAAGCATAAACTTCAAGAGCTGGCAATGCGTGGTTAAGTCGAGCAATGCTCGTTCCGGACACAGGCACTGGCTAACAGCCAAGGTACTCCCTCGGCGATTCGCAAGGTGAACCCAGGCCACATGAGTCTTAACATTAGCTCTGCCTGATAGCGCCACCTTTTCATGGATTGAGTCCACTGTGATAGCGGAGAAGAAGGGGTCGACAGTCCAATCATATCTTCAACAACACGCGCTGGGGTGTCTCCAATATTGCCTCAGTGACCTAATCTCTGAGACAACGACGCACTCGACACTTTCCCTCGGTACCTGCCGCGTCCCGTCCCACAGCGTCTAGAGCGCTAGTATTACTTCTCTCCCAGCTCCCCCATCTTCCGCCTCACCCACCCCTCCCATCCCGTCGGCTGCCTCCCCAGCACCCACCTCATCACATTCGGACTCCCCACTAGTCCCCTATAACTATAATACAGCAGCAACCTCTGCGCACAGTCCCTCGTATGCGGGTTCTCCCTCAGACCGAACATGACCTCTATGGGCGGATCCCTCTCCATATATTTCTGAAACGGAGTGGTTTCCACCCGGATATCCTTGCCAATGACTCTGCCGACTACTTTGCAAACTTCGCCGTAGCCCATGGGGGGAGAGGTGGAGACCATTTCATAAGTGGCATAGAAGTGCTCCTCGCGCTGCTCGAGCACCTTTGACGAAGCTTCCGCATGGTCGTACAGAGATGTATAGCAGAAGGGGACGTCGGGATCCCAACGCGCAGGGTAAACGGGCTTCTCTTCCGAGAGTAGTTTCTCGAGCGGGAATATGTCCATGAAGTGGGAGGGTTGAAGGATGGTGTAGGGCAAGCCGGACTCGATTAACGCTTCCTCGACGTAGCGCTTGCAGTCGTGGTTGAGGAGTTTGCGCAGGGAGGGGTGTAGGACGGAGGAGTAGACGAAGTGCTTGACGTTATTGGTCAGGGCGGATTGGATCATGTTGTAACTGAATTGTAGGGCTGGTCAGTGAGATGGTCCGTAAGTGTAGATAGAGGAGGGTCTGACCCTATCTCGGTTTCTTTTGGGTGGAAAGGTGGTCCGACGTGATAGACGGCCGTCACGCCTTGTACAATTCTGTCGCAGTCATCTGGCTGCGCCAAGTCCGCTAAGACAATGTCAATATGCGCTTTTGATTTGTCGGCATACTTTTCGAGGAGTTGTTGACGGGAAGAATCGGAGTTGACTGCTAGACGTAAATACTTCCATTTGGGAAGCAAGAATGGGATTAGCTGGTCGCACTGCTTGCCGTTGGCGCAGGTGAGGAGGATGATGTCCTTTTCATAATCGATAGGCATAATGGGAGACTGCTGTGCGGAATGTGAGTGGTGGTATGGAAAGTAGAAGTAGAAGTAGAAGTAGAAGTAGAGGTAGATGTGGACTGAAGATGAAGGAAGGATGCAAAGCCACGTCATCGTATGATATCAT